>WAAB01010306.1:790-33874 GCA_013389865.1 Piaya cayana
TTAATTTTTTTTTTTTTTTTGTAAATAAAATGTTCTTTATGCTCTCTGATGAGCTACTGGGTGCAACTGCTTCAAGAAGCCTGTTCTGTTTGCCCAGAAATCTGAGGCTAAGTGAAGAACTTTGTTCTTTAATAAAATCAGTATAACTACTTGCACGTTACCTCTGACATCAGGGTGGAAATGGCAACTTTTAAAGATGAACTTTCTCTGTAATGTTGTTAGCACTTATTAATGCTGGATTGAAAACACACCCATGTCATCGCAGCTTCCTGAGTGGACTCAGACTTTCAACAATTGTCTTCTAGATAATAAGTAGTGTGGGGGCAGAGCTGCTTTGTAACCACTGACTGCATGACTTACAAGTGGGACTGAATCCCACATTTAACTTTATAATTTCACAAGTACTTTTTAATAAAGGTAGAAGCAAATGGCCAGAATATTGGTTGAAATTCCCTTTTTTCCCACTTTCAGTAGAACGGAATGATTTATTTCTACAATACTGTGATAATTAAAAAATTAAATTTTTGTAGATGAAGATCCACAGCACAGAAAAATGTCAAAAAATAAGCTATGAAAGAGCAAATTATATTTCAGCTAGCACCCAATGCAGCAAACCATCATTTTCTGGTGTCCTGTTATATCTTCGCGATCAGAACAGGGCTGACTCTACCTATACTGCAACACAGTGCAAGCCAGATGTAAAAGCAGAACTATTCAGTGTCACTGGCTCAGGTTTCTGCTTGTATCCATTGTCTCGTGTAGCAGACTCTCACAGGAGCATTGCTATCAAACCTGGAGCTGATTTGCATTTTGCTGGCTTTGAGTGGAAGCAAAATTGAAGGCAGATGTCTCCACCTGCCTGAGCAGACGCTCTTGGCACAGAGAGATACACCACAAAAATATCTGGGATTCCCACAGGTTAACCTACTGGACTCAAGTTAATGTTAAAACCTCTTCCCTAAAGAGGAGTTTCAATAGAGATGTGTGTTGTGTTTATCCCAATATATTCTGTGTAGTGAGCTAAGTAATTCATAGTATATTGTGCTTTAAAACTGTCCACTTTTGGTTCTTTATAAGTGTTTCTATACTTCATTCTGTCAGCAAATGTTGCTGGGTTAATTGTTGTTAGGCAGTCAGGTGAGGTGATAGCATGTTTAGTTACAACTATGCGTGTTTCTGTCTTCAGGTGAAAAGGGGGAAATATCCTGCATCTGAAATACTAGGAAAATTCTACATGCACAATCAGCTTCAGGAATTAAACTCCTGTATGTATGGAAGAATAGAGATCATAAAGCATTATTTGAAATAACAGTTTTTATATGTTGTTCTCATTGTGAAGAGCAAAAATCCTAACCTGTATTTTGTTTTCCCATGTTTATGGCAGCTTTTAAAAATATAATAAATGCATAAGACAAGAATAATATTAAGTAAAGCCTTCTTTGGGGTATTATGTAAGTAAGAGTTCATTGTTTAAATGTAGTTCCTAAAGAACTGTGGAATACAAGGGTGAAAAAAGCCTACAATAATCTGCAGGTCGCAAAAGGTCATTAATTACATGAAAAAATTAATTCTACTTTGGCGCATCTAGAAGGAAAAACTTGGATTTTCTGGACTTCCATTCTCATGAGAGATAGTATAAGAGCAGAATCTCTCTTAGTCTTCTGTGGTTTCTGATTTTCATCTATGCTTTGTTTATTCTTCTGAGCTTATAATGAAGATTGATACAGTGGAAAATTAATACAACACAAATGTAAGGGTTTTTAACAACTGAGAGGAGAGTCAGTAATATTAAATCATCACGTTCAGTTTCTTCTTTTGCATAGCAATTTGCAGTTATGAAAGATAAGTATTTATTCTGTAGATACTCCTTAATTTCTAACGTATAAAGAGGCTTTTTCATAAGCACATAAAGTTTTGGTTTATTCATTATAGCTCTCTTTTTTTTGTTATACCACAGTGTTCAGGATAAAGATAGATGGTACCATTAAAAAAAAAACCAAAACACAAAAACAAACAAGAAAAAACCACAAAACAAAAAACCCCAATAAAACAAACAACGAGGAAAATTCGGAGAAAAATAAACCGTACTACTTTAATCTGGAGTAACAAGCAGAACATCACTTTTATTGCAAATAGTTTCAATACTATTCAAGGCAGACACAAATGCACCAGCCTCGGAATACGTGTCCGTGCTGTATTTTCTGTGCTGCGAAGTTCCTGTTTGGCAGTTAACCTGCACGCAACTTTGTTAGGTTGTACTTTCCAGGGTTAAGCCGGACAGACTTTGATCACGAACTTGCAAAGGCACAATGGTGCCTCCCCGTGGTTTCCTCTTCATACCTTTATATTTTTAAGCTGGGTTTTGGCTGAAGTAAATCACATTTTTCCTTTTCTGTTTTGAATGCTTAATGCACACGAGTACCACTCTCTTTTTGTGTAGAATAAGACATTACTACACCCCTACGTGCATTTGCAGGACTATTTTTTCTGACTTTTTTGTATTCTTATTCTACTGCAATTGCACAAATGAGACTCAGACAGAAAACCTCAACACATTGTTTTCTTCTTGTCCTGGCTTGGCAAGATTCTTTAGGAGGATACATAGAGTGTTATATTTCTTAAGTCAAATTTGGCTCCAAAGCAATTTCTTTCGCAGCATACTGAGCAATCTAATTGCTAGCAACTTCTCATCATCTTGCACAATGTAAGCTTCATTCATGCTTTAATGAGTTGGTATCCTTCAACTTAATTATATGCATTAGCTTTTTTGTGTTGCTTATGGTTTTCCAAGACCGCTCAGGTCCGCTTGACCTGTCTGCACAAAGACAACAGAATCACTCCGACTGCAGAGAGATGATTACCTTTTCAAAAGCTGAAAGTCACTGCTGAAAGGATCAGCATATCTAAAATTTTGGACACTCATACTGGCAGCTCATACTGTCACTTTCATAGCTGGCTGCTTTTTTAACGCTTCGTTTACTAAGTAGCTGAAAATCTTAAAATGTAATCATATTATAGACGTATTTGACATATATATATATGTGCAAATAACAAGATGAGACTTGTAGCTATGAGTATGCACAGGTCACAGTTAGCGTGTAGGGGAACTTTCTTTGTAACAGCCCTAGAGTGAGGTCTTGAAGTCTAAAGTTGATGCTGGTATTTCAGATCTTTTCCGGGAGCTTGTCTCAGAGGCTGTCAGCTTTACCTGGCCAACATTAGATGAGAACCTCAAACCTTTGGAAAGGGTGTTACAGAAGTCTCTACTAGCCCTTCATACTAAATGTGGGAAGAAGGAGGAAAGGAGCTTAAATGACTGAATATGCAATTATTTGCAAATATCATGGATTTCAAAGTTTCATTTCAAAACAATACACTTGCATTTTGTGAGGCTATAGCCACTGTATTAATTCAAACAATGGTACAAAATGAGTTGAGATGTATATGCCTCTTTCCTTGTCTTTTATTCAATTACATATGAATTACAAAGCCAAATTAAATGTCTGTTTTTCTGAATTGTAAAAGACTTCCCCTTTTTCTTAAAGGTGAAATAAACAAGGCAACTATATTAACTGGGTGAAGTAAACATTATGTTAATTTTGATTTTATATATTAATATTTTAGTTTGCTGTTGAAATTACTATGTATTTCAGTTTAGGGGTGTATTTTGGGGGGTTGCTTTCTGAATTTTTTTCTTTCTCATCGTAGGGCTTCTCTAAGGATCTCATCTGGCAACGTGAGAGCAGCTGCACTGGATGCTCCAGGCTCTGTAAAAGTTACAGCCTACATTTTAAAAGCAGTTGCTTTTTTTGGTTAACCACTTCAAGTATGGAAGCCTAAAACCCCAGGCTACCGTGCATCCTTGTGTCCTTCCGTTAGCAGAGATTTGCAGCATTAAGTAGAGGTAGTGCAGATTGGTTGGTGTGTCTCGTGCTGTGTTTCAGACACTGAAGAGCCCAGAAGTGATGGTGATTCTTGTATATATGACTCATAGCTATACATCAACTGGTAATTATGGGTTTAGACAAAGCATTAAAGCCAAGAAGCAAACATGACCTAGCAGAATAATGATCAGCAGCAGTTTCAGTGGAAGATGGGAGTTACTGGCATAGAAATGTAGGAGTCTTGAAGTGTTTGCATTGTTCTGTCTCCAATGATAGTTCAGGTGTCAATATGCTGAAGCTGTGGTGTGGTAATGTTGTATACAGCCTCATTTTGACCTCTCTGTGTCAGTTCATATGTGTACATCTATATATGTGATAAAGATGTGCTAACAGTGCCTTAGGAGGACTGTGTTTTTACATTTTCTTTCACTGGAGCAATCCCCCCTGACAGCTTTCCTGCAGTGTTCAATTCCCATTGTTATGTAATTATATTTATTTCATATTCTTAAGCGTACAAGTGTCTGCCTCAAGGACTGATTCTCAGCTGATTTCTGTGTTTGGCTTGTTCTGTGCCATGTTTGTGCAGTGTCAGTGTAAAATATGGCAGTGAGAGCTGCTTTTTCCAACTCCACTTTGTAGTAAAAGAGGAAGGGAGAGACAGGTTTACCATGGGCCAGGTAATTAAAGCAATTACGGCCCATGTTTTCTTGTTATTACTGAAGCACCACTTCCAAAAAAGAAAATAAAGCTACAAAATTCATGTTCACCAGTCTCTCTCTGCATCTTTATTTGTGTGATTTCCTATTGCCTTATTTCCTGTCACAGTATTGCCTTGATTTGTACTCCATGAGGAGGTTTCCTTGCTGATTGAATTCCTTGGGAGAGGAGAGGCAATCCTGTCATGCAGCAACTTTTTCTTTGTTAGGCACTTTGTCTCTTGCACATCGAATTCAGTGATGCCCTGCAGAAAAGAACGTATTGCCTGACAAAATAGTGCTGCTTAATAAGTGGTTAAATCTTTTATGTTCCTGGTAAGTTGGCTTTGAGGGTGGCAGAAAGAGGGTATTAAAAGCTTTCAGTTACAGACATGCTGGAAGGACAACCTTGACGCTGTAGCACATAAAGGTTAAATGTCAGAGGGATATTACACGTTACTGATGTACCCAATTCTGTTTTTGCAGGAAAGCATTCTGTATCTTCTAATAATCTTTCTCAGGCAGGCCTGCTTAACCTGTAGGTTTTGGCAAGGTCTTAGTTTAGAGCAAATCACTTTTTTTTTGTTTGTTTTTTTGAAAGAGCGTTCAGTCCAAGTAAATTATAAATTTCCCCCCTTTTTTTCTCTAGAACATCTGAGCCTCCAAGGCAGTATTTGCTTGCAATCTTCTTTTTCTCTTGGCTCAAAAGCTTTGTAGAATTGCTGCTATCAGTTTTTTGTCCTGTGCCAGTATATTTGAATAGTGAGGATGCTGCAGCCCAGAATCAGAGAACTATAATGGCTCTACACATTCATAATGTTTATGACATATTGTCTGGAGCACAGCAGAATTCTGGTAACCATCTCAGGTTAAGAGGGATACAGGCTGCAACCAAAGCAATATTCTGCTGAAAACACTGTGGTAAGTAAGAATATGGAGTGCTAGAAGTTTTCCTTTCTAAGCAGTTCCAAATGAATTTATGATACTGAGATGGTTTGTGAGTGCTTGCTATGGCTTTCAGGGAGCTGGTTGCTCACATGATTTAGTCCTGATGGTTTTTTCTTCAGCTGCTGCTCCATGTGTTTCTCTTCTTTTTTGCAAATGACAGCTCTGAGATATGAAGTGCCTGAATGGCAAGAAGACAATCTAGCTGCTGATGGCAAGAATAGATACAATATCAGAGCAAGGAAGAGCAGCTCTCAAGGTGCTGCTCCCAGAGCTATCATTTTCCAGAGAAAAAAGATGTCCCATGCAGGCAGGTGGGAGGCAGACAGCGGATGCAGAGGATGATGGTAGAGAGGATTTCAGGGGAATGGACAGTCTTTCCAGTGAGAAAGGAACCATTTAACATGGCAACCTAGTTTAGGCAAGATGAGTAGACAACAAGAAAGCACAAAAGCAGAAAAGAAGACAAGGATCAAGGTATGAAGAAGCATATTAAGAGGAATAAAGATTGAGGAATGAACAGGTGGATGCAGTATTTTTTTACAGGAAAAGGGAAACAAATTGTAGCATTACATTGAAGACAGTCTATGAATACAGATATACATATAGCTACTTGTACATACATCTGCATTTACTTATGTACAAAATATGCATATGTTTTAATACTGCCTGTAGGAACAACTGTTGCTGGTATAAAATTAATCTTGTTGTTTTGATTCATAGCTTGATAAAGCTTGTGAACCTCTTTGCTGTGGGAGGTAAGAGAGCTTCTGCACTTCTTAGCAGGGGGAATATTCCATAGCATTTTGATACCATTGCCTTATTCTAGCTCCTCTGTAATTCTGCGAAGTGACTTGGATAATTCAGGTGTATGAGTTAATAAATTACAGTTGAGTATATCCAGTTACCATAATGGCTCTTAAATAATTAAACAAAGCAATCTTAAATAGGATACTGCTACATTACACTAACTAGAAAGGTGTCATCAGAGTTACTAAAACCTATCCCTTAAGGTCCATTCCGCTGTGTATGTAGAGTACAATTAGTGGCTGCTTTGTGGGTCTAGAGAAAATGAGTATAAATCAAAGGCACAGAGTGCTGGTAGGGAATTGAGTAGAATTTAATGATGAGAATTGTGTGGGTTATGAAAAATGTGTCTCACTCACTGATGTAGGTTATGAAAAATGTGTCTCATGCATTGGATGAACCACCTAGCCTAGCTTCAACTTAATTTACCTGTCTATAGGATGGTTGTAGCTCCCTTCCAGGTCACTGCAAGAATTAATGCTTATAAAGTTTTTCCACGCTCTTCAAAGATGACGCTACTTTTTAAATGAACATCTGGAATAAAGATCTTATCGGAAGACAGTGTTGTATATTGACCATGCTTCAGTCAGGCCTTGAAGTCCTGATGAAAGCAGAAAGCAATGCTCTTGTAATTAGTTCCGCTAATATCTGCCAATTTACCTACATAAGTGAAAGATACAAGATTAGCCCTTTGTTAGGACCCTTGTGTGAGCTAAATTGGTGCTTGGTAGCAATGAAGTAATAATGGGCTGGTTCATCCTTTGAGCAGACCTCATTGAAAATAATAATTAAAAAAAAAAAAAGTAGAAATCTAAAATAAAAAATGAACAATTTTTTTTTTCAAAAAAAACTCATCAGAGTCTCATTAACTTAAAAAAAGAGAGCAATCATAGAATCATAGAATCATAGAATCACCAGGTTGGAAGAGACCCACCGGATCATCGAGTCCAACCATTCCTATCAAACACTAACCCATGTCCCTTTTTTGCAGCACCTCAGCTCCAGGTGAGGACGTGGCAGCAACCACAGCCGCTGCCTTCACTGGGGAGGGCACCCTTGATGTCTCCAGGGTGGTGGACGTGCCAGGGAGATGCAGACACATCCTAATGACAACAGGCATGATGCCTACCACGCAGATCTCTCGCTTGCTCTCCATGAAAAGAGGAGTACGGAGCCTGCAAAAGACTTCCAGCCCTCTAAAGTAAATAAATCCTTGAAACCATAATAGCTGCCAATGTGACCACATCCACGATGAAGCATTAAATGAAACACACCGTCCCCAGTACAAACAATTGCCTTTGTTTTCATCGTTTTGTCCAGAACATCACAGGAGGCTGTGGAGCAGGGTGAGCTTTTCCGATCTATAATCAGAGAGTTCATAGAAATCTTAATGGAGATGAGGATTTTGCTATTTGGAGTGGTCAAATTTCCATTTCCGAACACATCACATTTAAAAACCCAGGTTGGCATTTTGATTTGCTGAGAGTTTTAGGATAATAGCAAATTACACAGAAAAGCATAGTTCTCTTACACAGAAAATTAAAGATGCTGTCTGAAAACTGAGTAAGGTTTATAGAACACTTCAATAGAAGACCCTCTGGAAGAACTTTACTCAGAGGCTTTTTACTGTCTGTGGTATTTCAGATGTTCTCACAGCAGGTGGCCCATATATTGTGCTACTTTCTTTGAAAAATTGCAGGAAAGCAGCTGTGGAAATACAAGGTGTCATCCAACACTTGTTTCATATCCAGTAAAACAGACCAGTAATGGCAGTTTCTATGATTTATCGATGAAGAGCCAAACCTCATACAGGAGTTGCCTGTAGACAACTCACTCAGCGCACTTCTAGTAGTAATAACTGAGATTTATAAAGTTCCTTTCATCTCTCAAAGATCCCAAAGCATTTTAAAAAATGCTTTAAACACTCTTTTTGAGAGGAAGTTCAAGGCCCACAGAGAAAAAGTGACCACTGCTTGGGTAAGACACAATTATCTGACAAAATATGCAATACCATTATAGAACAGCTAGGGACAGTAAGAGAAGCATAAAAGTATTAAGGCAGAATGGTGAATAGTAAGTATATAATTAGGTACATAATACAAAAATGCAAAGTATCTAAGTATCCTGGAACTGGAATCTAGCCACTGTACTTAAGGGCTACACTTCCCTTGGGAGAGACATTTGTAATTTTTGACTCATAATGTGAAATCAATCCAACACTGAGCAGTGAAATACTTTCCTCTGTATGCAGCTGTATCAAGAATGTGCTTTTATCACTGGTAGTTACAGTATCATAGCATCCAAAATACATCAGGTGCTGCTCAGTTGCCATAGATATAGTCCGGATATAACAAGAAATCGCAGGACAAGGGAAAAAGAAAGTGAGGGAAGAAATTGCAAGAGGTGATACTGCAACTTCTTCTACTCTTCCTTTCACACTTTGGATTTGTCTTGATCATCAAGCCTCATTTGCCATTTTCATTTTGACAAAAAACAGCTCTTCTGCTTCATGTCATCTGGTAAGCTATTTTCACCTTTATCTCAATCACTGGATGCAGAAGGCATGTATTGCTCCAGCCATATTGAGTTTAAATCTGATTTAACTTGAATCTCATGTAAATCTGTCAGGCTACAATATTTTTGAATTCCATTCCTTGCCCTTTGAGTCTTCAGCAGCCCTGGAGGGGATGCCTCTGGGAAGTATTTATTTACAGACAAGGGAAGAGAGGCTTATTGAGTAGTGAAAATACCATCTTGTTTTGTTGCTGTATTTTCCACATTTATTCTGAGAGATTAACCTGTACAGGAAAAGCACTTTAATGGAATATAACTGCTCTATGAAGAGGGCCTGAAGAGATACCTATGCAGTATTTATCTAGTGTCTCAATTACCACTGCAGAATAGTTTGATGATTCAGCAAGGGGCCTTAACAGTACCTTCAATAATTCTTTCCCATTTAAGTCTCTGAAGTAGAAACAAATCTATATTATTGCTTGGTCTTTTATTTCCTTTAGGTCGCACATTTCAGTACAGAAGGTATATATGTAATCTTCTGTGAGCTGAAAATGCAGATGAACAAGGCAGCAAGGCTGAGCTGAATGGAAAGCTGAGAGTTTTTAACAATGCAAGTTGTTCTCCGCAAGATACTTTTGAGGTAAACATGCCTGGTTTCCAGTTACATTTAAAAAAAGGTTTTGGGAGATACCCCTTACAAGAACACACACGACACTCTCAACAGAAAT
Organism: Piaya cayana; assembly: GCA_013389865.1. Classification (NCBI taxonomy): domain Eukaryota; kingdom Metazoa; phylum Chordata; class Aves; order Cuculiformes; family Coccyzidae; genus Piaya; species Piaya cayana. The sequence continues at coordinate 10,364 of WAAB01010306.1, forward strand.
GCAATGCAGCAAAAGAAATGTTTTACTTTAAATTGCTTCGGTAGTTACTGTGCCAAGCAGATGTATAAATTTTCATTGTTTCCAAAGGCAAAAGCCACGAGTTAAGACAAGTGAAGAAACCGAATTTGGAAAGAACTGGTGGAAAGAACTTCTACAGTGTTTTGTAGAAGATGCCATGAGGAAGAATATTCTTTAACAGTGTCAGAAAGAATGTCAGGGGAGTTGGTAGCAAGCATCAGTCGCTCAGGAATATGCAACGAGCTGTTGTTAAGAATATTGTGACAAGTTATATGGAGCACCAAGGGATGCTCCAGACTTTATCAAGAGTGAGGCAATCATTCCCACCACCATAAAAGTATCTTGGCAGGCAAAGACTATAAATGTAATAAAAGAGGGGGTGGGGGGGATATGTTGTCTGTGCCCATAAAAGAAGACAGTGATTGTGTAGTTACAGTGCTTCATAAAATCCTTAAAGTGAGCAGGAAGGCAAGAAATTGGGTGAAAAGATGAGTACAAAGCAACCCATTATATTTTTGCTGGAAGCTGGTAGGGTGGATGAGGGAAAATACCGTTGGATCTTTAGGCTGATTTTATACCATTCTATAAACAGCAGCTACTGGCCACTGTTACAGAGGATTCAGCAAAATGGACCTTTTCTCTAATTCAGTTGGGATATGTTTTAAATCTCTAGCTAAAATAAGTGATTGTAGTAGGTCTGAGAGGCAGCAAAATTATTTCATTGATTAAGGACATGCAGTGCTTTTGCATAGTCTTAGACAAAGGAACCATGCAAAGGGCAGAGTGAAAGCTGTGAATTAGGTGACAACTCATTTCTGGATTTATTTTTTTTCTTCTGGAAAACTACGGCAAAAAAAAAAAGATTAAAAAAACACAGCTGTTTTGGTTTTTTTTTAATAGGATTCAATAATTGCCCAACCTGGTTTTGCATAAAAACCTCCTTATTACAGGTTTTTGGTTTGTTTTTTTTTCTGACCTAAATAATCACATTCATAGCTAGCAAATAAACACTATGAATTATATTCCCAACAATTATTGGGAAAAAACAGTTCAGTCAGTTCACAAAAAAAAATATTTTGTTAGAGTCCTTTACTTTCTCTTCATTTTCTAGAAAAATTCTGAGAGATTGAAATATTAAGTTCAATGTATCTTGTATATATCCTAAATAATAAGTTAGGCAATGATGAAAGATTTGTGGTTTATCCTCATTTATTCAGGCTCAATTCTGTGTCTGTAAGACCTGTAATGGTAACGGGTAAAGATTCAAACTTGAAAATACGTGCCATTGGAACAGAAGAGTTCAGTTGTGTAGATATAGCAGTTAATGAGAGCTGTGATGGCTCTCTGGAGATAGATAAAAGACTACTAATGACTGGTTCATTTATAAGTGATGAAGAACTCTCAAGATCAAAATCCTTCAAAAAATACAATAAATAGAAAGCCGTGAACTTGCGGAGATCTTGAGAGTTGCACACTGTCATGGACACCCCACTAGTGAGATTTCCTTAATGCTCAGCTTTTAATGCAATTATTTTGGTTTTGTTTGCAATATGTTGCAAGATATTTAATTTCCCCTTCTTCTTCTGCTTCATATCTCTGCTTTGCAGAACCCAATGGTTTATGGCTACCATATGTCGACATTTTCTCACTCACATCTTTTTTCTGCCTGAAAGTTTACTTTGAGTGTAGTGCAATTCTGTGCAACAACACAGAGTCTGTGTTCAGTGTCCCTTCAGACACATGGAGACTCAACCTCCACTCCTTGGATGATGGTCCCCTTTGGGAAATTTCAAAATTGTTGTGCAAATATAGATCAAACATATCTGTGCAGCAAATCTTAACCTTGCTGAAATAATCAGTGTAACTCTACATTTCTGCCTAGAAAATACTTATTAGAAATTCTATCAACCTCAGGGGTGAATATTTGAAGGGCATGTGACCCTCTCTGAAATCCCCATCCGGTCTCTCACAGATATACATGATCATATGTCAACATATGAATAATGTCTTTATTTATCTCTTTTCAGATATTCATCTTATTTGTATGCAAATACTTATTGATGTTTGATCACTTAAGTAGAAAATATAAAAACCAAACTTGATGTTTGTGAGAATATAACACAAGATTTGTGAGGAGGGTTATAAATGCACTCAAGTGTCTTACAGCTGGGGTGAAGAAGAACACATGCATCGTTCTAATTGTTGTTTAGTCTTCTGTGCTTGATAATGTGCTTGAGATTTCAGCCTGGTTGTGAAAAACACTAAAAAGCTCTGCTTTTCCCTGATTAATACAGGCAAAGGAGCAGTTTAGATACACACGTTAGCTAACAACAACCAAGCTCTGTGGTGACTGCATTTCCACTCTTTCTTTGCATTTCTTCTGCCCAGGTGCTGGTTTTGAGAGTTGTCCCAGATCAGGAGGTAACAGAAATAACTTTATTCTTTTCATTTTATCCGTGGTTTTGTGTTTGTTCCCCTGCTTTGCCTGCATTTGTCTCACACAATATTTATATGGCTAGTTTTCCTAAATAATTATTGCCAGAAATGTTTTCTTTTGATTTGTTGATAAACAAGTATCTAGTTGATTACCTGGAACCTTGATCTTGGATCAAAGGCTAACCAAATCTTACCACAAGAGTTTTTCTGAGTCGCTGGGACAGCTGGATGTGAAGTGTCTACACTATTTGTACAGTACTTTTATAATTTGTGTATAACATCTGTTCGTAAACACAGCTTTACTAGTACTTAGTCCCCTCATGGAATAAGCAATGCAATCATGGGAAACAAATCTCTCTTATTCTTTCCGTGTAGCTCCCTCTTGCCCATGTGGATGAATGGCTAAGCTGCTGTTAACTCCAGCAACTGACAAATCAATGATTTGAAAGTGAGCTCAAATTACATTGGACAGCATCAGTGCTTTGGTAGCTAGAGATCCAGACATTGGTTCATGATCTGAAAAGTATCAAACACCTGTAACTTTCACTGAAGTCAAATTATAAATGCTTGACACCTCCCAACATTTGTCCTGCTGTTCTGAAATGTAGATTTTTACTACAGGAGAGAAAATAGCAGTTTAGCAGGAATACTTCTTGAGGGTTAAGTAATCAGAAAATTCATCAGCAGCTGAACTGTGATAAGATGGGTGGAGCTAATCTCTCTCTACAAAACTAAAATTTTAATATGCCACACATGATTGAAAAGGATTTTTGACCATTATGTAACTATAAAAATTAATATAGCTGTGAATAATAATAGTAATCCATTTCAATAGTATGAATATTTATAATGTTGCCATCTTATAATGGTTAGGTCAGTAAGGAGTTGTAATTACCACTATTGATTAAGTGATGCATATTGATAGCTAATACTGAAATAATGTATTGTTTCCAAAATCCCTTCTTTCACTTTTACTTGCTGTTTCTTTGTCTCATTTAGCTGTCCAATGTTTACCATTATTCAGTGTACTTGTGAGGGTACAGACACTCACCTCTTATGACTTGTCTTTCAGGGATCACCTTCATGAGAGCAACAACTACCGTTTAATACATATTTTCAAAAAATGGGACTCCAGTCTGACTTACTCCTAATGAAGTAAATGAAAATAAGATCCTGACTTAATAATGGTGCAATCATTAATAACGAGAATAAAAATGGTAAACAACTGAGTTACTAAAGTTTTAAATTATCCACTGTAACATCTGTCCTCATGTCATCAAGCAACAGTTTGTTGCAGATTTATACAAGGACCTATTTTTAGAATGATGGTACAAATGTCTTTCACTTATATAACAAAATTCAATTTCTTGGAGGACTCCCATAGTGTTTTGCACATGCCCTGACATATCATGTTCTCCATATTACTCACCATCTTTGAGCAGTGAAGAAGATGAAATTTAATTCAGCTAGAGGTTCATTAGAACATTGAAACAGGTCTCTGATTATTGACTGTGGTTTGACCTATGATAACTTTGTCTTGAGATTTTTTTATCAGTGATCATTCGATTTTTCTTGAATTAATTCAGTACAAGACTTTAGTACCTCTGAGTGGAGTCCCCTGATGCCTAAGCCTGCATCCAGATCTCAGACTTTCTGGCTGGTGTACACAGGAAGATTTAGACAAGGAAAGCAAGTTAACGATGTCCACTCTGAGGTTGGGGTTTCATGAAAAAGCTAAAGCCAACCAGTGTTCTTCCCCCTCTTCTCTCTTTGTTCCCCCCTTTATGCTGGAAGAAAACTGCCCTACAATGAATAAGTGAAGTTTTCCCCTGGATTAGAAAAGTACGTGTTCTCTCATGAATGTAAGGTGCAATGAGAGCATATAACCAAATGTAGGCCACTCCTCTGATTATTGTGAAGCTACTAAATCAACTCAGCTATTTCAGAGCTCAGGTTGACCTCTCTGCATGTAGTGTGCTGCATCTGCTAAGCATGTGGATGCATTTTCAAGTCTGACTAACTTCCAGAGAGGAGAAATCTCAACAAAGCTATTTGGAAGCTAGAGCCCAAAGTCTTCTCTCCAGCATAAGCCCCTGCAATTGTTCTCTCAAAGAGCTCATGTGGTGATGTTTTACTCTTGTCCTTTTAAAGAGGAAGGAGAAGAAGTGGTAGTGTCACTTTACCTTCAAGACAAATGGTTAGAGACTCATCCATAAAGTGAGGTCCTGGTCCAAGTCCTTTCTCAGTCACAGTGGTTTCAAACATGCTCAGCCTGTCTGTTTAAACACCATCCTAGCCACAGGTAGGGACAGAAATCCTCTTTCTCGGCTAGCATAGTCTGCTGCCTGGGAGGAGTGTGCTAAGTGATAATGATGTAAAGAAAATGCTGGTAGTGCCATTGGGTAGCACTGAAGATGTATATGTCAATTGCAGCTTCCAGATAGCTGTTGGCATGAAGATTATGTGACTGCTGACCAGGTCAGATGGGCTCATCATGCCACTGTGGACCTACTTTCTTTACTTTTTTTTACCCAGTCAGGGCCAGGTAGAAAGCAAGAGGAAGGGACTTATTTGATTAATCAATCAGGACAGTTCTGGGCAGGCACAGTGAGTTCAAAGCCAGGAAGACAAACCTGTTTGCATGATGTGTTTCTAGTGGTAGGTATCACCTAAGCTGAGACCCATGTTGGATTTATTCCTTCCCCTTCTGTTCTAGTTGGCAATACCCTTTCCCCCATCTCCATCCTGTAATTCCCATTACACCAGTCGTTTAATGAGAAGTGACCTCTGTGAAGCCATGGCCCATTTTCAGTGGTGAGAACAGTTGCTCTCCCTAGTACCATTGATTGCTCCAGTGTCCAAGGGCACAAATATAGATTTCTTTAAAGTGATGAAACATGTATTTAACTAATAGGATCAAAATCTTTCTACCTAGTTATCAAGAAATGTTTGATGAATCTAATCCAGAATATAAGTTATTTAGAGAGAATGGCATGTGGTACAGTTGCTATGAGAAGGAGGTGGTATAGACACGCGTTTCAAATTTCAACCCTCTGAGAAGTGTGAGGTGGGTAATAACCCTCTTCAAGCTCTGAAATATTAAAGACACATCTTAAATGTTTCCCTTGCAAATTTTACCTTAAAGTTGATTAATTAGTGCTTTACCGCTCAAGCATATACAGTAGATAGGACTGCAGATGTGGCCGTATTTCTAACTTGATAAGGCGGATGAATAATGGCATGTGGGACATTTTATCATACAGCCTGTGGTCAAAAGTGAGTGCAGTGGTCTCAACCCTGTTACTAGTGTTCATATGTCCACTTAGCGACCCTTATTGTTGGCCTTTGCAATTCTTTCAGGTGACAGGCTGACAGCTCACTTGTTCAGAAGGCATATTTGCGGAATAAATAGCCTTAATAACATGCTTGTCAAGCCATGACAAAGAAGTTTTCTTTTTTTATTCCCTGTGCTTTCCTATACCGTGAAGAAGCTGGACAATTCATCACCTTTTCTGAGAAATACATTCTGCTTTTAAAGAAAGAAGTTGCATTCCAGCTTGAGTTAGTCAGTGCTACGGTTTGATGTTTTATCACTACAAAGGAAAGGGGCAAACGTATTTTTTCTTCTTTGTTCAATTCTCTTATCTTGCCTGTTCACCAATACCTATCTCACTTTTCTCCACACTACAGAATAGGAGCACAGCCAGGAACAATGTATCTTCATGGGTAAAGCTCCCTGCTGCCTAAGCCTTATGCAAGACAATCAATTCTGTTACAAAACAGTCTAGAAGGAGAGAGATTTTCCTTAATTTTTTTGTGTCCTTTGACACAGCATAATTTAAAATTATTTTTCTTTATTAGAAGTACAGAAGCATAGATTGGTTGAGGTTAGAAGGAACCTCTGGAGGTCAAACAGGCAACTAGAGCTGGTTGCCTAGGACCATGTGCAGATTGCTTTTGAATATCTGCACGGATGAAGACTGTACAACCTCATTGAGCAATCTGTTTCAGTGCTCAATCACAGCCACAGTACATTATACCTGTGGAATCCATCTTGCCTTGAATCGTCTTCATCTCCCGTATCCACTCTTTTCATAAGCTACCTGAATATGATGCACTGCTGGCTACTACAATGCAAATGTGATTTTTATTATCTATAATGGTGTGATCGGTTGAAATTGGCCCAACACCAATTTCAAAAAGGGCCCGGGACAGAGACCCCAGGACCCCTCCTGACCTCAAGGGGGAGGAAGGAAAGAAAGAGAGGGGGAAAAGAAAGAAAAAACCACGAACCCAAATTCTAGCAAGACTAAAACAGTTTATATAGATGAATATATACACATATATATATGACAAAAGAAGAGTAAAACAACAAGTTCTCACTTCCTCCTTATCTAGCAGATCTGATGTCCCGACCCACTCGAACCGCAGTGCAGTGGCAGAAAGATCTCCGCGCCACCCCTCCCAGAAGCGAGACTGAACTCCCGATTTCTGAGCTGCCTTTTCATATCTCTGCTTACGTAAAGAAATGAGATGGAATACTTCCTTAGTTATGACCTTAGTCACCAGGAAAATAAGCTAGACCCACTACAAATGGCTATAAATACTCTTTTGCAAGCATCTCTTTCTTGGCATGTCCATTTTCATAGAAGAAAATCACAGGCAACTATTATTTAACAAATAAGAAGTAACAAAGACCATTGTCTTCTCCTGAAGCTAATGTCTAGTGTCCACTCTACTGAAGATTTCTGTCTTCCAAAGCAGTGGCTACATCCAGACTTCCTCTTAGGAATGGTCTCTGAATTATGCTAATTCCCGAACTGTTCTTGGACATAGCTTGGGGGAGTGCTGTTTGGGATGGGCCAAAATAGCAATAAAGACCACCTGAATGATTTAGCAGAGCAGACAGAGAATTGAATACCCATTGTTGGAAACATTCCCTGCACTGCTTAATGTACTGTATAGACACAGCTGTAAATACAATGTGAAAGCTACATTAATGTGAGTATTAGGTAAGTAGGAAGAAACCTTTGACCTTAGAAAACACTTTCTGTGCTGTCATTGAAACTGTGGATCTTTCAAATAGCTGCGAGAAATCAGTACTTGGGTAGCCAAATTACTGCTATGTTTGCTCTAAGTATTACTGGGGGAATATAGGGAATGGAGAGAAGAGCCAATGCAAACCTCCTCCCTAAATTTAACCTCTCATCTGAGCTAACTCTATTCATATTAAATCAAGGCAGAATTTCAGACAAATTAAGTAGAGAATTGCAGCACAGAGGAATACTTCTCCCATTTCATGCAGTCTTGTTATTTCCCTCACTGGGCTTCAAAAGGAAAATAAGCCATTCCTGCACACCAGGCTTTGAAGGTGAGCTGCTTTGTGAAAACTCCCTGCAGTGCTGTGCTGCTGATATCAACAGTTTGAAGGCGTAAGTTGTGCTTTGTTATAACCTGGCTTTTAAGAGGCTAAACATAAATCAAGCAGTTTCTTGACCTGTATCTGAAAAATTAAAAAAAAATTTTAAAAAAAGTCAAAACAAACCCCCAACTCCCCCCGACAATCTGAATTGTGTTTTCCTGCTCCTGTATTCACTTTCAGGCCCTGCTGACATTTGACTTCATGCCCTCCTGAGACCCAGATATCCTCTCTTTCTTCCTTTCATCCAGTAACTCACAAGGCAAACAGGCCCCCAGCAGGACTCAGTAACGTTCCCAGCCTGGTAGGTCAGGGGCTAGGAGAACCTGGATGAGGCTTTGGAGGTTGGACAACAATACCTAGGGAAAGATATAACAGACCTGCTAGGAATAGAGACAACTCCACCTTTCATTGCTTATACTGCTTGGCCTTGCAGTCCTTCAGTCTCAAGATGGCATCAGACTATGTTTAATGCTTACAGAAGAATATGAATATGAGTTATTGCAGGGCCTGATGCCGGTTTTACTCTCTTGGTCTATCAGGGTGGCATTGATGTCACATACAGCGTGCAAAAGGTTTTGAACTTCTTTTTAATGCAAGTCCCTGTGCAACACATCTGTTGTATGTATTAGTAATACAATTATTCATTTGATATTACAAAAAAGACCTTTCGCTGCCTTACAGGAAGTATGTAAAAATGATTTGGAATTAATTGTTTCACAGTATTACTTACACTGTCTCGATTGACCAATATTGAAACTAGCTACTATTTATCTTAATTTCTTTTTGAAAATTGCTGTGAAGTCATAAAGGTTTATCCAACGTCCATTGCAGTCAATGGGGTATAAAAGGTCTTTTAACAGTGAATTAATTTTTCTGGTGGATTAAACGGCTTTAGGTAAATGGCAAATTAAGTAATGTAAATTATCATTAGCCTAAAGTGTTATTCTAATATTATTAGCTTTACTACGGTTTCTAGGCCGGAGTCTGATCTCAATTACACTGGTGTGAATGCAGATAAGTGTTGACTTAGAGGTACTAATTTTTTTTTTTTTTTTTTTCTGAACAGTTGCTAATGTAACAGGTCAAAATCCGGACCTCTTCTCCTTCTTGGTGAGATTTAAAATGCAAGATTCGTTTTCTTGATTTCTAGCTGATATTTCTAGTTTTCTCCACTATTCTTTTTCAGAGTCAGTCTTGTGACCAGACACATTCCTCCTCCACCCTGCTTTTATTGTTGTGGGCTTTATTCAGAGAAGAAAAAATGATGCAGTTGTGCACTTAATAGCTTTTTACCTTACAACTGATTGAAGTCCTCACTTTCTTTAAGAAGTTACAAAAAAAAGAAAAAAAAAAAACAACAGAAAAAACAGCACTCAAAACCTTGAAGAAAAATGTAATTCCTACCACTCTGGAATGACAATACTTTAATGTATGTCTCCTAATAAAATCTAGAAGTTTGTTTTCCTTAGGTAACCTTGTATGTGCATAAATAACAGGGTTTATAAACAAGTGTCCCTATCCATATGGTCACCCATCTGGTGGTGAAGAATCCCAAGAGAGACAGCAATTAGTGGGAACACAAACATAAAGTTAGGAAAAGCTACTACGACTGTTATTTGTACACTTTGTAAGTGATTAATCCTGATATCACAATGAGAACTAATGTGTTTCTGAAGTGTTTTTCATCTTGAAGAACCTGACTGATACTTTCTAAGGAGGAANAACAACAGAAAAAACAGCACTCAAAACCTTGAAGAAAAATGTAATTCCTACCACTCTGGAATGACAATACTTTAATGTATGTCTCCTAATAAAATCTAGAAGTTTGTTTTCCTTAGGTAACCTTGTATGTGCATAAATAACAGGGTTTATAAACAAGTGTCCCTATCCATATGGTCACCCATCTGGTGGTGAAGAATCCCAAGAGAGACAGCAATTAGTGGGAACACAAACATAAAGTTAGGAAAAGCTACTACGACTGTTATTTGTACACTTTGTAAGTGATTAATCCTGATATCACAATGAGAACTAATGTGTTTCTGAAGTGTTTTTCATCTTGAAGAACCTGACTGATACTTTCTAAGGAGGAATTATTATAAACGTAATTATATGATGATTCTTTGATATACAGGGGAATTAAAAATGAAAGAATTTTCTAGAGGAAAGTGCAGAGATTAAGGGATGAGTGTCTACGTGCCCTGCCATTAAAGACCTGGCTTCCTGTGCTTAAATTCACAGCCTTCCCTTGAACATGTATGTTTCCAATGCAACAGAAAGGAGAAACTAAACTTGTGGGAACAGTGACCATGGGAGCTGTGTACTCGTTTGCAAGTCGGTGTGTTCACTACAGCAGCAAATCCTGGAACCTCCTTTTTGATTCCTTCTTATTCAATTACTTTTCTACCTTCCATCAGACAACAGATGAAGGAGCAGGGACTTGAGATCAGCACGAGTAATCTCTGCAAACACAGGCATGCACTTTCGTCCCATATTTATGGGCATGGCAAGGCTTGAAATTGGCAAGTTGTTTGGAACTTGTTTGTGCTAACTGCCAGTGTACTTTGGGAGAATAAGTGAACATAGCTTGACAGCCCTTCTTAAACCTGTCTGTTCTTATATTTGGATTATCTGTGGATTCTCAGCATTCCTGAAAAGAAACTAGATTGTGTAAGAAGCCAGTGCAGAGGTGTTTTTAAATTGACTTAAAGCTATGTCCAGAGTTATCCCAACAATGTTTTTTTATTGGCAATACCCAGGTGACTGCACTCTGAGCATAAATGCTCTTGTCAGCTTTCTGCTCAGCACAGTAGCTGCCCTGAGTTTCATTTTGTGGCATGTTGCTCTCTATGCCTCATTGCCAGAGTCCAGACATTCTGCAAAGAGTTCTGGATTCTGCCTTAGGGGCACTCAGACCTCTAAATGTCATAGATTAGCTCCCAGGCATGGGAGTTGCTTATGGGATCTAGCTTGGGAAGCAAAAACTACACTTAGGGCAATGAGTATCTTTTTGATGAAGTATTCATGTCTTTTTCAATGGCAGATATAGGACACTGCCCCTTATAATTTCTGCCAATTTTTACTGCTTAGATACTATTTGAATATGATTTGGGCAAATTAACTAACCAAAAGACACTCAACTGAATATTTTGGAATATGGAATAATTAACCTTCCAGCAAGATCTGAAAGGATTTCTGATGTATGGGGTGTTTTGATTGGTGGTCGTGGGGAAGATTTTCAAAGGTCAAGACAGAAAAGGAATGCAGAATTTATCTAGGGAAAGAATGGATTTTACTATATAAGCAACTGAAATTTACATCAAATCTAAAGAGAGGTTAACATTGTTTAAATTTTCAGTGCTGAAAAACAAATGACTGTAGTGTATACTATTCTACCACAGTGGTATAAAGATTAGGGAGCTCAAGCTATTATTGTAGGTAGGTATGGTTATTGCAAAACTCTGGATCAGAATTTCGGTTTGTATAAGGTTTTCTGAGTTCAGTTAGTTTCTATCATCCAGATGTCTGCATTAAAAGAAGTTATAGCAAATCACCTTTCTCCTCTGATTAGTGACTATAAAAGCAGTAACGTATCATACTGAATGCACAATATTTCAGGGGCTTTGAGTCAAATGTGATCACTTTACTAGCAAAAAAGCTATGTACTCATTTATTTTCCTTAGCTGTCAGAGCTGGTAACTCAGTTTGGAATATGGCAAGCAAACTGTGCTTTTCTCTGCTGGCACTTTATTGCTAGCAGTAACAATTCAATAACACCTCCATAACCCTATTGCCATTTGCTTGTCCCCAAAGTCACACCAAGACAAAACTACTCTGCAGAAAATGTCCTTGTATGGATGGAAATTATCATCATGTGGAGGCAGTGGAATACAACCTAAAGACAGCAAGGATAAAAATGTGATATCACCTTTATTGCCAGTAGCGATACAGAAGAAGAAAAAAAAAAATCTGAGCCATGTGTATTCAGTGGGTCCAGATACACAAACTGGCTCTTGAGAAGATGACTCCGAGGATCAGAAACTTTGGCATCATAAGTGCATACTAGAGCAAGCATGGTCCTGAAACACAGCCTCCAGACCCTTGTGGGTATGTTCATGTGGCACTTACTGTGGAAAAACCCATCTCTGTTCATCACAGAATGGCACACAGGCTTGACTTTGTAGAGCTGGAAGCACTGAAGGAAAAAAATCTCAGATTTTAAACTGAGCTTATTTGAGATGAAAATCACTGGTGTGCAATGCCTGTGGAGCTCTGTAGTTACTTTGAAGAGCAGAAGCACAATGTAAATAACTATCAGAGAGAACTTAGAGGCCTAAAATTATCTACAGAAGAAAAGGTATAACGAGACAGTGAACAAAAAAGAAATCTGTGCTTGCATTTTCAGGATGAATGAAAGGTATGGTTCTGTGTCTCTTAATAGTATGTTATTACGCATCAACCTGAAAGACATCTAGAGACATCTCAGTTGTTATGATGCCATATTTCATATTGTATTTGATATAAATTCTCATCTAAACGTGTTACACTGATTGCGATAATAAAGTTTGATTTGAGTTTTTCATTCTGTTGATTTAAGTATGACCATTTCATATTTGTTTGCAATAGCTATACATGCCGGCTGTGCTATGTATATTGTATAATCCCTCAGAATTTACCTGAAGATATTAGATTAAAGATGTGGAGTTCAAATCTTTGTGGAGTGAAAAGGTAGTTTGTGGATGAAGAGAAAGACTTATGAGAAAAGCAGATAGTCCAATGACCAAAATAGGAAGAAATCTTTGTGGGGCAAGAGGAACTTACTGAGCTGGACACTGTTTGCCTGTTATGTCTGTCAGTTTTTGAGATAGTTGTGTTATATAATAATAAAGAAGATGTTATTGTGGTCCGTAGAGGAAATCACAAAGGAATCATGTCATATCTGGGCAGGAGGTGAGTAACCTGGAACAGCTGCCTGTGCTACTGGCATGAGAACCTCTTCATAATAACTAGAAACACGCATTTTTCTACTTAAAGGGCTTATTTTTGGGCAAAATATCGATGTGATTCTTCATAATATTGATTTTTCTCTGGAAAGCTGAGACAATGAAGAGGATATTAGCTGATGCAGTGGTAACGACCTCAGATTCCTTGACTGTTGACACTGCCGCCAAATTGGAGACCAATGTAGAGCCCATATGACCAGAGATGAGAGACATAGGAGAGCACTTGAACTGCAATTTCCTGAAGAGAAATGGAGAGGTATGTCCAAAATATAGTCTCCAAGCCTGAAAAGCTGACTGTAAGAAGGTACCCAAGAGAGCAGTAGTCAATCAATTCATCAGCTCTTCACAACTGCAAGAAGCAGGATTTCTAATGCCCGGGAAGAAAGCAAGGAAGTCTTCAGAATACTGGAGTATTAATATTGTTTCACAGGTTTAGAGGTGATACTCACAGTCTCAGTCTGTCCTATTTTTTTCCCAAAAATCTTCTACTTATTTTTAAGAATTACTTCCTTAAGTGTCCAAGGGATCCCCACTGCTGACCCCTGAAGAGTATGACTTTCTACAGTTTCACCAGCTTCAGTCCAAATAGTTGGATTAGAGGTCTCTTGACAACCTTATTTTTTTTTNTATAAAGATTAGGGAGCTCAAGCTATTATTGTAGGTAGGTATGGTTATTGCAAAACTCTGGATCAGAATTTCGGTTTGTATAAGATTTTCTGAGTACAGTTAGTTTCTATCATCCAGATGTCTGCATTAAAAGAAGTTATAGCAAATCACCTTTCTCCTCTGATTAGTGACTATAAAAGCAGTAACGTATCATACTGAATGCACAATATTTCAGGGGCTTTGAGTCAAATGTGATCACTTTACTAGCAAAAAAGCTATGTACTCATTTATTTTCCTTAGCTGTCAGAGCTGGTAACTCAGTTTGGAATATGGCAAGCAAACTGTGCTTTTCTCTGCTGGCACTTTATTGCTAGCAGTAACAATTCAATAACACCTCCATAACCCTATTGCCATTTGCTTGTCCCCAAAGTCACACCAAGACAAAACTACTCTGCAGAAAATGTCCTTGTATGGATGGAAATTATCATCATGTGGAGGCAGTGGAATACAACCTAAAGACAGCAAGGATAAAAATGTGATATCACCTTTATTGCCAGTAGCGATACAGAAGAAGAAAAAAAAAAATCTGAGCCATGTGTATTCAGTGGGTCCAGATACACAAACTGGCTCTTGAGAAGATGACTCCGAGGATCAGAAACTTTGGCATCATAAGTGCATACTAGAGCAAGCATGGTCCTGAAACACAGCCTCCAGACCCTTGTGGGTATGTTCATGTGGCACTTACTGTGGAAAAACCCATCTCTGTTCATCACAGAATGGCACACAGGCTTGACTTTGTAGAGCTGGAAGCACTGAAGGAAAAAAATCTCAGATTTTAAACTGAGCTTATTTGAGATGAAAATCACTGGTGTGCAATGCCTGTGGAGCTCTGTAGTTACTTTGAAGAGCAGAAGCACAATGTAAATAACTATCAGAGAGAACTTAGAGGCCTAAAATTATCTACAGAAGAAAAGGTATAATGAGACAGTGAACAAAAAAGAAATCTGTGCTTGCATTTTCAGGATGAATGAAAGGTATGGTTCTGTGTCTCTTAATAGTATGTTATTACGCATCAACCTGAAAGACATCTAGAGACATCTCAGCTGTTATGATGCCATATTTCATATTGTATTTGATATAAATTCTCATCTAAACGTGTTACACTGATTGCGATAATAAAGTTTGATTTGAGTTTTTCATTCTGTTGATTTAAGTATGACCATTTCATATTTGTTTGCAATAGCTATACATGCCGGCTGTGCTATGTATATTGTATAATCCCTCAGAATTTACCTGAAGATATTAGATTAAAGATGTGGAGTTCAAATCTTTGTGGAGTGAAAAGGTAGTTTGTGGATGAAGAGAAAGACTTATGAGAAAAGCAGATAGTCCAATGACCAAAATAGGAAGAAATCTTTGTGGGGCAAGAGGAACTTACTGAGCTGGACACTGTTTGCCTGTTATGTCTGTCAGTTTTTGAGATAGTTGTGTTATATAATAATAAAGAAGATGTTATTGTGGTCCGTAGAGGAAATCACAAAGGAATCATGTCATATCTGGGCAGGAGGTGAGTAACCTGGAACAGCTGCCTGTGCTACTGGCATGAGAACCTCTTCATAATAACTAGAAACACGCATTTTTCTACTTAAAGGGCTTATTTTTGGGCAAAATATCGATGTGATTCTTCATAATATTGATTTTTCTCTGGAAAGCTGAGACAGTGAAGAGGATATTAGCTGGTGCAGTGGTAAGGACCTCAGATTCCTTGACTGTTGACACTGCCGCCAAATTGGAGACCAATGTAGAGCCCATATGACCAGAGATGAGAGACATAGGAGAGCACTTGAACTGCAATTTCCTGAAGAGAAATGGAGAGGTATGTCCAAAATATAGTCTCCAAGCCTGAAAAGCTGACTGTAAGAAGGAACCCAAGAGAGCAGTAGTCAGTCAATTCATCAGCTCTTCACAATTGCAAGAAGCAGGATAATTTCTAATGCCCAGGAAGAAAGCAAGGAAGTCTTCAGAATACTGGAGTATTAATATTGTTTCACAGGTTTAGAGGTGATACTCACAGTCTCAGTCTGTCCTATTTTTTTCCCAAAAATCTTCTACTTATTTTTAAGAATTACTTCCTTAAGTGTCCAAGGGATCCCCACTGCTGACCCCTGAAGAGTATGACTTTCTACAGTTTCACCAGCTTCAGTCCAAATAGTTGGATTAGAGGTCTCTTGACAACCTTATTTTTTTTTTCTTTCCAAATATGCTATGAAATCTTTCTAATGGCTTTTAAAAAATCTGAATATATAACGTATTCTGCATCTCCATTAGCCACAAACTTAGTGACTCACCGTAAAACTGCAACAAGATTTCCTTTGAGATAAGCCCTGACAAAAAAAGTGATTTTACTCTTGTTACAACTTCAACCATCTAACAAGTGATAGAAGCCAAACTTACTGGTATGTATTTCCCAGGAGTAATGACTTAGAGGGTCTGTTATTACTTCTACACTTGCTTTTCTACAATTCCATCACATGAACTGGTATCACAGTCTCCTTGTCTGGAGATAAAAGTGACAAGAGCTGAACTGCATAGTCATCAACTGTTGTTTAACATCCTTATGTAGAGAATACTGTGGTTATGCAGTCTATTGTTAATAGAGACGGATATTCCTCTTCCAGAATGAACAAATTGTATATTCACATTGTGGTGGAAAACTGTCCAAAATAGCAATGGGGTGTGCTGCAAACTTCCCAAGAGGTAAGCAGTGTGACTTCTAGAACAAAGCAAGCTGCTCTAGGTTTCATAAGATTGAAATTACATATTCGGGGTGCAAAAATTCTCCATCAGCTTGGAGAATGGACTGAGTAGGAACCTGTTTCAGCTTCCTATGGGACCCAGGCTTTCTTGGCTCAGGATTTCTAGTTCTGATGGAAGACAGAAGGAAACTGATACCTTGTTTTGTGTACATTTGACTTTAGAGCTATTCTTCTAAGAAATAAATTTATTGGGCTCTGACAAAACCCAGTCTAGGAGTCAGTAAAGAGGTGTAGTTGGTTGGCAGTGCCAGGAGGTCTGAGTGCAGGAGTTGGGGTCCAGCTCAGTGCCAACACAACTGAGGGTGGCCCCTTCCCTTAGATGACTGTCAGGAGAATCTGCTGCAGAGCACTCTGGGGATGTCTAGGGCTGACTTCTGCCCCACGGGAGCTGCTTTACACTGCATCTCTGGTCTTTAGTCCCTGTCTGAGCTTTAGTTCTGCTGAATGCTGCCCTGCATGTGCTTGGTCACGGGTCCTGCTGAGACAGGCCCCAACCCTGAACCATGGGCTGATGGCCTGGCCTGACCTCGTCCATCCCTGCCCCAAAGGGATGCTTGATGCTTTTCATGTAGGGGCTATACAAGTCTGTCCATCGGTCTGTCCTGTTTCCTGGGCAGCAGCGGTAGCTGGTGAGCCCAAGAATGGGTCTGCGCTAAACAGACAACAGCACAAATTCAGCATTGTAGACAGTTGCCTTGATTGTCTTCTTTATTTCTTGACATCTTGGCTTTTCTTGCACTTTTGTGAAGTTTTGCATTCCTCAACTATGAGCTCTTCCTCTTGTAACTAAACGTGACAAGAATGGCATACAACCCTTCAGTAATTAAGAAGTGTAAATTCCCTTATTGATAATTTAAAAATTAACTTTGCTTGCTCAAAACCTTCTCTTCTGGACTTTATCATAGATTATTCTACAAGGAGTCTTGCTTTTATACTGATTGATGTAATATTTCATTCATCTCCCTAGTGATCTTTATTTAACAGACAAAAAAAATGCAATTAATAGATATGATGCATACTATGAAACAAGTCTTTAGCAGAATAAATCAATATGACTTCTTTGAAATCCATAGAGATATATTAGTATATCAGAAACTGATAGGACAATTACATACCATCTTTGCCGATCGATGTAAGGCCTAACTTGGTCACATTTCCCCTTGAGTTTTATTTAAGGCTCATTTGGCCTCATTTCACTTCAGTGTTTTAATAGTTGCCAAAATTTAAGCACGTCATTTATTTGATTGCAAAAGGACTCATCCTGTATTCAAGCACACTGCTAAATCATGATAAGGAAAGCAAGTGAGGTTTATAAAGGATAATTTTAAATAGTGGAATATGGCGGCCAACATACTGAATGCTATGAAATGTAAATGCTTCTCCTCTCCCTCCACCCCAAAAAAACCCCAAAAAACACAGAAGAGCAAAAAAAAGTGTAACTCCTCTGCAGGATCCCTGGTGAAGGATTTGTAGAGTCAGCAAGTTCCTTTACTGTTTGCTTTGCTGTGCCTTCAGTTTTCAGTTGCTTTCCCTGTAACATAGACCTGTTCTTTGTTGCTTGACCTCCTCTGTTTCTCCTTTTACAAACTGCTCTTTTTTTTTTCAAAAAGCCCTTCTGCTCAAAAGATTGTCAAGTGCTGAGGTTTCTATTTTCAGCTTGCAGGTAAAAGCTCTTTGTTATTTTCACAATCCTCCCTTCTTGTGACTTTTACACTGCACAAAGGCTACCTAATTCCTACCACAAGAATACTGGCAAAAAACCTCACCAAATTAGGCCGATTGTATGTAAAACAAATCCTATCATGTCTTAGATTGCATTTGGAGTGATACATTCAAGGAACTGAAATGGAAAAATGTAAAAAAGATGCACAAAAAATAATCACAGGGAAAGATTTATTTTTTTTTTAATGGCAGTACAACATTGTCCTTCCACAGTCATTGTGGCCCAGTCCAATTTGCTTATTAAAGAATTACCAAAAGATGATTTCACTGTAATTCAACAGCACTGTTGGTAACTAAATTTAGAGCTACTTTAAGAAAGATGGCTGTAACAGACCAAAAAGCTTGTATAAACGTGGGCAGAGATACAATTAAATATGGAGTAAATATGACTTCATAAGAGCAGGTGCACATGTACAAACAGAAGAAACAGTCCCTGAATATGTGACATGACTATAGTTTTTTGCTCCTGCTTGAAATGATTGACAGATTATTAGGGGTTTTTTGCACAAAAGAAAATGAATCAGTTGTGTTGGACCTCTGTGTCCAAAAGCTTCTCCAGTGCCCAGTGAGTCTTGCACAGTCACCTCAGTCAGTCACGTGGGTTTAACTCAAACCGGCAATTGTCAAAAAATCCATGCTTTGTCAAAACTTTACGCTCTAGATGTTTTATAATTTGTGTTATTAAAGTACCATTCTCATTTTATAGCTCATCCAGCTTATATTTTTCTCTTTCCAGCTATGCATTTTAATTAACAGTAGACAAAGTGCCAATCAATCGCAAATGATTCATTTTATTTTCAAGCTCCTTTTTAGAGTACACAGTAAGAAAAGTCCACAAAATCTTTTTCTAATGCAGGTTTGTTACGTGTTATAAAAGATAGTGTGAGCCAGTAACTGTGACACAGATGGGAATTTGGAAGCTCTAGACCCAATTCTTGGTTCTTCAGTAGAAGTTATCAACTATCCTTTAGCCCTTGCATTGATCTCTGCCTAAACTCCACCTCGAGGATGTGCAATAATAACCCTTTCTTCTCCTCTGCTATTATGCTTTTTGCTGTTACTGCTCTCTTTCTCAGCAAATCTATACAATAGCTCAAACCGTGAACTCCATTCTTCATTGCCTCAGTCATCATTGATCAGACCACTAACTAAATGATGCCAATATTGTGCTATAATTTGTTTTCTACAGAATAATAACAATGTGTCAAAAATTAACACTAATTTATCCATCAAATCCAGATCACACTTTTAAGACTATGCTTTCAGCAGATCTGGTTTTTATATTATTGTCTCCCCTCTTGACTACCATTTTTATCTTCTGATATTTATATGATGTCAGCACTTCAATCACAAAGTGCAGAAAAATGTTTACTCTCTTTGCTACATCATCTTGCTCCCAGTTACAGCAGATGTCTGCATTGCTTTTCAATTCAGAGGTATGAGAGTTGATTCAAGCTAGGCTAAAGGCGAGACTCCACTCTGTGCTGAACAAATTGCTCTGCTTGCTGACAATGGTAGCTGCTTGTGAATGCATGTAAGAATAAAATTGGTATTAAGATTACAAGATTTATGGGGCAGTGAAAATGTCTTTTTCTTCTGCTGGAACACGTGTCTGAATCAAACAATTCCATTCATTCACAGGGCTGTGATAAGACCAGTGAGGAAGCTCAGTGAATGCTTAGTTGTAGAGTACGGTGACTGGAAAACATTCAGGTTTTTTTATTCTTATTGTTGTTGCAAAGTAGGTTGAAGCAGTTTTTTTTCTGAAATTGAATGAATTTCAAAGAAAATATCTCATGGGGAAAACATTTTGGTATGAAAATATTGGGGATCTGGATTTTTGGGAACACCTACTTTGCAAATTGGATTTGGAATTTCCTGTTTTCTTATTTTGTGGGTTTTGGATTGCTATTTTGATAGGGTTTTTTTAAAAAATAGAATAGAAAAAAAAATATGTTAGTGGCATTGCTGCAGCTGACTATGCTATTTTCCTAGGGTGGTGGTGGGGTTGTGGGGAGTGTTTACAATCTTCAGTGGTCCCATGACTTCAGACAAAAATATATTGACCAGAAGGGATGTCTCTGTCTCCTGTTACCAACCGGTGCTTTGTAAGTTGCAGTTATTGTGACTGATAATGTAAACCTACTCCAAAATGCAGACATTTCTACAAAGTAAACATTTGGATTTTTGACTTGAATCAGAACTCCTGGAGAAAACTTCAGTTCATAAATGTACTCATGGACTGAGTCTTACAGTTTCAATCTACTAGAGACAAGAGACTTGAACTCAGTGGGTATTTTGAAAGCCAGTGAACTGTCGTACGCGGGGCTTCATAGTTAGAGGTGGTGCTTCTGGAGAAGATTCATGTCTGTTGGAGAAAGATCATTCCTCTTTTTAGAAAGAATTATAAACTTAGCAAAATAAGACATCTGGCCATTCACCTTCTTGGCAAAAGCCCTTGGAAATGATTGATGGCTAATAGTCTGACACAAACACAAAGGTCTGCCAGTGCTGTAAACTCCTCTGTTGACAGTACACCCAGATTAAATCCTCACTGCTATTCCTGCAGTCTGTGAACTAATAGTAGGCTCAGTACATTGGAAGGAACAGTAAACGAACTGATACAAACTAAATTTGCTTAACAAAATTAAATGCATGGCAATGCTTAAGGAAATAAGTTGAAAGCTTTCAGAAAGTATAAAGAAGGGGAAAAAAGTATAGTCTTGTTTCCTGGCAGGGTGGAATGACGAGATTTGAAGGGAGATATCAGGAAGGAAAATATTTTAAATATTATGTGCATATGCACTGAATGCTTCATGTTTTTAACACATAATCTGGATTTACTGTTGCTTGGAGAGTGGGCAGGGATAAGTCTGAGAAGGATCTGCACTAGATGAAAATAGAAAGCTTTCAAAGATTTAGCCATGCAGTAGAGGGGAGAAAATGTCCTTTAGGTTTTTTTTTCTTTTGAATAATACAAGTCTGAGAAACACAAAGTGGCAGAGAAGCACTTGGAAAGAAAATGTGCAGTAATTACCTAGGCTTTGACGTTCCACAGAGGGTTGTTTTTTCTGGTTTTTTTTCAGGGCTAAATTCTATAATTTCACTATTGTGACTGAAAGTGAAATTTATCCCAAAATATCCCTAATTATACTGCCCTTAACCAGAGAGAGAAAATACCCTTGATTATGACTTTGCTTGGACTGGTCCTGCAGAAATTCTTCAGGAAGGGAAATCCAAAGGCATCATATTTTTTTTCCACTGATTGTAATTTTCTGAACAGCTTCTGTAACTTTTTTTTCTTCGCCATGAGCAGGTCTGCCCTGTACAGTGGGAGTCCATGCCCCTCTCCAAACTCCCTCAGCATATCTGCAGAAGAGCTATTCACAATGAGGTTTGTCTCTGGATTCCAGGGTTTCTCACTTCTCCTCCCTGCTCTTTGGCAATGCCTCCAGGAGGACTTTTTTCTTCCTGAGAAAGTAACCATCGCAAAACAATAGAAAATCTGGCTGAACTTATCATATGCCCCTTTTTCCCCAGTTCTGAAGTCTGATGGCTCATTTATGTAAGTTATTCCATCTCTCCCTCTCTCCTCAGATTTCCTTTTTCATGCCATCAACCTTGCCCTGAACAGTGCATAGATTTTGCCATAAACTTGAACCAT
Source organism: Piaya cayana (assembly GCA_013389865.1). Lineage (NCBI taxonomy): Eukaryota > Metazoa > Chordata > Aves > Cuculiformes > Coccyzidae > Piaya > Piaya cayana. The sequence continues at coordinate 32,048 of WAAB01010306.1, forward strand.
GGACAAGCAGAAAGACTGGCAATAGAAATCTAGAAGTCTGTTCTTCCACCTGACTAAGTTGTGAGCTCTCCCAGGCTATCATCTCTGGAGGCTGGCTAGTTTTCAACCTGGGTATATGAAATGTATTTACAAAATCATTCACACGTAGCTTGTTTGGAAGAGTATTCTGACATACAGATCTTCTCCCAGTTCCACAAAGGGATGAAATGGAAAAAGATGGAATTTATATTAAATGAATTAAAATTTCACCCAGGGTAAGAAATTCTGTGTCTAATGCAGCCAGTTCTTGCCAATTTTTCAATAAAACAGTCGCTTTCACCTGCCATTTATTTCTTGAATAAAGCCATACGTGAGATCACTGTGCTTTCATGCTGAGATTGTTAGCCAACTGAAAATAGACAGAAAAGTTTGGCCTTTCCAGCAGAAGAGAAACACAGAATTTATTAGCAAGAGCAAAGCAGGACAACAAGAAAGGGTACGTGTATTCCTTTAAATTAAGGGGATTATTATCATGGGACATCTGGTACTTCAAAGTGCAGAATGCATAGTCACTATGCTGTATCATTTTAATCCCCATAAGTAAACGCTCCCTTCCAGCTTCCTTTCCTGTGTTAGTTATTCTCCTGTTTGCTGCCCTTGTATATGGGAAGAACAAATCCAAGGACAAAATGTTGAGAAGCAATTTGACTTTGTAGACGCTTTTTCAGGCTCTGTCCCCAGAACTTCTGGGGATATGAGAGAGGAGTGAGGCAATGCTGTATGGCTAAATCACATGCTTTAACATCTCAGCTTCAGTTCAACATGACATGACTTCAGGCAGACCCAGAATTTCATATGGGAACAGTTAAATAACTGAGAACATCTACAGCAGAACAGAACAAAATCAGGCAGTGAGGGGTGAATGCCTACAGGCGAGCCAAATCTACAGGAGAAAGAAAATTGCAAAGCTGTATATTCTACATAACAAAAGAAATCTATTAGTAATGAAGGCTGGCTGAATTTATTCCTGTTCTAGGTAGGAGATAATAATTATTGCCATTATAATCCTGGATAATTCCTTAGTGTAATTATCAGTCTCACCAAAGTTCATTATACATGTGGTGGCTGGAGATTTGTGATGTCTGGAAAGTTGCAAGCTTCTGGCTCAGAATAGTGTACCGCCTTTTTTTGTTTGTTTTAATCTGTTATTTCATAAAGCAGATTATTTCCTATTTTTATTTTAAAGAGGACTCTTCAGAACATACAAATCATCTTACTGTGGGCTGATAGTCCATTTCTATGTTAGAAAAAATATTCTGAGTTTTATTGCAAAAAAGACAGATTTATAATGCTTATTACTTTATTTATTTCTAAACATTCTTTCTACTAAATATGCATTTGTTGTATAAGAGAAGAAACATCTGTGAGTTTCTGAATTTCATTAAACAGATGATAAGTGTTTAGTGATAACGATTTCATTAAACAAATGCTAGTATTGGGTTTTCCATAGGATTAATACATTTCATACCAAGAATTATCATAAACTGGTATAGACTTAAACAATTTGCAGCCTGGAAATACTCCCAGAAATATATCATTTGTTTAGTCGGTTCAGATTAATTAGGAAAAGAAGGTTGCAAAACTTGATCATTACTGAAATTGCTCTGAAATTAAATAAAAAAAAAGAGAGAGAGATTAACATAGATTTTTGTGTCCATTTCAATTTCTTTTTGAAATGACTATCACCATTTTTAATATCACTTTGTGTGACTATGAATTCTTTGTAAATATAACAATCCTTGCACAAGTATTTAAATGAAAGATTTTATTCATAGAATCATAGAATCA
>WAAB01010306.1:34480-45071 GCA_013389865.1 Piaya cayana
ATGCCTACATCCAGGTCATTGATGAAGACATTGAACAGGGCTGGACCCAGCACTGAGCCCTGGGGAACACCACTTGTGACTGGCCTCCAGCTGGATTTAACACCATTTACCACCACTCTCTGGGCCTGGCCATCCAACCAGTTTTCCACCCAGGAGAGTGTGTGCCTTTCCAGGCCAGAGGCTGACAGTTTCCGTAGCAGAATGCTGTGAGAAACTGTGTCAAAGGCCTTGCTGAAGTCCAGGATTTCAGCAGGAAAGCTTTCAGACAATCTGAAAATCATTATGATTTTCATCTAAAAGCAAACAATTGTTTTGCCTTTACTTATTGTAGCTTTTCAGGTGGCAGAGAGGGTCTAACTGACGCATCATATTAGAGACACCTACTAAGTCAGCAAAATCACAGCTGGAAGCACTGCAGTGGCCTCCCAGCACAGAGCAAATGCTGATAAAAACCCAAACACAGGGAAGAGGGAATCTTTAAGGCTTGAATAATTTTCTACTGGTTTCTGTTGCCTAAATTTGCAGATTCCATCCACGTTCCTTCCTATTCCTCCTTGCATTTTATCCCTGAAAGAACTTCTCTAAGAGGAACTGAGGAGTAAAGCATCTGAAAAAACAATCATTTTCTTTTACATCGCCCCAGGGTTTCCAGCTGATTTTTATAGAACAATCATTTGTTATTTATCAATAGTACAAGTCTCTGCATTCAGAACAAGTGAGTATGACCACATTTCTAGTATGACAAGACTTAGATGGAGGATCTCTCCTCTGGACCCACGCAGTCCTCATCTCTGTTTGTCTCAATTTCAGATCAATGGAGAAGTTCAATATCCTTTTTTAATGCTGTATTCAGTAATTAAAATATTAATGGAAAGTCTGAGGAATTCTGGAGAACTTCCCTAATACGTTCTTTTCAGCCTGACACCTCCCTGCTAGAGTGCAGTTGGTTACCAGCTCCCCTTAGCTAAATCTCTTCCCACTTTACAGATGTTACACAATTTCTCCATTTTTGTACCTCACTAGTGTTTTCCCATGTGGCACCATGTGCAATGCCTTAGCTAAGTTCAGAAAGATATCATCTACTGTGTTTCCTTTGTCTGGGAAATCAGTTACGCTATCAAAGGGAGATATCTGATTATTTGAGCATTATCTGACCTTGGTAAACTGTTTAGCATTTTATCTCATTTTCTGTTTACCTCATGGAACTAATGTTCCTCAAAACTTTGTAAGCCTATTGAAGCCAGGTTTGGGAGCGTAATTATTCCAATCATTTCCCTTTTCCTTCACTTGAAGAACTTTTCTCCAGGTCTATTGACTGTTGACTCTTCCTTGACATTTAGCACATCTTCATCTGACAGATGGTCTGGAGTCTGGGAAAGGAGGTGGTCCAAACTGCCTACTTGACTTCACTCCACCAGACTTCTTTCCATATGGGGCTTTGTTTTTCTGTAACATCTCATCATCCCTTTGCACTATGTTCAGTGTCATCTTCCCAATGGAAAATTAAAGCACTGGGTTCCCAGGGGGCCACAAGTAGCTCAGATAAATGCTTTATCTTGTGCTCACCAGGAGGAGGAGTTCTTCTTTAGAGCTCTTTCTGTAACTGCAGAGGAAAAGCATCTTATTTTTCTTTATGTAAACAGGCTGTTCTTTACATCCAGTCAAAGTAATCACAGTGTTTTGACGGCAAAAGCACAGAGGACTTCTCAGACTTAGATGAAAGAAGTTAGTTGAGGTTTATATAATTCTTGTTTGAATTCATTATACATGCATGGATACATGAATCTTGCAAGAAGTTTTCTAACTATGTGTTTTGGTGCCTAAGGAATACCATTCTGCTGAGATAAAAGCCCAAATCTAGCCAACTCTTGTATAAGAAATTCTTATCTAATTTTCAACATTTATAGAAGGATAATTACCTCACTTCTCTCACCCCCCACTGTTTTAACCAGGAGTTGGATAAACTTCTTTTTCTTGCAGAGGATGTAGAAGTAGTTTGAAATCCAGTTAACCCTGACTTGTTATGCCAGTTATCTCATTGGCTTGTACCGGGATTCTTGTCAGGTCATTTACATCAGAAATTTCAGTGGTCTTTGACAGGCTGGTTGCCTTAGTTTCTTAGCTCTGAGGGTCAAATGCAAGTGACTAAGAAGTGACTCCACTATCCAAAGCCTCATTACTATGAGGTCAAAGAGACAGAGTTGAGAGGATGCCAGGCTCCTGGCTGCCAGCTTGTGCCTACTCTCAGACGTACTGTTAGAAATCTTTGGTATGCACTAAATAACAGTAGTAATAGAAGTGATTTGATGCACTGTTGTCTGGAGCACTGCAATTTACAAAACTTTCACAGATCAGGTGAATGAAGGAATGATAGGAACCTATTACTCTGCAAGAACCTGAATCAATCCCTCTGCTTTCTCTGTCAGACATGGAAACATTTGGTTCTTGCAAATAATCTTTAATCAGATAGGTCATGCTATTGAAATCAATGGCTCTTTCTGTGAATAAGGGCTACTCAGCAGGCTAAACATTTGCTGGACTGATTTCTAAGTCTTGAAATGCCCAGGGAAAACACAGAATGTTTTTTATAAGTTCTTATTGCTGTACTTCACATTTTACTAGAGTTAAATTTTATTTCTAGTTGTCATTTATTAGGAAAAAATAAAGAGAAATATGAGCAGAATCCAGATGGCGTTGTGCTTCTTACATAATTGCAAAATACTTATGTTACAGGCAATTTTCATTATGTACTAATCAAACTTGTGTAATCCTTTCACTGCACTGTCAGTACAATTATCACATCTGTTTAACAAAGAGTTGAAAAATAATCATAAATAAAAATAGATAAATTAACATTTGTCTCAACAGAGACACCAAAGGGAAAAAGGTCCTGCTGCAGATGTAGTTCTCAGCATACAAGAAGTCAGGATGAATTGTAGCAACAGTGTGAAGTACTCCAGAGGAAAGCAAGTCGTATGGCAACAATCAGAGAAGATCACAGGAGCCGTTAAGCCAGCTAGCAAATATTTTACCAAGTCCCTTGTGAACATCTGAAAGTAGCACTCAGAACCTGCTGTGTTTCCTTTCTTTGCCACACAGAGAGAAATAATGCTTGAGAGCATCTTTCTTATGTGCAGTTTGGCTGTGAAGAATTTCTGGGACATGAAGAAAGAATCAAAATACAACAGGAAGACTATGAGACAGGCAGGGTGTTCTTACAGCATCCCAGGAAAAGGCATCACAAATTTAGCATCACAGGCTGTAGAGGAAGGGAAGGAGGCTCACAATTCAAACCTTGCAATGACTGTACAAACAGACATTCAAACAGCAATTTGCTTCTGTAGGATTAGTGTGTCACAGGACAGAGATAGTGGTGATGATTACAAAAGTAATAGTTACGGTCACCACACCAAACCACTATAGTCACCCTCAAATCATGAAAAACAGTTATGATTACAACCTGTAAATGATCTTGCCTTGATCTTGTTGAAAGACCAGAGTGACCGTTCATGAAATCTGACATCCGGTAAGGCTTGCAAGGAGGAATGATGACTGTTCCTTACATTATGGGATTTGGTCATAAGTGGTCAGATTCAAACTCTGAATCTCCAGCTTCAGAATTTCATTTTTCAGCCTGTCTGTTGCAAAGCCTTGAACTGACCACCCTGGGAAGTGAGATACTCTATATTCCTGCAGTTTTGTGTCCCCTCAGATTTGGGGAAGAGCAGATCCATGGGGAGGTGTCTGTGCAGTTAGAGTGATGGTAGGCAACTCTGATGCAGAATCAAATGAGAAGCCTCTCTGGTTTCAGCCTGCTACTGCCTGTGAGTGACTACCCCCTCTAACGTAGCAATTTTGGCTGCAGCCAATGTTAATCTCATCATTCCTTTGCCTACTGCCTTCTTTTAAATCAAATTCATCTAAATCATCCTAGCCTTGTAAACCACTGGAGCCTAGGTGGTCTTAAAACACCAACCTGTCTGGTTAATCATTCAGGACTACATTTGTGTCTCGTATTACTCCCCAAAGCATCTGATTTCTGCCTGGTGACATTCACATGCTGTTTAAGTCCTTAGCTGTACAGGAAGCCCTGAAGTAGGATTTTCAAAGACTTTTTGTTCTGAGCAAAGGTAGAAGAAACACCTGCTGCCTAAACAGTGTCTACTTTCTAGTGTGGCCACAGCACTCATTCATGATGTGGGAGGCGTGGATTCTGTCTTCTATTCTGCAGTAATCTTCGAACCCAAACTCCAGGTAAGGAGTTGTCTGCAAGGCTACTGGATACTTCGGTGATAATTTCTTATCTTTTTTTTTGGTGCCATACCACACCTTTAGGAATGAGCATTTTTATAATCTAGTGAAGTCATCTAATTATATTTCATAGATCTGGGCTTTCTTATTTTCTGGGCAGTGAAAGTATTGTTGTTTTTGGTAAATAAAAATAGAGGAGAAAAATGCATGAATATTATCTAGAGAGCTCTAGTAACTTCTTGTTGAGGGTTTCAATAAGCTCTTTCACTGATTTTGTGGGAAAGGCTGAAAAGGCAAGTGCTTCATTGTTCATATGCTTTTAAAGGATAGAGTTCAAGAGCATAAAGATCGGTGCTGAAGACAGTGGTTTTATTTTATAAAATCTGAGGTATTATCTACAGCAGATAGTTCCAAATGTCTCCAGTATGAGTATTCTCAAGGATGCCTGAACTTGAAGTTTGGGTACAGGAGGAGACTTTGGCAATACACAGAGATTGGGGGGAAAAAACAAAATCCCAATCTGGGAGAAATCTACTGACAATGAGTCTATATGAAGCACTTATAAATAGAGTCACAAAAGACTACCATGGCAACAAAGAAAGAAATAAGATAAAACTATTCATTATAAATCACAAAACATATGCTATCTTTATTGTAAGCCTTATCATGTCTTTTTACTCTGTCTTAGAGCATCATAATACACAGTCTTTGTTAAAACACTGTTATTTTCCCTCCAATATAAAAGTCATTGACTTACAGGAAAATTTCACTGATAAAATGTATTCTACATATAAGCAAAATAAAATATTGCTTTTAAAAAGAGGCTTTGGCATAAAAGTAAAAAATGAAAAGCACTTAATCCATAACCAACCATAAAATGAGCACTTGATTCTAAGGAGCAAAGTCTCAAAGAAGATGAAATCACCAGGTGTCAATAGCATGCAAAAAAAAAAATGCTGCAAAATATTAGCACCTTCCTCAAAATTTGCTGTTTCTACTTTTTCACCTCTCTCTTGAGTTAAAGCCATGTGCTAGTCTGTATGTATAGGGTATCTCTATTTTATTGCCTTTTTACTCAGAGCAACCTGCCACCTTAGTAGTCTTCAAGCTCTTTCACACTTGTAAAAATTACTATTGTGGAAGTCTTCTTTGACTTCATATTTCTGCTCTCTGTAGTTGCTAGAAGTGCTGTCTCTCCTTGCATATTCAGTTCTATTGAGCTTCCAATACCAGGTTACATAATATAATCCGTAGGTGAATTGAACTCCAAAGGATTTCCAGGTACGGTGCCCTACGATATTCTGCCTTATCTCTGTCTGATGTTCCATAAGGATCTGAGTCCCACAAGAACTCTATCCTATACTTCTGACTTGAGTCAGAAGTCTGAGATACTCTGATACATCACAAAGGAGTGCTATAGGCATCTTTGTTTTGGAAATAGAATCTCATTCCTACAGCGAGATCCACCTCAGCTGAGTTCAGTCGACAATGATGTTGACATCTACCTGGAAGCTTGTTGCCTGTTCAGTGCAGATCAGGTTGATAGTTTATGGCATTTAGAGCATGATTTGCTGGAACAAGTGTCTACATCGATTTTAAGAAGCAGTGAATAACATTCTACATTTCTTTGGCTAATATAGGAGCTCACGGTGTCTTGTTCACATGGATTTATCTAGGTAAATTATGTGAATCCCAGCCTGTCTGTGAAGAAGGCAGTCTATGACCATATGGTTTTAAGGTAAGTGGTACATCCTTATTTTTAGCATAGTCTTGAAAAATATCCAAAAGGGGAATTGTCTTCAGCACAGAGTCTTCAGTCCCCTGGTGGGACTTTCCAGGACTCTCTGTTAGATGACCCGTTCAGCTGGACCATGCATAGCTAATCTGTAAAAGACTGGTAAAACTGCTAATCACGGGCCATATCTTACAAATTAAGATAGTCCCTAGCACACACAGTGCTGGAAGATATGTCTGCCTTAGATGCGTGGATGGCACATATTTGTGCCTGGGAACTTCAGGTATTTATTCTTTGTGAACTGTAAGAAAACAATTAACATGTTCTACCCACTGATATATACCTGTTCCTTGAAATTTTAACTTGCTGTTGACTACCCAGTATAAAGAAAACAATCACAACAAAATGACCATGCTATTTTCACAGGCTCCGATTATTACCTCTGCAAGTTAGAAGAGAGACACATTGATAGGAGGTTTCATATTATGGTTAAGAAATATCATTTTCTCTGTATTGTTTCCCCTAGTTTTCTCACTTTTGCATTTCCAATTATTATGATTAAATTTACCCCCCATGATATTATTTTTTTTTCTTGTATACCTAATGGCAGGCTTAAAAAAAATCACAGCTGAAGATAAGGCGAAGAATTGCTATGTTTTTTTTATTGTTTTCTTTTTTCTATAGAAGGTACAGCTGTAGAACTTTAAACACTACATAAAACACCAGAATTACTCTGAAATGGTATAATAATATAACATAAAAAAATGCTGCCTTAAATTAAAATTTACATCTATTCTTGCCTTTGTGTAGTGGTCCATTTTTAAAGCACTTGCAAGATTTGTTGTTATTCTGAGACTAGAAAATAGACTATAATACTCTACTGGAAAGACACGTTATATTCCTACTGGCTGATAAAATGGTAGTATTTAATGAGAAAAGGAATTCAGTTTAATCACATAAATAAATAATAAAAATAATCTCTGCTTTGGGAAACTACAAAGTCAGTTAATTTCCTTACATTGATCAAAGTGGTCGCTTCCTGCTTTTTTTTTGTCCTATTGAATTATTTTTTGGTCCAGTCCCAATGTGCTGTGAGGTAGTTCTGTTAGATGCTAAGTTGTCTATGTAATGTGGAAACCAGTTCTTCTCAGAGTTCACATCTATAGATAAGTGTCAAAAAGCTAGATTTTTTTTTTAAGAAATTTAATCCATGTTCCATTATTTATTGGTTTTTTCCACTGTTAATGGGCTGAGCCCTCCATTCAGTAAGTGTCACAGTCAATAGAAAGAGTAAGAAAGAGCAATGGGGCAGGAAGAAATGCTGTGTGTTCAGACTGGTCATCTTCACACTTATTTACTCAGAATTTGGTAAATTAAGGTCAGATGTATGGAATGAGAGATACAAATATCTGAAGATTCTTATCTTTTGGTCAGTCCTAGTAGTTTGTTACAGGAAGCACAAACAGAGGGCATTCTTGAAGAGATTTTGAAGAGGGGCTTAAAAGAGGACTGAACTGTAGAGGTTATTCCTGAGTTGTAGGTTAGCTATAAAGACTCATTTTGAAAAGCATATAAGCGGTTCTGTGGGAGACTGAAATTAACAGGAGAGACCTGGGAAGAAGGTCAAGAAAATGTACAATACCAAGTGCAACTATTTTTGTACAGGTAAAGATGTAGAGGTAACCTCCATTTGATGTCAGTGACTCTGAGAGGGATTGTGAAAGGACTCAACAAAATAGGTGTAGTGCCTATAGAAAGCTAACAGCTTATCAGAGATCACGTTTAAGAGTGGTGTAGCAATCAGTAGGTCTTAGACTCACATTCTTTCTGCAATACACATGGAAAAGATGGCTTGGGTAAGAGGCCAAAGCAAACCATTTTCCTCCATGTACCTTTAATTGCTAGCAAGGTCAGGAGTACCATAGACCAATGTTGGTGGAAGAGACGTGCTAAGGACTAGGAATCATACTTAAGGGCAGTAGTCAAAATGGGTTGAGTAAAATCAGGGCCTCAGTGTAGAGGCTGAGCTCCTGGGGACTCCATAGAAGTAAGAAGGTAGAAAAGTGAAATAGTAAAATTTACAACATGGAAGAACCAAAAACATGAGCAGAATAACAGAAAGAGGAACCTGGAGTTACAGGCTACCCACTTACAGAGAGAAAGGAAAAATATTATTTTTAAGGAAGAATGGGACTGACTGCTTGAAGTGTCAGAGGGGTCAAGGCAGATGAGAAGAGCCTGGGCACGACTTTTCTTATGACTAAAATTTCTCTGAAGACCTTGAACAGAAGAGCAGAAAGAAGGAACCACAGACAAGAGGAAATGGTCTAGAATCCAGAAGGAGCTCAGCACCTCCTGTAAATACAAATAGACCTGCCTAGCACAAATTTTATTTATCCTGTGGAGTCTTATAGTACAATAACAGTATTTAAAAAATAGTCTTTCATGACTGAGAAAAGCATCGCATTGTGTTCTTGCCTGAGAATACAGCCAGGGTCCCTGACATTCACAGGAGATATCTCAAGGTCATTTATAGAACTCAGAGACTGGGCACTTTCAGTCTCTGCCTTTTGACTTCAGCTCCTGTTTCAGTGACATTCTCTGTTGGTTTGGGTAATGCTAAGTGGCAGACTGGCCGGGAGCTCCCGCCTCCGCCTGCACAGGGGACTCCGTGCGTTTTGTCTAATTACACATTGGGGGCTTCTGCGCTGTCCCTTGAAGTGAGTGTAAATCACAAGTCAATTGTCCATTCTAATCAGATTTAGCTAGTATATATGCTATGTGAAGTTTCAAGTGACTAGAATTAGCTTACACACAGTAAACATTTCAAGTCTAATCTGATCATTTTAAGTGAAAACTAGTGAGCTTTAACTGTAGGGAAGAAAAAGCCACACTATAATCGATAAACTAGGAATGATATGAGAGAGGGGACCAGCATGTCTTATTAATCATTCTACTAGCTGATCAGATTTATGATATGTAGCAAATTAATCACATACCTTCAAAAAATTGGGGTTTATACTGTACAAACCTTAACCACAGCCTTTGCTGTGGTAATTTGATTTGTGAAGATTTCCTCTGAGACAGCAATGTGATATGTTTACAGCTGAAACATACACAAATATTCATCATTCTTTTCTAACAGCTATTGTATTAATGTCTCCCTCAGCACTTTTGCTCAAAGCTTACTCTCTTGTGACTCGACTATACTTTCTTAGCGCCTAAACTTGAATGAGAAGCTGTAGTGTAAACTGTTCATGGGTATTTAATTTCTCAATACAAATCATGTCCTCATCACAAAAACAAAACCTTTTTTTATTTTCTGGATTGAATTCATTTTTTCTTTCCTTTTTGCTATAGTGTCTCCTTGTATGCAATTTTTAGAAGCACTTTTGCAGAGATATTGACTTTTTCTGTTAAATGAAGCATCAGTTTTCATGGTACAAACTTGTCCTCTCTTCCCTCATTATAATGGTGCTTTCAAGGAATAGGAGAGGAGGGAAGGGAATGCCCTTTTTTAATATGTTGGGATGTTTTATACCCTAAAGTATGGACATCCTATTAAAGGTTTGTTATGTTTGTTGTTGTTTCACACTAGTTGTTAATTCTGTATGAACCAAGCTCAACATTTCACTTCCCAAAGCAAGTCCAGTGCTACACTCTATTAAAGGGTACAGGCTAGCAATTTAAGTCTAATTTTTCTAGATACCATGCATTTTACAAAGGGTATGTTTTAACAAACCCAAGGACAACTTCTCAATAAACCCAAATACAATCCTTAAAAGGAATCAAGTTAGAAAAGATGTGTGATCTGCTGGAGACAGAGCAGATCTTTGTGTTCAAGTTCAGATGAGGAGCAACTGTTTTTTTTCTTAACTAAATAATATAAATTAATGAGGAAGAGAGAAAGAAGAGTTCAAGAAACTGAATAATTTGTTCCTTATCTATAAACATGTCCAGGTCTCTGAATTTTCCCACACCAGCCTTTTTAACTTGTTGTTAGTATATATTTCTCTCTGTTACCCAACCAGGATGGAAGTCAACAGACTCTTTACTCCTGAATGCCCTATAACAAACCAAATAATAAGCTGATAAACCAACGAAAGAGTAGAGAATATTCTCAGGCATTGCAGCATTCACGGCAGGCAGCATCCACTTGGATGTCTGTGCTTCACTGCCAAGACATCCATAGTATGAATAAAGGGATGTATTAGCTTTATGTGGTCCCATACTGCATTTATGCCAGTGCTTTCCTTACAGAGATCATGCAAAACTGGAGACAAAGTTCAGATCTTAGAGTGGATCATCCCTGCTTTCTCTGTTTGATATCTTCTGCTCTTTTCACAAACAGCTTTAGATTTGTCAGTGTCTCTAAACTTATAATTATTTAGCAATGCAGTTTATGTCTCAACTTGATAAAAGATCAGGCAAGTACTAAGTGAGGAATAAACCGTGATCAGAACACTCTTCCAAAAAAAGTGTCTCCAAACAACAAATATTATTCTCTTAGAGAGATGGAGCTGAGGCACAGGCAGATTAAGTGGTATATCCAAGACTGCACAGTTTTCCTATATAACAGTCACACACAGAATCACACAGAATCAC
>WAAB01010307.1:5408-28130 GCA_013389865.1 Piaya cayana
TCCTTCAGCAGTCAAAGGATGTGGGGCTCACCCAAGTTTATGGGGTGCTGGAGCACCTCCTGTACAAGGGCAGGGGTTGTAGAACATGGAGAAGAGGAGGCTCCTAGGAGACCTTTGTGCAGCTTCCAGTACTGAAAGGGGCTAAAGGAAAGCTCTGTATCAGGGAGTGCAGGGCTAGGACAAGGGGGAGTGTGTGTGTGTGTGTGTGTGTGTGTGTTTGTTTGTTGGTTTTAAGCTGAAAGAGGGGACGTTTAGATATATTAGGAAGAATATTTTTCCTGTCCCAGGTTGTCCAGAGAAGATGTAGATGCTCCAGCCCTGGAGGTGTTCAAGGCCAGGCTGGATGGAGCTTTGAGCAGCCTGATCCAGTGGGAGGTGTCCCTGCCCAAGCCAGGGGAGTTGGAACTGGATGGGCTTTGAGGTCCCTTCTGATCCAAGTCGTTTCTATGATTCTGTGAATATAAAATGTATCCACATTAAAATGGCAGTAAAACAAAGGAAAACCTTTTCTTATACAACACCACAGGTGGAAATTGTCACTTGACTTTCAGTTTTATTAGATGTGTGACTTCAATGCTAGTAGGATTTAATGCTACTACTTCAAAATAGAAGAAGCTTTTTCATGTGGCAGTTAGGAAATCTGTAGGTTGTTTCGCCAAAAAAATGTGGATGATAAATATTTATGTGAATTTGAGTGGGAAACTAGAGAATTCATCCCAACCATAGAATACTGGAGTTGGAGGGGAAAACCTGAGATTTCTGGACCAATGTCGTGCTCAAAGCAAAGAAAGCTTCAGAGGTAGATCCTATTGGTCAAGGCTTGATCAAGCTGAGGTTTGAATATCTCCAAAGAAGGAGATTCCTCCACATCTCTGAGTGAATCTGCTTCCATCTTCCCTGCAGTCCTCCTGGAGGCACTAATTGGCCACTATTAGTTCCACCTTTCACCTTCTACAACTCCCTGAACGGAGGTTGTGGAGAGGAGGGAGCTGGGCTCTTCTCCCAAGTGGCAGGGGACAGGACGAGAGGGAATGGCCTCAAGCTCCACCAGGGGAGGTTTAGGCTGGACATTAGGAAAAAAATTTTCACTGAAAGAGTCATTGGGCACTGTCAGGGGCTGCCCAGGGAGGGGGTTGAGTTGCCTTCCCTGGAGATGTTTAAGGGACGGGTGGACGAGGTGCTAAGGGACATGGGTTAGTGTTTGATAGGAATGGTTGGACTCGATGATCCGGTGAGTCTCTTCCAACCTAGTGGTTCTATGATTCTATGATTCTCTTTGCTGAGGTCAGTAGTGCCCTGGGCAGCAGGTCCTGCTCTGTCATGTGTCCCAGCCTGGGCTGTTAGATGGGATTATCTGGTCCCATATGCAACATTTGGCGTTTGTGGAAAAACAAGGTGTTAGGTGGGAAGTCTTGTGACCCAAATTGTCCTTGTTCTAATATTCTTCCCACGGCATCTCCTTATGTCCACTGTTGGAGAAGAACTCATGGGCTGGACAGACTTCTTATTCCAAAGCAAGGAAGTATAGCAGAGGTCTTGCAAAACCATGAATGCCCTGGAAAGCGAGAATACCAAAGTTCACTCATTCTCCTTCCTATTGCAAGGCTTAGTCGGTGCCTAATGACCTCAGCAGATGGCAGGTTCAAAATGAGTGAAGGGAGATACAGTTTTACCTGAAAAGTTATTGAGTTGAGGAATTCATTGCCTCATGATGATGGAGTGGGAAAAATAAATAGGTTAGAAGAAAAGCATCTACTGGAAACACTACAAGAGCCCTTCTGGATCAGCAAGTTGCTGAAACTTTAATTGCTGGGACAAGGAATGGCCTGAAGTTGTGCCAGAGAAGTTTTAGATTGGATATTAAGAAAAAAATTATTTACTGAAAGAGTGGAGAAACATTGGAATTGGCTGCCCAGGGAAGTGGTGGAGTCATCATCCCTGGAGGTGTTCAAAAAGTATGTAGATGTGGCATTTAATGACATGGTTTAGTCGGCACAGTGGTTGGACTTGATGATCTTAGAGATCTTTTCCAACCTTAATGATTTTGTGATTTTTATGTTTCTAAGGGAGGACGCCACAACAGGTTTGCTGGTCTATCTCTGTAAGAATCTAGCACTGATCTCTACTTGAGGTAGGATCCTGGGTTAGATTGGTTTTGAGTCTGGTGTGACACAGTCGTCTTAACATTGTATTATCTCTGAGAGACAGTAGAGACAGCTGGATCTGAGTGGAGATGAAGGACGTGATGTGTTTTCTGAGCTGTCCATACAAATCTCTTTGAAACACTTGTTTCTCTCAGCTAAACCCATCCATAAAGTGCTGCCTTCAGAGAACTGGGAAATTCCATGCAGGAGACACGCAGGGTTTTTACCTCCTTGGGTTTTTTGTTACATCTCTAACTGATCCCGCCTGGCTTTGCTCAACACTGTTAGCAAAAACTACCAAACTCCAGCTGAGGCGGCTATAGAGGTTTGTCAAAACCGTCTTTGCTCTGCAGATCCCTTCCGCCTGTGTCTCTGTATGCATTGCCCCTGCACGCAGAGTGGAATAAAAAGCTGACTTGAGACCTACTCATTTTATGCCTGAATTACTTCAATTTTCTCTGCCTGAGGCTCCTCATTCTTTTCTACTGCGTCGCTACTTGTCTGCTGGGACTCTCATTGCTCACAAGTTTCTCTTGTCCTCCTAAATTGAGACTTCTCTCCATCAGCTCAGATTTTCGCCTAAACATGATCTGTCACAGAGCTAATTTCTCTTAAATCTTACATACTCTGGTTAGGGACATGCATGCACATTAAAATCAGTTTAAAAAAATCAGTATGACATTTATTTTAAGCCTTTTTTTTTTTATTCAGATGCCAAATGCATTGATTCCTGTCTGATTAAAATTAAAACCCCACAGAGTATTTTCAGCGTGATTTAGCAACTCATCTACAAGGATCTCGACTGGCTTAACTGAATGGTTGGTGCTCATTCGTGTGTGGAAAAGACCTCGGTGTCTTTGGATGCACATTAGTAAGGTTAAATAACCTAAACACAATTTAATCTTGGAGAGTTAAAAAAGCAAGAGTTGAAGTTGATGTCGCACAGCTTGAGACAGTAACTCCTGGAAAAAAAATCATGCAAGCTATCTCATTATTTCTTGAGCAACATGTTTTGCTTCATTGAAGCTATTATTTTTAAATTTTTTTTTGGACATGAGCATAGAATCTTAGAATGACTAAAATTGAAAAAGAACTCCAAGATCATCAAGTTCAACCATCAACTCAATAGCATCGCACCTACTAGACCATATCCTTGAAGTGTTGTGTTGATATGATTTTTTTTACATGTTCAGGGATGGTGGCTCCACCACTTCCTAAGGCGACTTTTGAATCATAGAATCATAAAATGGTTTGGGTTGGAAGGGATCGTAAAGCCCATCCAGTTCCAACTCCCCTACCATGAGGACACCTCCCACTGCACCAGGCTTGCCCCATCCAACCTGGCCTTGAACACCTCCAGGGATGGGGCAGCCACAGCTTCTCTGGACAACTTGACCACTGTTTTGGAATTGTTTCTGAGATCAAAGCATTATTTTTTTTTAAAACCACAACTGCAACTTAAAATGAAAATATGATGAACAAAGAAAACATCAGATAAGCCTTGAGTGAAGCAACGCATCCAATTCCAAGTCAAAGAAAACACTGATTTTTTTTTTTAAGGCAAATGTACCTTTTTCCTTGATTCTTTGCTTAGAAGAATTTTGAGGTTTGCTTCACCCAGAATCACATTCTTTCCTCTCCTCTTTTTCTTCTGGAAGAACCATCAAACCAGAAAAAAATATGGTATTCATAAGACTTAATTTAAAGGCTCAAACACTGTTTCATAGTTCTTCTGCAGAATACTTTAAAGCAGCGCTAGAAATACCATCAGAATAGGGACGTTAAGTGGAATTAAATAAGATTATGAAATGTGAAGGCAACTTAAGAATCCGTAATAGAGAAAATAAGTAGAACCATGCCACTCTGACCTTAGGCATATAAATAAACCGCAGCAGAACAATTCAGGCTCTTTTCTTATATGCTGAATATGAAATGGGCTGTCCTGGGGCTTTCGCATCCTGACAAGACAGTCAGAATTAGCAGCTGGTTAGCTTTAATCCAGACAGCTCTGTCAAAAGGGCACAGTTAGCTCCATGGCAGGCAAGGAGCTGAGGGAGCCCAGGGAGAAATCAGACCCTGAAGCAACTTCATGTCCCAGTTGCAGGCCAGAACCAGCAACCAGCTGCTGTTAAAATGTTGTGACAGAGGAGACAATGGCCCAAAGTGTTTTCTGGTTGGAAAGGAGTTGTTTTTTGATAAGCAGGTTCTGAGACGGGGAGTCAGGCCATGCCCTGGAGAAGCGTGGATTTATTGTATGGGCTAGGACGCTGAAGCGTTGTGAGAAATTGTAACCAAGTTAGGGAAGAGTGATGAGTGGCAAGTGTACCAAGGTGAATATACACCATCACGGGTAAATAGAGAGGTTGTGGCAAGGTTTAGCACCAGTCCATGTAGCAGCAGTGTTAAAGAAGAATGTGAGGGTCTGCTCATGCCTTCTCCTGCCTCACAGTGCTGGTGGGGTCACTGGTTTACGGAGTGCAAGTCATAGAATCACCAGGCTGGAAAAGACCCATTAAGTCCAACCATTCCTATCAAATACCAGGGAAGGTGACTCAACTACCTCCCTGGCAGCCTTTACCAGTGCCCAATGACCCTTTCCATGAAAATTTTTTTCCTCGTGTCCAACCTGAACCTCCCCTGGTGGAGCTTGAGGCCATTCCCTCTTGTCCTGTCCCCTNCTTGTTCTCCAGCTCTTTCACCAGCTTCGTTGCTCTTCTCTGGACTCACTCCAGAACCTCAACAACGTCCTTGTGGTGAGGGGTCCAGAACTGAACACAGGATTCGAGGAGCGGTCTCACCAGTGCTGAGTACAGAGGGAGAATAACCTCCCTGGACCTGCTGGCCATGCCATTTCTGATACAAGCCAAGATGCCATTGGCCACTTGCTACTCTACAAATTGTTCCTGGGTAGGATAGCAGGTGAACAGGACCCAGGCCAAATCTTTATGACTCCTACTGACTAGGTCCTCCTTCAAATCTATTTACTGTCTGATCCTTAACCATTTCCCAGTGGAGACCCAT
Source organism: Piaya cayana (assembly GCA_013389865.1). Taxonomy (NCBI): domain Eukaryota; kingdom Metazoa; phylum Chordata; class Aves; order Cuculiformes; family Coccyzidae; genus Piaya; species Piaya cayana. The sequence continues at coordinate 10,574 of WAAB01010307.1, forward strand.
ACAACAGCTATAAAAACCTCCCCTGCTCCTATGGTGCAATTCTGGCTCTAGCTATGAGGACAAGAGCTCAAAGAATAACTGGACAAGTTGTTGTTCCTGTGCCCAATCTCTTTCAGTACCAACTGAGCCAGTTGCCCTGCTGAGAATCTCCAATCTAAACTGGAGACTTTGTTGGGCATCTCTAGTNCTGTTCCTGTGCCCAATCTCTCTCAGTACCATGGAATATTTGTAGTCGCCTTGAGCCAGTTGACCTGCTGAGAACCTCCAATCTAAACCGGAGGCTTTGTTGGGCATCTCTAGTAGAAGCAAGTGTAAAAAGGAAAAAAAAAAGATAGAAACATGAATTAAAAAGAGGGGAAGAGAGAGCACAAAAGATTTCACAGGAGGAATTTTGATTACTAAATCAAACCATGCCAGCGGTCAGCCAAGACATCCAAGAGTCAGCTCATGGTGTCATCACCTTGCATGATGTTGCAAGAGATGGGACGGCTACTGCTCTTGCTTGATAAAGAAAATCTGTAGTGGAAGGAGGGCTTGGAACCCCTCTCCTGAGCAACTGAACAGTCTGGCTTTGACAAAGAAATACAGATAATGAATCACAGAATCATTTGGTTGGAAAAGACTTCTGAGATCAGAGTCCTACCATACCTGTCAACTACTAAACCAGATGCCTGAGCAACTTATCTGCTTCTCTTTTAAACACCTCCAGGGATGATGACTCCACCACTTCCCTGTGCAGCCTCTGTCAGTGTTTGATAACACTTTTGCTGAAGAAATTTTTCCTAACATCCAATCTTAACCTCCCCTGGTGCAACTTGAGGGCATTTCCTCTTGTCCTGTCACATGTTATTTGGGAGAAATGACTAACACCCACCTCACTGCAACCTGCATTCAGGCAGTTGTAGACAGTGACGAGGTTTCCCCTCAGCCTCCTTTTCTCCAGGCTAAACAACCCATTTCCTCAGGCTGTTCTCAGAAGCCTTGTTCTCCAGCCCCTTCCCCAGCTCCCTTCCCCTTCTCTGGACATATTCCAACCCCTCAATATCCTTCTTGGAGTGAGGTGCTCAAAACCAAACCCAGGATTTGAGGTGCAGCCTCACCAATGCTGAATTCTGGATAAAAATGATTGCGCTGGTCGTGCTGGCCGTACTGTTTCTGATCCAAGCTAGGATGCTGCTGGCCTTCTTGACTACCTGGGAACACTGCTGGCTCATTTACCCACGCATTGGGGACACACATGTTGCATGGGGACACACTCAAAGAACTGACCCCATGGAGAAGACATCACCTGCAAATGAACAAGGGTTTGTGGGGCTGCAAAACAAGCTTGATGCAACAAGGTTGGTGAAGAACCAAGAGAACTGCAGGAAGATAATTTCCACCACCACATCTACATAAAGAGACACTTTAAGTCAATGCGACCAAAGAATCTACACCAAAAGAAAGAAATTAGAATCTTTTTTTTTTATATAAAAAAAATGGTACATCACTTAGTGTATTTTTTTTCAAGCTTGCTGGACATTGTACTGAAGCACTGCAAAGCTGTCAGAGAAATTATATACCTTTTTTTGTTGTCAACCAAAGCGTGCTTTTACGGAGTCAATTAGCCACAAATTATGAACACGCAACACTTGTCTGAGAATGAATTACGGTACAACCCAATAAACACAACTGTCTTTGCTCACTGGTCACAGCCCTGATGAGGAGGCCATCGGACTTTCCTATCCGACCATAAAGGAAACTCTGTGTTCGCTTGTGCTCCGTTCTCCGAGCGCGCCCCTTTCCAGTGCTGCAGTGCTACAGCGGGAGGGGAAACAGGGTCATTGGTATTACTGCTCTGGCGTGCAAACCTGGACATGAGCTCGGCGTGTAAAATGCAATTACATCAGTGGAAGGAGTTGGTATAAGCTGGGATGGCATGAGTGCTTGGATCTACAACGGAGCCTATAGCTGCTGTCATATTTAATAGAGAAATGCAGACAGCGTTGTCTTTACACAGTATATTGTGTGCCCTCCACAGACCTTACAGCCCTTTTTGAAGGTGTAGAGCTTCAGTCTTATCAAATTGGGGTTTCTTTTTGTTTGGTTGGGAGGGTTTCTTTTCCTTTTTCTAAATGTTCTTTTTAATAGATGGGGAAACTGAGGCACAGAAAGGTGTTGTGACTTGCCCACAGTCAGCGGTAGACCTTGAACAGCCCGTCTTGCTCGCGGCTTTTCAATTCCCACCTGGGACGTGGTGAGAAGGAAGGGTTGCCCACTTGTTCCCAAGGTGAGGAGAACCACAGCTCCTCCCAGAGTGAGGGGAAGGGGTGTCACTCTCAGCAGCGATGTCTGGCAGAGGGACAATGGCAAGCATGGTTTCTGCCAGCCCTGAGAGGCAAGAGAAGCGAGGAACCTGAAATGAAGAGGCAGGATTTCGTTGGTGAGGCACTGAGCGAGAGGACGTGTCTCTACAGGATGCATTCGTGCCTCTCTGTGGCTTTCAGGGCCTCGTGCATGCTGGCAGCTGAAAGCCTCCTGTTGATGTTCCTGTACCTGCACCTCAGGAGGTTCCAGAAAGTAGTCCTCAAGTCTCGGTTAAAGAAAGCGTAAATCAAGGGATTGATGAGGGAGTTGGTGTAGCCCAGCCAGAGCAGAGTCCTCTCCAGCCGCAGCGGCATGCAGCTGCAGTGGATGCCACAGATGAAAGGCCGAGCTGTTGACATCAGGAAGAACGGAAGCCAGCAGAACGTGAAGGCCCCCAGGATAATGCCGAGAGTCCTGGCTGCTTTCTGCTCCCGTTTGAAGATGGAAATATTCTTCCGGTCTTGCCGGAGCAGTTTGGAGAGCGTAGCGCATTCCTCCACTGCTTTGGTTCGCCTGGAGCTGTGGTGGCTCCGGCTGGAGGCTTCCAGGCAGTAGACACCCTCCTCTTCATAGTGCTTGGGGATGTTCATGAAGCGATGCTTCTCAGCACTGACCTTGGCGGCTTTGTAGATCTGGCTGTACATGACGAGCATGACCGCCATGGGAATGTAGAAGGCGACCCCCGTGGAGTAGACCGTGTACCCGAAGTCCTGGCTGATGAGACAGACTCTTTCCACAGTGACATTCTTGGCCCAGCCGAAAAGAGGAGGGAGGGTGATGGAGGCAGAAAGGAGCCAAACGATGAAGACCATCTTGGCCATCAGCTTCCCGTTTTGTCTCACAGGGTACGTCAGTGGCCGAGTGATACCAAGATACCTGGAAAAGAGAAGAGTTGCAAACCGTTAAGATGGTTGGAACATGTCCACATGGCACCATCTTGGTTGGGGGGATGAGAAGGGAAGGGGCTGTGTGAAAATTAGTTGCTGTTACAGAGGTGGAATATTTCGATTTAAGCTAAAGTAGAGGTTAAGTTTTCATCCAAGTAACTGTTTATTTGTAATGAGGAATGGCTGAGGGAGCTGGGGGTGTTTAGCCTGGAGAAGAGGAGGCTGAGAGGAGACCTCATTGCTCTCTCCAACTACCTGAAAGGAGGTTGTGGAGAGGAGGGTGCTGGCCTCTTCTCCCAAGTGACAGGGGACAGGATGAGAGGGAATGACCTTAAGCTCCATGGCTTGAACATCAGGAAAAAGATGTTCATGGAAAGGGTCACTGGGCAGTGGCAGCGGCTACCCAGGGAGAGGGATTGAGTCCCCATCCCTGGAGGGGTTTAAAGGACAGGTAGACGAGGTGCTGAGGGACATGGCTCAGTGGCAGATAGGAATGGTTGGACTCAATGATCCAAGAGGTCTTTTTCAACCTGGTCATTCTATGATTTGGTGATTTTCATTCTGAATCTTCTGGTAATTCTTTGTCACAGGACAATTTTGGTCCTGGGTAGGAACAAGAAATGAATTTCCCAGATGATGATGTTCCCGGAGATGTGTAGCTGCAGTATCTTCGGTGAAACACATTTCACACCTCTCCAGCTCCCATCTAAACACCCTGGTTGGACTACTCCACACGGTTTTTTTGCAACCAGCCCATGCAGGATATGAGACATCATTTAATTGCTGAGTGCAGTCCGAGCTCCACATGGTTTCTTGGTGAATAAATGTGCTTTAAAAGGCTTCCTTTTGCACAAGAACTAGTTTGTACAGAGAACATGTAACAAATTCCAGCCATGGCATGTAATGCTCTCCAGCCTTGCACCCTCCCAGGGAAGCACCCAGTAGTGGGATGGGTGATCCACAAAGTGATACTTAGAATCATAGAATAACCAGGTTGGAAGAGACCCACTGGATCATCAAGTTCAACCATTCCTATCAAACATTAAACCACTCCCCTTAGCACCTCATCCACCTGTGCCTTAAACACCTCCAGGGTGCACCAGGACTGAGTCCAGGTGAAATGGACTCATACCGGTGTTAAATGGATAGAGGTATGGACGACAGCCTTCTCTTAATTGTCCAGGTAAGTTGGGAACTAGGGGAAGAAATACAGCCTGCAGCAGAGATGCCCCTGAGGTAAAATGTGAGCAAGGAACAATTTTGCCTTGGGGAAGATTTAAGGATGTGTCTTGATAGGCACAGAAAGCAAAGATGGTGATGGGGTGATGGGCTGTGGTGCCGGACTTTTGACAGCTGTTGACTCAAGCCTTCTTTTAGCTGATGGACTTTATGTCTTGCAGCACTGGCATCCATGGGAGATACCACTGTCATCGGCACATTCCATCACTCCTAACACCATTTAGCCTGCAATAACAGGACTAACTTACATATTCCTGCAACACCTGCTGGAGATGACTCCTGGAAACCAAGACAGGAGCAAGACAAACAGCTGGAGCTGTCTGCTCCCTTGCACAGCCCGTAGCTCCTCAAATGATGGTGCCCAGCCCTCCTTGGGGAGTAGATTGGGAGAACCTCTAAGTAGAAGATCCCAAAATCATGAGGTGACCTATGGATTCACAAATCCTGATGCCTGAGTTAACTTGTTAACTTCACTGAAAGTTGCTGGAGACCTCATTACCTATCAGCTCCTGGTTAGACTATGGGGTGCAGTTTTGAACCATCCCCAGCCTTGACTGAGAAGTTCATGTGACTAAGAAATAATGTCAACTGCTACTTGGTAAACTGCGATTGTAAACTAATAAATCAGCGGGGAGTTGGCCACTGTCAGCAAATGTTCCTAATGAAAAACTCCTGCCTTCTATTCATTCTCAATCAGTCCAGCAAAAGCCTCCAGCTGTCATATAGATTTCTTTAATGTTACAGCCCCTTTGATTCAAACACGCCTTCTCTCAGGACCGAGTGGGAATTTTTAGGCAGGATCAAATCACCTCTTAATTATCTTGGATAAACTGCGTAGGCTGAAGGGGCAGTGAGAACAGCAGCTGTAGGGATACTTTTATGTCGAAAGCTGTTCCAGGGAAGAATGGGCTTTTCTGGCAAAACAAAAATTTCTGCGCGGCATTTTACTCCTATTGTATCAATATATTTTTTTTTTTCCCCAAAGAAGCAGTCTTATTGTAGGTGTTAGGAGATTTTTCTTCTCTGATTATTTCCCTTTCCCAAATCCTCCCCCAAGTTTGGAAGAAGATGGAAATAAAATTTTAAAAATTCAATTCCTCCTCCCCCTCTGACTGCTAAATATATTCAAAGCCTCCCCTGACTCCCTGATAAAATGAATTTGAATTCATCCACTGAGTTACTCTTTTCCTGTTTTCCCTCTGTATTTTCTTCAGCTGGCCTCTCTCCTGCTGTAGGAAGGAGCTATGAAAAGAGAGCAGACTTATGTCATAGAATGAGTTGGATTAGAAGGGACCTTAAAGCTCATCCAGTTCCACCACCCTGCCCTGGGCAGGGACACCTCCTGATGGACCAGGCTGCTCAAAGCTCCATCCAACCTGACCTTGAACACCTCCAGGGATGGGGCAGCCACGACCTCTCTGGGAAACCTGTGCCAGGGCCTCACCACCCTCACAGGAAAATATTTCTTCTTACGATCTCATCTCAATCTCCCCTCTTTCAGCTTCAAAATGTTCCTCCTCATCCTATCCCTGCACTTCCTGACAAGAAGACTCTCTTCAGCTTTCCTGTGGCCCCTTCAGGTATTGGAAGGCTGCTCTAAGGTCTCCCTGGAGCCTTCTCCTATCTTCTCCGGGCTAAACAACCACAGATCTTTCAGCCTGTTCTTGGTGCTCCCACTCTCAGACCATCTTCCTGGCCTCCTCTGGACTTGCTCTAACAGATCCATACACCTTCCATGTTGAGAACTACAGAACTGTCCTCTAGGTTGGGGAGAAAAACATGCCCTATGCTTATATCTCCAAGTTCAGTACTCAAAAAAAAAAAAAAAAATCACTCCTCTGATCCAAGCCAAGAATTTTGCAAACTAATATATGCTGCGTTGTGTGACACCCTTTATTATGCTGTTACAGGGTTTTCTTTAGAAGCCGATCCACCCAGGATTTGCTGAAACTTCAAGGAATTTACATGCTAGCCCAGCAAAACGCACAGTGACAAGACTTAAAAAGCAGGCAAAGCTGACACTTTTCATCTCCGGGTGCCTTGTGCAGTCACTGCTGGAGGAAATGGGGCTGTTTTGAGGTCTTTGCTCATGATTTTGATGAGAGCCGGAAGACCTCAAAATAGGCCAACGTTTACAGCAGTGCAGGAGGCGAGATTGCACAGACATGCGATGAAATTCAAATCAAATTCTATTGCTTTGATTCTTTTCCTTCTAATGCGTGCGTCTTGTTATTAATCAAGTTTCGCTGTAATCAGGTAACAAAAGCCAGTTCCCAGAGCAGCGATTTACCCATGGTTTGTGTGGCTTTGCAGGATGCCTGCTGAGCAGAGCTGATTGTGTAGCCACTTGTTCCTTGCGCAATGAACTCCTTTTATGCCATCGCTCCTGGTGACGCCTGAGCAGCCTGAGCCCTGGCTGCAGGGTAAGAGAGCCCGGGTAGGAGAAACTCCATCATCAGCCCCACAGAAGAGCCAATTCATAGGATTCTAGAATCACCAGGTTGGATGAGACCCAACGGATCATCAAGTCCAACCATTCCTATCAAACACTAAACTATGCCCATTAGCACCTCATCCACCTGTCCCTTAAACCCCTCCAGGGCAGGTGACACAACCACCTCCCTGGACAATGTCTGCCAGTGCCCAATGACCCTTTCTGTGAAAATATTTTTCCTAATGTCCAGCCTGAACCTCCTGTGGTGGAGCTTGAGGCCATTCCCCCTAGTCCTGTCACCTGTNCATTGGCCTTCTTGGCCACCCGGGCCACTGCTGGCTCATGTTCAGTTGCTGTCAACCAACACCCCCAGGTCCTTCTTCTCCAGGTACCTTTCCAGCCAGGGTTTGAAGAGTAAAGAAAACCAAAACCTCTCCAAGGTGCCCCTATCTCCATTCTGTGTGGTACACAAGTTGGATGAACCAAAATGAGCCCAGAATTGGACTTTCCTGGATCCTCCTGTTTTATCACAAGCCCTTGCCTCCTCTGAGCCAAATCAGACCTGGTGGCCAAGCCAATGCTGTGCCTGCTGGAAGAGAGGAAACCTCTGGGTGGAGGATGCTAAAGGCAGCTGGAGGCTACGGCAACCTCTGCCTTCATCTACCCATACCTTAAATCATTATTCCCAGACCTTCATCCCCCCCACAGCTGATGGGGGATACAAGGGGTGAGAGGGCAATTGCTCAATATACATGTCTAGTTTGGAAAAGAGAAGAAGAGCAATCCCCTGGTTAGGGATGTGGTTTAATGATTGATGGGAATGGTTGGACTCGATGATCCAGTGTGTCCTTTCCAACCTAGTGATTCTATGATTCTATGCATTGCAGCTCACTTGAGATACAGTGCAGGGACTTATCTGGCCTGAGACAGGTTTGGATCATGGATACAGAAAAGGCAGCGCAGAAACACACTCTGCAGGTTTCATTCCACTGACTCTTTCGGGGTTCCATCCTTTTCACTGAGGACAATGCCAATTGTCATTGGGCATTGGAACAGGCTGCCCAGGGAGGTGGTAGATTCACCTTCCCTGGAGGTGTTTAAGGCACGGGTAGACGAGGTGCTGAGGGACATGGTTTAGTGTTTGATAGGAATGGTTGGACTTGATGATCTGATGGGTCTCTTCCAGCCTGGTGATTCTATGATTCTATGATTCAATTTGGAGCACGCAATCTGATTTTGCATAGAAAATACTTGCAAGGAAGATGGGAGAGCCCCAGCTGGGCTGCCTGGGAAATGGGAGGAGGATTTTTTTTCCTGCTGTAGGAAAACCTGAAGTGATATGTGGGGCTTGCGGAACTTCTTTTTGTCAGCTGCTTGGCATTTTAACGTAAATCTTCATCAAAAGCTGAACAGCCCCAAGGGTTTTGTTGTTGTTGTTTTGTTTTAGGTTTGTGGCAATAAAGAATCTATAACACTGGCAGGCTTTTATGTAAGAAAAAATGCAGTAGAAAGACAGATGCTTCTAGCCTTTTCCTTTTTTTGATTTAAAAGGAAAATCAATCAAAGCCCCCTTCAGACAAGAGTAGTTCTATCAGCTTCAATCAGAGGCTTTTAAAAAGTACCCTACATTAATAATCAATAGTAGCAGCCGAAATTTTAATAGTACTCATCGTCTTGGGCAAACCAAGCATCTTTTACATCTAAGCTAACCTAAATATGAGGATATTTCAGTCATCAATAAAAACACAACCTCCTTCTTGGCAGAACAGGCAGCTGCCTAACAGTGCTGACCAAGTTGGCATTCAGGCCAGAATTAGAGGAGGGATTTATATTTCCGAGAAGCGCCAGTGCTGTTCCTCTTCTCGCTTGCAGAGCAGGAGGAGCCACTTGCCATCGGCACTGGTGGAAATGTCAGTTAATGCTTCACTGAGGCGACCCACGATTTCATCTCTTTTGGAGAAGGTATTTCAGGTTCTCTGCAAACTCAGATATCCTGAGTGATGAGGCGCTGGCGCAGGTTGCCCAGAGAAGTTTTGGATGCCCCATCCCTGGAGGTGTTCAAGGCCAGGCTGAATGGGGCCTTGGGCAGCCTGACCTAGTGGGATGTCCCTGCCCATGACAGGGGGGTTGGAATTGGATGATCTCTAAGTATCCTTCTAACCCCAAATTCTATGAATCTGTAATTCTACGATCTTCTTGCTTTAGCTTTGTGGTTGGCTTTGCTTTGTATCAGCATAGAAATTGAACACTGTGCTTCTGGAGATGTTCCCATGAGGAGGTAACCCAAAACCCCTGCCCATCTCATGGGGGGAGGTTGTGATTGAGGCATAGCCCTGGATCCATGTTCTTCCTCAATCCACCTCCATTCAGTGCCTGGTGGAAGGTACACAGATGACAAGTTGATGTAGAGTAATGAGAGCTTACAGGATGCTCAAGATACCCCTCCAGGACAATTCACACAACTCGCAGCCCATTCCTGGGCACCCTCAGGGCAGAAAGCAGCAGGACGGTACCCTAGTCACCTACTCCTCCTTTATTCATCAGAGGACTTTGCCTTTTCCTCCTGGTGCCCTGTAATGGACTAAGCCCACCAGTCCCCTGCACTTACAGTGTGCCCTTCTTCCCACCCCGAGGTGAACTTGACATGGCAGGTAGAATCATAGAATCATCAGGTTGGAAAAGACCCACCAGATCACTGAGTCCAATTATTCCCATCAATCACTGAACCACGTCCCTCAGGACCTTGTCCACCTGTGCCTTAAACACCTCCAGGGAAGGTGACTCAACCACTTCCCTGGGCAGCTGCTGCCAGTGCCCAATGACTCTTTCAGTGAAAATTTTTTTCCTACTGTTCAGCCTGAACCTCACCTGGCAGAGCTTGAGGCCATTCCCTCTTGTCCTGTCTCCTATAACTTGGGAGAAGAGGCCAACTCCCTCCTCTTCACAACCTCCTTTCAGGTAGTTGTAGAGAGCAATGAGGTCTCCCCTCAGCCTCCTCCAGGTTAAACACCCCCAGCTCTCTCAGCCGTTCCTCAAAGGTAGAACTGTCCACACCCACATCTCTGCCCTGCCAGTCCTCCTCCCACTCAAAATACTTTGCTCTTTTTCTCTCTTCCTAGCTAGAAATGCATCTTGAACAACTGCCCTTTCACCCCTTCGATTCCCCATCAGATATTTGGTAGAGGGGGATGAAGGTCTGGGAGCAAATGGTGACGCTGCAGCCCAGCTGATCTCCCTTGATCCATGATCTCCCTTGATCTCCCAGCATGGCTTGGTCCCTGTGCAAACAACCTCAAGCAATGAGCTTGTGCAAGTCGTCTGTTCTCTGTAGCAGCCTCTTGCATTCCAGGTTTTCCTGCCTGACTTTGCTGAGAGTTCTAAAGCGATATGCTCCCTCCATCATTGCCTTTTCTGCAGTCCCTTTTCCTCTCTGATGTTCATAAAGGAGAGGGTTGCATGACCAGCACCTGGAGAAAGTATAGAAGGGATGAGGGGGTGTTTGAGAGCCTTGTGAGATGGAAAATGGGGCTGTGTCCCTGTGGGATGGGATGTTTTCCCCTTCCTACAGCTCAGCACTGGCAGCGTGAGTTTTGCAGCAGGGACCTGAAGCTGCTCTCCACCTGGGCTCCTCAGATCCACACCAAGCTCATTGGTGTGAGTTGGGCAATGATGTTCCCTCAGAGGCCTGTGGGGTTGCTGGAAACAAAAGAATCGCACCCACGAGTGCCTCCAGCATCACCCAGTTAAGAAAGATTCTCTTTGGCTGTGTGACTAGTGGGTACAACTTAAACCACTCAAAAAGGGCTGCTCCAATTTAAGCTGGAGGTTTCACCTACGCAGATGCAACTCTTGTCTCTCCTACAACAAGATGTTTCCTCCCCGCTGCCTTTCCTGCGGCACTCAGCACAGCCCAGGATTTGGCCCCAGCACTTGTGGACCCCTCCTTGTTGGTGTCTACACCTCCCCAAAAGAGTCCTACCCTGTCCCATTCCAGTAGGGAAAGAGGGAAAGATGGACCGAAGCCAACCCCAGGCAATGGCCTGTGTGGCATCCTTGGATCTTTCCAGGGAAGGGAAAGGGAAAGGGGAAAGGGGAAAGGGAAAGGGAAAGGAGAAAGGGAAAAGGGGAATTGGAAAAGGGAAAAGGGAAAAGATACCGGGGAAAAGGGAAAAGGGAAAGAAATCTAAAGCAAGGCTAATCTGATTAACGTGCAGCTGCTTCCCAGCTCCTCACTCACCAAGAGGGAGCGTTCTCATATTCCCTCACTGCATTTAAACTCTTCCTCCTAACAGAGACAGACTCTGTCAGCTCTGAATACACCTTTTTCTATTATGAACAGGCATTTTTTAAAACAAAGCGAGTTCAGCAGCAGAGCTCGACCTTGCCCTGTGGCCTGGGAGTGATTTTACTTTCTAACCAGCGGCGCTGAGCTGAGCAGGGCTCTGGAGCAACGAGCAGCTTGCAGAGGAGCAGTAGGTTGTAGGGGGCAAGGGCTTCTGAGCAGGAGTTGCTGTTTGCTTGCCAGGGATAACGTCAGTCACCAGCAGCAGGATTTTTTTTTTTCCCTGTCCTTTCTGCTTTGTCACACGGTTTCACACCTGGGGAGGGTGGGAAGATAATCGGGGATGTTTTATAGCTGAAGGCATGCAACTTATCGGCTCTCTCCCTTTTTTTCTGAGCTGCTTATCGCAAACCCAGCCTGGTGCAGCGGTGCCAGCGTAAACCCAAACCAACCTCCGGAGAAAGCAAGTGTGCGCGTCAGCTCTGGATCCGGCCCACTGGCTCGTCAGTGCAATGTCCCTAATGACGCAGGCTGCTATAATTAGACCCATGGGGGTGCTGACTTACCCAAGTCCTGCCAGTTTGCCAGATGGGCTTAGCCTTTCCCTACCGACCCCAGGTGTGAGAGATGAAGCCAGTAAACCCTCACAAATGCATGCACTGGGCTAAGTCAGGGATCTGGGGGATTTGGGATGAGGTGGGAAGAGCGGCTGGCATCCTTAGCCAAGGGACAAGCCCGGGGAGCAGTAGAGCATCCCCTAACACTGAGCTTCAGAAGCTCCATAATCTCGATTTTTTTTCAGTATGTTTTTTTGTCATTGCTATTGTGTTTTGATTAATAATTCTGGGGTCCAGCCTCTTTCCATGGAGAAGGTTAGGACAAAGGTCTATCCTTGACGCTCTCTACCTCAAGCCAAGGAATCACAGAATCATAGAATCACCAGGTTGGAAAAGACCCACCAGATCATTGAGTCCAAGCATTCCTATCAAACACTAANCACCCCCAGCTCTCTCAGCCGTTCCTCAATGTGAAGCAGCTGCCTTGAGGGGGAGAACTAAGCAAGTAACTTAATAAAGTTACTTGAGAAAGCACCTTAAGCCCAGCTCCTCCAAAGAGACTAAGGCATCTAATTCACACAGAAAGCCTTCAGCAAGTCTGTTCACCTGGAAAACACACATGGAAGCATTGATCCAGCCAGGAACATGATTCTGGTGGTCCTCAGCCTCCAGAAACTCCCTGTTTGAGCCCACCTGAATATACGGTGGGTGCCTTGACCTTCCTTACCTGTCCACGCTGATGATGCACAAGGTCATGATGGAGGCAGTGCAACACATAACATCCATGGCGATAAACACGTTGCAAAAAACCTTCCCAAAGAGCCACTCTCCCCCAACCAGGTCTGTAATGGTCACAAAAGGCATGACAGCGAAGGCCACCGACAGGTCAGCGGCCGCAAGAGACACCACCAAGTAGTTGGACGGCTGTCGGAGCTTCTTGACGATGCACACAGAGATGATGACCAGACCGTTGCCAGCAATGGTCATGAGGATGATGATGGAGAGCACAGCTCCGATGACGACCTTCTCCGTGTCCCCATAGAGCAGGATCTCCTTGCCACAGTCCGTTGTGTTGGTGGTGTTGGAGGTGGGCACGTGTGGCTCGGCTGGGACGGGAGGTTCCTCAGTCATGAATGGATTTGGGAGTGATTTCTGAGCCGGGTGCTGCTGCTCTGCGTTCTCCACAAAGAGAAGATGGTGCTCCAGAAACCGCCTGGGGCTGGCCCTTAGCAGCATGCTCCGAGTTCACCGCAATGGGCAATGGCACGAGTTTCCTCCCAGCGACGACACCTCCAGTGACAAACCAGAACATTTTGTCACATACAGGCTGAGAAAATAATACATCCCCACTCTACGACCCCATCTCTTGCTTCCCGAGAAGCAAGAACTCACATGCTCAGCAAGAAGCTGCTTCCCAAGTCTGCTTAAAGACACGCAGTTCGCTGGAGGATGCTTGGAGGAAGCTCCTCTCCACTTTAAAAGGAGGATGAGCTACCCAGTCCACCTGCAACGCCAGCCTGAACATCCGCGTGCTCTTACAGCAGGACAGATAGCAGCAACCGATCATAACTGCTCGTGTTAACGTGTTCCTGCTGAGCTGTGCTGCTTGTCTTGCTTCTACTGTGCATCCATACATTAAATCCCCCACAACTACATGCATATTCCTGCATGTGGATGCAGAAGAGCGGGTGCTAACGCAAGTCCCAGCCGCACACGTGCGCACACACACACACATCACCGGCCGCATCTCCTGCGTGCATTAACACAGAAACTTCAAAGCTGGGACTGTAAATCCATGCACATGGCACGCAGTGGGCTGTACGGGTGCAGAGGAGCGCAGCGCGGAGATGCGGCTCAGCGGGACCGTACTCATCACACGCAGCATCCCTGGGATGCCACACACAGACGAGTGAGGGTTCAGGGCATCCCAGCCTATGCCTGGAGCTGCGAGCATCACCATCCCACACACAGGTGAGGGTCAGGGCACCCCAACCCCTGCCCAGAGCTGTGAGCATCATCACCACCACACACACCACACTGACACCCGCAGAGCAGCTACCCGGCTCCCTCCTCCCGGTTATTCAACCCTGTAAGTCTTCCCCAGCCATCGACAGGGAAACTTTAGGGCAGGGCTCACCCCTGTGCAGGGCTCCAAGCATCATGCACAACGTGCAGCCTCCTCTTTTTTTTGTTTCAAAGCCCCTTTTTCCTCTCGAAGGGAGTTTAGTGCAAACCAAAGAAGGCTGGCAACCCCCTCCGCCCCTTTTCAGCTTCCCCCCCCTCCCAGCCAAGATGGGGGTCCCGGAGTTTTACCTGTGCCGAGGGGGTGAGACATCCTCCAGGCGAGCCCTCGCAAGCTCCGGGCAGGCGAGAAAGCAGAGAGCCACCCCCGGAGCATCCTTCTCCCCTCCCCGCCTCGCCGGTCCCTCCTACCGCCCTCCCCTCGCCTCTCCCCGGGCAGGGACCCAGATGGTCCTTGGCTCCCTCTGAGCCCCGGGGAGGAGCAGAGAGCAGGGAGGGGGAGCCCAAGATGGGTCCTGCAGCCCCCCCTCCCCTAAACCTGCAGGGATGCGGGGGAGAAGAGAGTGAGCGCCTCGAGGGAGAGGCTGAAGTTGGGAAGATGCCTTTGAACGCCGTCCTGCAGCGCAGCAAGCAGGGCACGGAACCAGGGGTGCAGAGAAAGTCCTTCCCCAAAGCGGCTTTCCCTCTTATTTATTATCATTATTTTACGGGAGAGGGTTTCTTTCCCTGCTCCATGCATTTTCGCACTCCTCTGCCTCTGGGAGGTCCCGTATTCACTCAGCTCCGCATCAAAAAGCAGCCTAAAGCCTTCTGGAAGCATATCCCTAAAGATGAGCCATTCTCTGATCCTAGTAAAATTGAGAATAAACAAACCAGGGATGGTGATGATGATGCAGAGATCCACATCTATCTCCCTCTCTGCCAAATGCTTCGCGGGTGCTTTGGTGCTGGGATTGCTCCAGCGCTTCAACCCACGGCATCAGACAGCTGCCGTTTGCTCCTCCTGGGTGGAAAGAAGCAGAGCAGGGTCTCCTCCTGCATTGGTTGCTCCTAAATAAAATAAATTTGATAGGAATGTTTGGAGTCGAAGATCCGGTGGGTCTCGTCCAAACTGGTGATTCTATGATTCTATGATTCTAAAAGCAGTTCCCCCATCACCTCAGCCCACAGAAAGGGTCATTGGGCACTGGAACAGGCTGCCCATGGAAGGGGTTGAGTCACCTTCCCTGGAGGAGTTTAAGGGACGAGTGGACAAGGCACTGAGGGACATGGGTTAGTGTTTGATAGGAACGGTTGGACTTGATGATCCAGTGGGTCTCTCCCAACCTGGTGATTCTATGATTCTATCTGCTGCCTCTCGTGAGGGTGGACTCTGTGGGGCTTCTCCCTTTGCGAAGGCCCCTTCCTGCACCCCGCAGGGTGATGGGTCTTCAACCCGGAGAGGTGCAGGCAGGCGTGGAAAATATTTCCTGCACTTCTGGAGTGGGATGGACATCTCCACCCCTGGTGCCACCAGCTCCCTCGTCCATCCCAGGGCTGGACAAACAGCCGGTACCCTCCAGTGCTCCTGGGGGACAGCACAGAGGGTTTATTATGGGGAGTTCCCCCCCCCCCCAATGTTTAAATCTCTTTAGATCATAGAATCGTAGAATGTTTTGAGCTGGAAAGGACCTTAAAGATCACCCAGTTCCAACCCCCATGCAGAGCACAGCACTGCATGACTGCAGGTCAGAGTCAGCACCGACCCCAAGAGGTTTTTGGGGCAGCTGTTCCCTGNACATCCCAGGGCTGGACAAACACCCCTGTATCCTCCAGACCTCCCGGCGGACAGCACAGAGGGTTTATTATGGGGAGTTCCCCCCCCCCCAAATGTTTAAATCTCTTTAGATCGTAGAATCGTAGAATGTTTTGAGCTGGAAAGGACCTTAAAGATCATCCAGTTCCAACCCCTGTGCAGAGCAGAGCACAGCACTGCATGGATGCAGGTCAGAGTCAGCACTGACCCCAAGAGGTTTCTGGGGCAGCTGTTCCCTGTGAAAGGACATCTGCAAGGAAAGCTCCAGAGAGCTGGAGCAGGGCTGTTAGGACTGTACTTAACACTCGGGTTTCTCCTTTGCTGTTCAAGCATCACAGTGTGTGTGGGAGGCTGGCTGAAATAGCTTCCTCACCAGGGCAGGGTGCGATGAAGCTCTCTGGTTTTCATGCTCTCTGCATGGCGAGTGGCTTTTTTTTTTTTTTTTTTTTTTCATTTTTAGGTTTTTTTTTTTTTTTGAATGGATTGTTTNAGTCCCTGTGCAACCTGGGGAGTGAGAGGTGCTTCAGGGGTCAGGCTGAACTCACCAGTATTTGGTGAAAAAAAATACACCCAGTATTTCCAAACAGAAAGAGATGGGGAGGAGGGAAGCACAGGGAGGCCATGGATCTGTTGGAGCAAGTTCAGAGGAGGCCACAAAGATGATTCGAGGGCTAAAGCACCTCTGCTGTGAGGAACAGCTGAGAGAGTTGGGTTTGCTCAGCCTAGAGAAGAGAAGGCGCTGGGGAGACCTTAGAGCAGCTTCCAGTACTGAAAGCGGCTCCAGGAAAGCTGAGATGGGCTCTTGATCAGGGAGTGCAGGGAGAGGGCAAGGGGGAACAGTTCTAATCTGAAAGAGGGGAGATTGAGATGAGATTTTTGGGAAGAAATGTTTTGCTGTGAGGTTGGTGAGGCCCTGGCCCAGGTTGCCCAGAGAAGTTGTGGCTGCCTCATCCCTGGAGGTGTTCAAGGCCGGGTTGGATGGGGCTTTGAGTGACCTGATCCAGTGGGAGGTGTCCCTGCCCATGGCAGGATTGGAACTGGATGGGTTTTAAGGTCCCTTCCAACCCAAATCATTCTATGATTCCATGATTCTGCTCTACAATCTGCAGAAATCCCTGCTGCAGAACAGAAATATTCCACAGTCTCACACCCCAGACAAATCGATCCAAGAATAAAACCGTCCACTAAGGACCTGCTCTCACATGCCAAGGCAGTTTGTCGGCCAGATGCTTGGAGGGTTTCGGAAAACCATCTGAGCATGAGCTGCAGATTCTGCTCTACTTTCCACCTCTGGGACCGGGGTTAGCAGGAAGGACACAGGGTGGGGGACGGGCAGGAGGGCTTTTTCCAGCTTTCCTGGAAGTTCCTTCGGGAGAGCAGTGCAGTGAGCACCTCCCGTGTGCTACCAAGGAGAAAGCAGGGAGGTGTTATTTTTCCTCTCAATGCACCTCTGGGAAGCGATCAGCTTACACAAGCGATCAAGTTCATGGCCTGGCAGAGGAAGGGAAGAGAGAAGGTGTTTATAAAGGTGATGATGTTCATGGGCCCTTTGTTCTGGTTGACCCTTTACCTATGGCAGAGCTCCCAAATACTCCCATAGCTTAAGGGAGAAGAATTAACCTCCTTCTCTCCCGTTCCAGCCCCATTTCCATAGGATACAACTTATATCTTGTAAGAATTGTAGAATTCTTTGGTTTTGCCATTGGGACACCTCCCACTGGATCAGGTAGCTCAAAGCCCCATCCAGCCTAGTCTTAAACACCTCTAGGGATTTATTCCCACCCCTGAAGCCCCTGCAGGTCTGGGACCTCCAGAGGAGTATTCTCCCACCCCCAACACTTTCTAGGGGGAACAAGCAGCCCTGATAATTTGGGGAGCATCAAACTCCCTGGAAAACCAAGTGTGCCCTTGTGAGACAGGCGCCGAGCAGAGGGATGGCACATTCCCTGCATTGGCTGATTTTTGGGAGGACAGAGGGAAAATGCCAATTTTTGA
>WAAB01010308.1:0-77213 GCA_013389865.1 Piaya cayana
CCATCCCTCAGAAACTGGAATGGTATTGCCAGGGGTTTTTATAATCAAGTCTAGTTAGGTCCCCCTCCCCCTTCACATCTAGTTTAGAGCTCTATTAATGAGCCCTTCAATCCTCTTGGTGAGTGCCCATTTGCCCCTAGGGGACAGGTGTACCCCTCCTTCAATAGCAAACCTAGTGATGTTCCCATCAAAGAACCCAAAGTGAAGGTAACAAGCACTTAAGATATTTCTTATTCTAATTTTATCCAATTTTAAAAACCCATATCCTTTAAAAAAAAACAAAAAACCAAACCTTCAAATTACTTCACAAATCCATTCCACTGGTTTGAAAAGCTTTATAAACTCACACAAAACCCCTTGAAAATTCTTAATGAACATTTAACATGTACTCTTCTTCAATATTTTAACATTACAGTATTTAGCTGTGCCATCAAAGGACTTTGGACACTTATTTCCAATTTCTTCATGCTTTTTATATTAAAATATGAAAAAATAAAGAGCTGGCTGTAAAATCTATTATTAAAATCTGCTTCTACAGATTACAAGCTCTGATGGCTGTGAACCCCAATACATTTAAATCTGATTTTATGTGTTCTAGAAAACATTTTGAACCCACATAACTTAATCATAAAATGGTTTGGATTGGAAGGGACCTTAAAGATCATCCATTCCAACCCCCCTGCTATGGGCAGGGACACCTCCCACAAGAATGTATGCATACAGTAAACTTCTAAATAATCTTCCCCCTCTTCCACAGGTGATGTCCTTATTTTAATATGGAAAACAGGATTAGAAAGTTCCTGGATGTAAACAAGTAATTTTCCTTAGAGAACTAACAAGCTGTCTTAAAAAAAAAAAAATCAAAGTAGTTTTGAACATGAATTCAATCATGCAAAATTGAGTTTTTTTAAAAACTAACTTCTTCCACGGCGATGCATTTGGTAACTGCACCAAGACAAAGAAACCTCAAACAGCACACTTAGGTGGATCAATCTAGAGGAAAAAAAGAGAGTCACATTAAATTTCCATCTGAGCCAGCAAACTACTTTTAATTTGGTTGGAGAATATTATATAACCAGTGTGTATTTGTAAACTGAGTGATACTGAAATGTTATCACAACTACCAGAAAACACCTACTCTCGCAGTTAAAAAAAAACAACAAACAACCCACTATAAATGGTACACGTCAAAATGTAGTCTTTTCCCTCTTCTGAATAAGCCAAATTGTACTGAAGTAGAGGGAGTTTTCTACAGCAGACTTCCTAGTGGCTTCACCCAGTCCCCTGGAGCAGGGGACAAGGAAATCTGGACCACATTTCTTATAATTAGCAAAAACCCTTTCATTTATACTCCTTTCATATACTGCTATTCTAAGAGCTAAAAACACTGACTTGGGAAACAACTTATGGAAGAGTTAAAGAAATCTGAGAAGACCCACTCTATTCAGGGCCTTCCATATTTAAAAGGAATGTGATTTATTCTTGTTTATACTAGATAAGCAGGATAAAAGATAGAGAAGGGAGGCTTAATATAACAGAATAACTTGTTCTACAGTCAACAATTTATATTTTCATTTCATCAAGTTGCATCTTGTCTTATAAAAGACTATCATGCTCTCTTTCCTACCCAAAACTGCCATTTCTAATTGCCATTTCTTGAAACTACTTTAAATCTCTATCAGTAACCCTGTGAACTCAGTACTACCGCCGCAGGTATCTCTGACTGCCTAAGATTTATTACTACAGCAACTCTGACTAACCTCTACTTTACATGCTTGAAAACTATAAAATCTAATTAAGATTCTTTCTGTGAAAAACAGTAAAACCAGGTTCAGCTCCGAAACTGCTTCACTGAGGACTTCACCAAGTAATGAGGAGCATCTACCAGAACTCATTAGCAAAGGCAGCATCAATAAATAAGGAAAAGAAATTTAAAATAAGGGAGGTGCAAACCAAGAACCAAAAGGTAAGTCACACTGACAAACAAGGGGGTAAGGGTCCCAATTTTCCACCTTCATTCCCACCTACACGTAGGTACCAAATTACCATTTTCGTAAAATTACCAACATTTATAAATGTTATTCTAAGTTCTCCACAGCTCCAAAACCACAGAAATAACAGGTCTGGCCTAGGTACCTTTACAGAATCAATTCCTCAAGATGCAGCAGAACACCACTTCCAAAACAATTTCTCATCTTTAAATTTGCTGAGTACCCCATCACACTTTTTAGTAGTATTTTAACGTCAGCCTTTATTTTGTCTCAACAGCTCCAGCCACATATTTGAAATACAACACTCTAAATTTGTCTCATTTATCCAGAAATCATTACAGGCACAACTACACATGTGTACTATGACAGCACATAAACTGCTCTGACTTGTTTAGAAACTGAATATACCAACAGCACAGTCCTTCCTCTTATCTGTTCATCTAATCAGATATATTTCTCCTTGGAAAAAATAACAATTTTAAGCTTTTCCATTCATCCTGCAAGCAACATCACATTACAGTTTCAGGCAAGAGGAGTTGCTGGTGTTCTGTTGAGTTCAATTTAAGAAAATAATGTGAACTGCCATATCATTATAGCAGAATAAATAAAATGAGTTTTACATACTTAGGATCACCAAGTTACAAAATGTCATGTTGGGCAGAAACCCTGGGTCACCCACACTGAAATGTGTCCATTTAGACCAACTAGGTTTGTACGCTCCACTGAACTCAGCTACTACAGAGACTCAACTTACATGTTGTTGAAGCCTTGACCCCTTTCAGAAAAGGGTTCTCAGAGACATCTAACTGACTGGGGAAGCAGTATCAGTGACAACTAGCTTTGATCAGTTTTATGACTCTTCCTCTCCTTGCTTATATAAGGAAAAGATTATCAAGCTGACAACTGAGCAGACTTGGAGCTAATGGATCTGGCCTGTGGGGCTACTGCTAAAAGCCAACTCATTCCTCTATTCCCCCAATATTTCTACTCTTCAAGTTGAATACAAACCATAGCTTAATTCACATAGATCTCAATGCAAGTTTGGCAAATAACGTAAGTCTTTTAGACCAACACAAATTCATAAGTGCAGGTCAGAATAGTTACATGAACAGTTAAGACTTGAAGAACCAACAATGGGGAAGGAAAACTGAGCTTTAAATCACACCTTCCTCTGCCTCCCTCAACTAACTACCCTTTGTATTACATTATTTCAAACACCAGCAACTTATTTTTTCAAAGCCTCTCATTACATAGGCACAGCTTATCACATACACATCACAGTTGCTATCAAATCACAGAAATCAAAGAAGTTAGGGAAGGACCTCAGTTAACTTTAATTCCCCTGCTTCATCTCAGACCTAATTACCCACAGGATATGTTTTCATGACAGCTCACTGACATGACATAGGGAGGTACCATTCCTGTCTCTACCTGCTACCAGTCACACATTTCCATTGCTTATGTTATGCCTGCACCGTTTAATTCTCTCTGAACGACATTACGCTCTTGGAAAAGAAATAAACCTCACTTTGGTGGTGGTGGGTGGGATGATAGGGGATGACACATGGAACTACACCACTCTGCCTAGTTTTCCCATTGTTCTATAAGACAAAAAATGGCTCACAGTGGACCAAAACTGGCAAAAGCCACTACAGAAAAGATGATGATGACATGCAAAATAAAGACGACTAAAGGGAAAAAAGGAAACAGACAAGTCCTCCCACTTTCAGCAACAATAAGCTATTATATTTCTTAATCATTCAACCACAGTCATCCGCAGTTCTCTGAAGATGGCCGCCTTGGCCTTCAACTGTTACTCCACAACATTTCCATAATGCCCCTATCTTATATCCCAGAAGCCCAGTATTCTGGTACAGATTAAAAAAGGAACTTCCTCTTGTCCTTCTCAGTAGAGACTGAGAATATCAACCCTTTGCCTACAAACCATCAACACAATGGAAGAACATTTTTCTGTTACCTACTTCCTTATTAAAATTAGTATTTTTCTTTCAGTGTTTCCTAACTTTCCAGTCTTAATTCAGCTGATCTCTCCACATTCTCTAGAGTTTCAATAACTTGATTTTTAAATACAGTGCCCCATACTAGATACAAAACCTCCCCAGCACTGAATATAATGGAAACAGCTCTCTGTCTTGTAATATGTTCTTCTATAGACAGAAGGAAGGACGTCCATCTTTGCTGCAGCCTCACATTGGTGCTTTATAATGAGAATTAAATGAGCCAAAGCCCCTTGCAGTGTTCCCACACTCAGATAATCCTTTCATACTCAACTTTGACACCTTTCTTACCTATTTAGAACTTTGTACTTGCAAACATTCATGACTGCTCCAATCTGTCAGCGTAACTCTGTCTTCTAATCTCAGTCTGAAGAGCAGCTGCAAACATTCCCAGCACAACACTATTCTCTGTTAACACATGGTATATTCCAACATACCAGTTATTAATAAAAAGCATAATGAGAATCAGATGCAGACATAGTTACCACTTTAAATATCTTCCAATTTGATGGCAAAGCGATGTATGCAGCCTGTACTGATGCAGGTCTCCCATGCACTACTTAGTTTGAGAGTCGTAGAGAAAAAACACGCCAAAAAGCGTGCTTATAACTCATACCCATCAAGATCAGTTGTTTTAACAGCAGAGAACTATCTTTGTCAAAATCTCAAAACATTAACACAAAAGTATCTAAAATATATTGGTTATCTTTCTAAACACTAATTTTCAAGGTCCTCTCTTCCCTGCAATTCCTTTTTGTCTAATGTTTTTCAGCATTCACATTTTCTTAGAAATAGATGCCAAAATGTTAAGAGGTTATTTAAGCTGTAATCAGAAATTTCATTTCAGAAGATGTTTACCAGGTCCTGCCAATTTGAATTCAACTATTGCAAGTAAATACTCCTTAGCATAATTTTCTGGGGAAAAAAAGGGGGCAGGGGGTACTCCTTTCCTCTTGTAAAGAATAACCGTATTAAATATCTGGTCACAAACATATCTTGTGAAGCTTAAAGAAAAAAAAAAGCAAGCCTGTTAATGTTTGAGCTAGTATCATTTCTAAGTATCAATTCCTCCCCTTTTAGATAGGCATGTTTTAAAGTTAATTATTTTTTGATACAGTTATGAAATTAAAGAGTACAGCTCTCTGGAGTTGATGTGGCATGCTGGTACAGTCTCTCCAGATGAATAACCATCAGTGATTCCACATCTTTCTGTGAAAAAACAGTTGCAACACAATAAGCTACAACTCTACCACAGATTGCTGTTTGCATTTTTTTTTTCCATTGGAGTTTTCTTACTACGGCATTTTAAAGAGTTATAAGCTCTTTTCAGTACAAAGATACACATTTTTATTACAAACACAACAAGCAGAGATGGGGTGTAAGTGTGTGTGTGTGTATATATATATATATATAAAAAATAAATACTAATGTTTATATACAGTGAAGCCATGCTTAATGTGTATGCGCCAAGAAGTCCAAAGAAAAGGAGTTCACAGCTATACTGGGCACAAAATGTGAACAGCAATGCCCAGCTAATGTTCACGTCAGTGGACATTTCTGTCACCTCAGCCTACACCAAATAATCCATGGCTCACTAGAACCGTCTTGCTGAGGACGTGAAAGCCAGACTTTGAATCCTTTCATACTTCGAAGTGATAACATCGTTCTACATACCATGGTAGCAGTTTGAAAGACCTCTCAAAAATAAGTCTCCCAAGTGGAACACTACTATTTAACTGAAACATCTATACAAAGTTTAACAAGTTTAAACTGGGGGGGGGGGCACACACTAGCAGCATGAATGATCCAGATCAGAGAGATAAAAAACTTTCTGCTAAATACTGTCAAACTTTTCTTCCTGCACACCACAGATAGTGTTTGTAGTTTCCAAATGGCTCATGAACTGCTAATTGCCTGTATTTCATATAAAGAAGAGATAGATGTAAAAGATCGTTTATATAAATAAGATTTCCTCCCCCAAGTAACACTTGTTATGACAGTATTTTTCCAACAACCAAGTGGTTTTCTTCTGCTAAAGCATTATCGTTGCAAAGTTCCAAGTTTTATCAATACTGTATTATTACTCTTAAGAAAATACCGTAAGTTCTTCCTCTAAACAAGCCAAGAAAGCACTGCTTCAGCATCCTCAGGCTGAGAAATGCAAGGCACACTAAAATACCCATCACTTTTGCTCCACATTCAACTTTTACAGTACATTTTAAAAGTATTTTATCATGAAATCTAGTCCAAAATATATGTTGGCTCACACACAAACAAGCATGTTATTCCCACTGAAAAGTATTTGTAAACTTGGAGCCTTGATCTTATCTTTACAAACATGCTTAATAATGAGCCTGAGTCATATTCTAAAGGTGATTCTTGATTACGAGACAAAAAATGCATACAACAGCCAACTAACATGACAATTCCTGCATAAGCATTGCACGTAATCTTAATATTCAACCCAATGGCCTATTTAAACCAGGGAGAAAAATACTTGTTTTCACTGATCATATGCTAGTTTCAATGTGTGCATAAGTTAAAGCTATTTTTTCCAACAGTAAGTCAGTATTTTCACAACACATGATGCAAAACTTGAGGATGCATCCATTTATTTAGGTTCTAATGAGCTAGAAGTCAGGTACATACCTTAACTGTTCTGTATGAGCAGCAATGTGTGAATACATCAGGACAAGTGGCTTGGTAGGCTTTGCTTTTGGATGGCAGCCATCTGATTCAATATTAAAATAAATATTTAAAATATCAACTATTACGTTAAATTACTATAGTAAATATTACAATAAATATTTAAGTATCAAATGTAGTATCTAGCATGAATAGTTATGTAGAGTGGATGAACAGAACCACATTGGTTGAACATTTCTATTTTGATAAAGACTAATTTGGAAATTGTAGAACTTTAACACTATTGTTATTTCCTAATGCAAACAGGACTGTTCGCTACTTCAAGCAAACAGTCTGCACATGTGCAAGTTTGTCCTATGATTTTAATTTAAGGCGCATGGAGAAGGCTCACAACATTGTTTATAGATAGCGGAGGGAGGTGGGAACGTGATGCCAAAGTTATTAAGCTTCGGGTCTCTTCATCACCAAGCACATAGAGAATATATTACCAGGTTGTTCTCCATCATTCTGACAAGATTAGTGCCCAAGCCATCTGCCCTCACATACTATAAACTTTTGGTTGTACTATGTACTTATTGCCCTTCCCTTCTGCTCCAAAAGAACTTTGTAAATACTTCACAGCTAGTACACCTCCATACAATAAAAAGTAATTGGGCTCACGGAAGAGTGTTACAAACAAGGCTTGTGATATACAGGTACAAGCTGCTGCTATTTGCCAAAAGCAAGTAACCAATCCTTGCAGGCTGCTCTCAAGTAGATTCACGGAAAGCACTAACAATATGCTCTTAGGGGCAGCTCCCTAGCAGTGATACATTAACATTACTGTAGCCCAGCCTACTGGAACAGAGAAACTATTTTGTCAACCACAGACACCGCAGCACAAACCAAATCCTCAATGAGCACAACTTGACAGCTGCTCTGCAGCAAGAAGGCTTTTGTTTCTTAAAAAAGGTGGGCCTCTAACATAGATCAGGTTTGCTTCACGATGTAACCCTCATCAATCCTGCTAATATCTCCTGATCTTAACCTACAGGAGAAAGTCCCGTACTTGTCAATGCCACCATTTGCAATAAAGCTAAATGGCCCCTCCAAAGCTTCCACTTCCAGACCTTACCTGGGGTCCATGTGGGATTCAGATCAAACCTGCAGAAAAACACACCCAAAGGCAGCCAAAGTTCCTCCTATGCCACCTTACATCTGTGACATCTTAAACCTGCACTGCAGAAAAACAAACTTGATGCACAGCAGTTTTGCCAGTAAACAGCTCCAGCACAGTTTCTAAATCCAAATATACATATCTTCTGAATGCAAACTATTCATTTCATATAAGTGAAATCGAGGCATTTCTTAGATGTTTGATTTCCACACTGCTATATTCCAAAAGATGCATCAGAATAACTTTGTAGTAGTGGTTACCATCACTCTATAGCACAGTGAAACTGAAACCACCATTGAGTGCTAAGGCCAGACTGACCTCCTTCCATCACACCTCACTGAAGAGATTTTGAAGCCAGAATATTCTCCTGGTGTTTGTTAGTTTAGAACGAATCACACACACATGTAACTCACGGCTTTTTTCCCTCCCTTTGAATGGTAGTACCACATCTTTAACTAGGTCATTGACTAGACAAAACCAAAGATAAGGAATAACCAAAACCATCCAGTCCAAAGTTTTCCTACTTCAATACTTGTCTCCTTCCTTTTACTAGCTCCAAAGGCTTACCCTTACAAAGTTGCTTGTGATATCTGTAATTCTCTCAGATTTAAAAGGACTTCAGAAATTACATTTCTGTCTAAACAGAATCTAACTCAGGGCAAGAAGAGCTCGTTTCACCTGAATGCGCTTGGGAGCTGTCATGAAACAGAGTTGAGGTAAAGGAGTTATGCCCCTTGTATTTGTCTACCCTCACCAGTGCTGAAACTGCAGTTGAAGATGTGTATATCCACCTCCACACAGCAACACTTTCTGCTCAGACTATGACCTCCTCTAATAAAAGGTTTTCCAGTTTCTGGAAAGCACTCATGCCAAAAAACATTGACTATGCAACCTCTCAGGCTGTGTGATGCCTGCAGCGCACTAAATAAACTGCTGCCCTCAGCAATCCAGGAATCACATGGCACAATAAAGTCAATGTAGTTCAAGCTGTGCATATAGAAATATTCTCAGCAGATACCATCCTCTACAGTTACACCTACAGTAAAGGGCTGTCCAGTTAATTACTGGAAAAAAAACAGATATACATTTTGTGAAAACATGCCTTCTTTCCTTAAATTCATGCTAGCTTGTCGTACAAAACAGGCTGAATTGTCCAGAGATTCTAATGCTGCAATAGGATCTACTATAGGTCCTTTTGCGTCTGCAGTATATAGGCTAAAAAATACCAAACCACAAAACAACCCAAAACCAGCTCCACATCACATTTAACTGCTTTTTATATACATAAAGAGTAGAAAAACTGGGAGCTGAATGCAAAAAATGGAAAAATCCAGGAAACTTTTGTACTGAAAGAAGTCTGAGCCATATCCTAAAATAATATGATTATTAAATCATGCTCTTCCAACATCATGAAGATGCAAAAATGACTAAGTAATTTGAGTTCATTTTAACATAAGAACTATCAAAAGCACGGTACATAAACTTAAAGCAGTACATGTATATAAAAAACAGAAGTAAAAAAAGTTTAGATTTTTTTATTAAGTACTATTTACTACAACGCAAAGTCATATGCTTTTGCTTACGAAGAGCAAAATGTTCACCTGTTGGAGCACAAATCCTCAGATGGCAGCCTTCAGCCCAGATTCCCACTCAAACTTTATGCTACAATCCAGCTATGCAATGTTTCCTATTTTGTGTTGAAAATCTGTGTATCTTACTTTGCTGCTGAATTCTCAGGAAATAACTGCAGCAGTGCCCTGTCAGATGATCACTGCTGTTTCAGCTGACTAAACAGAGCTTAGCAGGTCTGAATTAAAATCGCAGCTCAGATTTAAGAGTTTATGAACTAGGGCATAAGTAGTAGCTCAACAGAAGTGGATAAACGGGAAAAGTAGGCAAAGTCAAGATGCAATGCTGCTAATAAGCAATAAAAGAAAACACAGATTTAATAAGAGAGTTTTATTAAGGAACACAATTTCTTTCCATAGTTTCTATAAAAGAAGTTGGTCAAACCCAAATTAGTAACCCTCGAGATTTCACCATAAGTGTGGTCTCCACTACCTAGGGGCACTAAAAACACTCACTCAAAGCTTGCCGCCAAGCTTTCCTTACCAATTCTCAGTTAACACACCAAGGAGGAAAGCAATTTAAATTGCTTGCCTATTATGCCACACAATGCAATTTCTTAAAGAAAAACAAACCAAATCCTGACAAACGAATGTTCAAAGTGGCAGATCCACAAACTTCAAGTATTTATCATTCAATGAAAATCAAACACCAACTTTCTACAAAGTGATTGGCAGAAAATCACACAAGACAACATGGGTTTACACAGTTGGGTACGTGGGCTAGTACCTCAGATATCAAACAGGCTAAGTTTTGTACTCCCTGATGTTATACAAAACAGACTGAATATAGACTTTGGGAAAACACATCTGAGATTTTTTTTCCCTCTATGCTGAAAAAAAATGAAAGAAAAACAGTTGGTTTCATAACAAAGCATAGGGACCAAGATGGCAGTAAAAAGTGAAATGAACTCTAGACATGAATTTGTGAAATTCTGTTGCTTTCCTTCTATTCCTCGCTCTTTCCCCTAAATCTCACAGTGATTTCTTCATGCAAAAGGCCACCTATATATACATAACAACCACCTCTATATGACTTTTGTCTACTCCTAAGTGGGACTAACCTTTGTTTCTCCTAGCAGGAATAGGAGGAAAAGGCTTAACAAAAAGCATCACACATGCTCCATGTATGCTAACATATTTGGTCACATGCAAAATTATTGTAATTTGGGCTAAAAAGTCACTACTTTGTAAATTACTGTTTTGTTTAAACAACTAAAATTCAACATACCTGGATCTAGATTACTTCTTCCAGTCATATTAATGCAAGTTCCATCAACTCCATGCCATCTATTTCACATTTTGCATTTAAGGTAGAAGAACCCATTAAAGGAGATCTGTCACTGACAGCCACTTCCAGACCTTTTCATCTGGCCAATACAGGATCAGATTTTGACATGAACTGGTGTCAAACTGGATAAAACACACCACTGGAGCTCAAAGAAAACAAAAATAAAATAAAAAAAAAATCACCCTTCTCTCCCATTAAAACACAGGTGTCTTCACAAAACCGTTTGAGCCAACATTCACATACTTAAAGCATGCAGCTCTCCCTTGAAGGAAGAAAGTCAAGTAAAGGAACAGCTAAAATTCTTCTTGCTATTAATAGAGATGTTGGAATTGCCTGCTTAATTTAGCTTTTGTTTCCTTCTTCTATTTAGACTCACAACTCCCATGAGATATCTGGATCTCCCTGAGCAAAGAAAACTCATCCTGGCTCATTGTACAACTTCAGCTCACATTTGAATGACACCCTCTTACAAGGGCACAGAAGCTAATGGATTAAACCCATCCTTTACAGTTCATGTCCAAGCCACTCAGAGTAAATGTTTTAAAATATCCTGTGATCCAGGTTAGGGTAGAGCAAAAATGGTCTTCATCAAACAAGGAGAGTGAAAATGGAGTTGTATTTTGCCAGCACCATACATTAAACTTCACCGATTTTCGGTAAATAAGGCAAATGATGTTACGAAGGGGAACCCACCCTCTTAAAACAATAATGTTACGTCCAGAGTTTCATAAAGCCAGATCACCACTTCCCCTCATCACTCAGTTTTAGCAATCATTTCTGAACACTTTTTTAATGACCACGCGATTATCAACTTTCACTAAAGTTTAGAGCAAATGTAGAACTACAAACTTAAGCTAAAAACTGGACTAGTAAGGAAAACTTTACACAGAAAGGATTCCTCCATATCCCAACAGCTTTCAGAAGGGAATTTCTCTATTTACCATGCATAAAGACATGCCCCTATCACAAACCACCTCTGAGATAAGCTAAAGCCAAGAGCAGAAGTAAATAACATCTGCCTTTCGGTCTTCAGTAAGAGGAAAGATGGCATTAGCCACACTCCATCTTTAAAACTAAATTGATGCACAGAAAAAAGTTCTAACAATGCAAAATAGTTATTCCATTTGCTTCAAGGTAAAATTTGTTCACAGGTTAAAACCTCAGAGAGCTAAAAAGGATATGAAGCTATAGCAAAACTCTTATCACATCTTCTGTCAGTTCTACTACATACCAAGAGGCTGACCATGAATAGTTAAAAATAAGGACAAAAGTATCTCCTCTAATGCACTGTATTTTATTTATTTACAGATAATTAAATCTGAAGAAAGTCACTTCATAAAATAACTGTGTGTAAACAAAAAGCAAAACCCAACAAAACAAAACAGAAAATCATCCCCTGGAAATGTGAACTTTAAACTCATAGCAACGCAATTCCAAATATCAGAGGTCAGAGTAACTACTGTTCCCTGGTACATGAGAACTAACACAAAGGAGTCTCTGGAGTTACATCCACTTAAAGGCTAAATTCAGCACTGAAACTTCACGTGTTCTGTGTTCTTAATGCAAAGTAATCTGCTAGGAAATTCACTTAATTTACATTTTAGCTTTAATTACATTTGGTGAGTTTAGTGATGCTACTGTTGTCGCAAAACATTCTGACTGAAGAGATTGGCAAGGAAGTTAGAGCTACCTCTCTATTAATTATCAAGAATTTAAAAAAAAAAACCCAACAAAAAAACACCAAACCAAAAGTCTCCATCCAGACCACCATTTTCTCCCCAAGCACAACACAGTGTGCTAGTCCCTGTGTTTCAAATAGATCACAGCTAGGAGTTCTGCATCTTGAGCATCAGACAGCTAATCAAATGTAGGAACTTACTGTGCATTTCAGGGTCTTATTATTTATAATTGTGGCCCAGGATTGCAGAAGTGTTCATATTTGGTTTCCATTTCATTCCTATGACTAGAAGTGTATTTTTGATACTTAAATTTTATTCATCAGTGCTGTAGTGTGACATTCACGACTGAAATGCAAGCACTCCATGAAGAGATAACTCGTACTGAATTTAAACATAAATTAACATATTACAGAAAATTATATTACAAGGATAATAAATCCAAATTCAGTAATCTGAATACGAAAGAGTCAACTAGAGCACACCTATATCAATGAAAGCAAAGTGACATGGGCTGTCAACCTGAGAATTAACTTCAAATGTACCTACAAAATCTAAAATCTACCTAAAGTTTCCAGTATATTTCTAAATAGTAAACAAACGCGGTTTGTCCTTAGGAAAAAAAGAACACAAGGATACTGTTCACAAAGCCCTTCTTCCTGTTTGACAGCAACTATGATTTCAGCAGTACTAATTGTAGCTCTGAACGAATAAAAAGTAATGACAAATAAAATACTTGAATTTCACCTCTAAACCTTACACAGTGACATAACTGACATAAACACTTCTGTAAACGTGAAACTTGGATAGCCCTTGTAAGACACAAGAAAAGGGTGATGGTCTTTCATGAGTAAACCGGATGCTATGAAGAACTGCCCTGTGAACCACAGCTGTATGTAGCTGCTACATGAAATAAATACTCCTGACAGACTAATTTTTCAATGAAAGTTATTTTTAAATCTCCTCATAACATATATTTGCTGAATTACGAACACCAGTAGTTTCTGGCACCCAGAAAAAGGAACAGACAATTAAATTCAATCACATTACACCACCACTCTCAGGATGGCAGGTTAACCATCACAACAGCTTCAACTACTTTTAACATTTCACATCAAAAATGAGGTCAGGTCAAGAATACAGAGCTGTGGATCAGAAAAAATCATAGAGTTTGAAATAGGTTACAATGATGGCTGCAGCTATGGTGGCAGTGGGAGGCTGTGAGAGAGGATAAGTGGATAAACCAAATTCAAGCGTGACCCCATATTCAATTAAATATCAACCCCTTTGCCAGCAAGAGCAGAGGTATCAGCCAAACAAGACATGTGCAACTACAAACAAACGTAGGTAAAATGCGGTTTGATTTGTGAGTAGGGAGAGAAGGGGGAAAGAGAAGGACACAACACTACAGAACAAATCTAAACCCCTGACACAATGCACACATCTGAAAAGCGACAGGTACAGAAGCATTGCCACGTCTCCTTACAGCCCATTATCCACCCCACAGGAATCCAAACATCAGCAACAGCAAAACCTGTTGCAAGCAGCCTTTGGGAATGCAAATGAACATGAAGTCACCTGTTTCTACCACTGGACAGCCGTGACACTCAACTTTTTGCTTTGGCAGAGAGAGCAACAAGTCAGAAACAGAGCTGCTCTGATGGATGTACTGCCAAATTAAACACACTGAAAAACCTAAAAAATAAACACATAAATTTAACAGATGTATTTCTGTTCATAACCTGATTTTAATTTAAAACTTGCTACATTATCTATTCTAGGTCTTAAAATCCAGTTTACTAATAAACTTCAGTGACAGGCTGTGCAGCAGAAAACCAGCGGGTTGGTTTTGTCAGGGTTTGCAGGGCAGGGATGTTTTGTCTTTAACAAAATTAAATTGAGGAATTACATGAATTTCATTATTACCTTTTTCAAGGAGACTAAAAGAACCAGTTTTTACAAGGTATTAACATGAAAAAACTTTATACACACTAAATATTCAACAAGGAAACAGTGTTATTACGGATTCATAATTTGTGTTTTAAATTGTATTAAATTAAACTTTAAAAAGGTTGCAAACAACAGAGACACTTTGTTGGCATCACAGTACACAGCTGGCAAGTGGAATAGTTGAGCTACATGCAAGTACCGTATTTAGAGTAAATATGTGAAATACCAGAGCGTAGTTTCAACCTGTGCAAACTTAGCACTTCCTACATAGGCAAAAAAAATCACTGCTGTTACGGCACTACTGCTGGAATGCACGGATGTTGTGGAGGACTGCTCACTTGGAAGGAAGCAATAAAGAACACGACGTGAAGATTTCAGTGTCTTTTCAGAAGAACACGTGGAAAGGGGAAAAAGAAGGTACTGACACGGTAAGCTCTTTCTCAGTAAGCAAATACAGGTCTGATGGAAATTATACAGGACAGCTCAGAATGAGTATAAAACCTATCATTTATGTGTTTTATTTTACAGACTATGTACATATCACGGCATGAATTAAAATAAAACAGGATTTCCCTTTATGCTACCAGTATTCACTCAAGTATATTGATTTTCTTATGCTTCATGCTAGGAACTAATACGCTCCAGTTGAATTCTGGCGTAGATCTTATTTAACACATTCTGTTTTGAAGTAAGACTTAGAAAGGCCTAATTTACTCATGTTTACTATTGCAAATGATCCAGATAAGCATTACTTTAGAAAAAGCTTCTTAAGCAAAACAGCGCAAGAGACATTTAGTCACAATCTGAAAATCCAAAGTATTTGTTAAGTCTCCATGAAACGCTTAACTCCATTAAGTTATTTTCACACAGTTAAATACAGCTTAGTTTCTCAATTGCTCAAATCTCAGTACCCAAATTGTCACATATTACTCATAACTTGGACCTGCCATTAGGAGACTTGAGAGTACCATAAGTCAGCACTGAATTTACCAACAATATCTTGAGATTTGGAACCTACCAGCTAATTGATAAAGCTCTGATGCAAAGCCAAGAGGGACATATGGAATACAACAGTATTTATACTTCCTTTGAGTTCAGAATGACACAGATAATAAAAGTTCATACCCTGCTTGATCAGGATTACACTTCACAATGGAGAAAATTGTTAGATGAGCAAGAAAAGTATCTAAGCCAACAATTTTATATCAACATCAGTTTCTCTCCTTTCCAGTCAGTTCCAGCTTTTTGGTCAGTTATTTATTGCTAATCCAGTACAGACATAATCAGAAATATCCTACCTAAGCCTTTCTAAGATAAAATTCTGCCCCAAATTACAACCACTTCTAGCGCTAAGACTTCAACCAGCAGGAAATCTAAATCATTAAGCTCACATATTGATATGGGGGATTTTACCCAGTTCTTTGACACAAAGCAAAGTTTTCATTGCTGCAACAGCAGAGTTGGACAAGGCACTTAGAAGCAAGAATACATACTTGAGATTACCACTTTAAACTGTATTATCAACTATTTGACACATTTAATAACTGCTCCACTATAAAAAAAGTCATTTACCATACTTACCTGATTTCTTCTACGTGGGGAACACCTTCTGAACATTCTACAGAAAAGCAGAGTGCGCATACCCGACTGCCAGCAGACCAGCAGGCTGCTTTTAAAGAAGTAATTGATGTTTGAGAAATATAGAGCAAAAATATTGTAAAGATACTAATGAGCTTAAATTTAAGGAGGCCAGGAAAAAAAAATATGATTTCAAATACAAAAAGTGTCTCCACTTCAGAAAAAATGTTGCATTTTCCAGGGAGAACAAGACATCAGTAACATAAGTGAAATCTCCCTAAATTCCACAGTCATCTGCAGTTTACTGGTCATGTACTTTACTCAAGTACTTCACATAAGGCAACACACACAGAGCAAAAAAAGGAAAGCTTCAAATTCCATGTTGGATAAGTCATCTCTTTTGTATTATTACGCAAATTAGCATTATTTTGTGAGCCAAGTCACTAGGAACAGCTTAAAACTTTAACATCTACAGATCAAAAACTTATCTTAAGATGAGGAGCTGAAGACTGAAATAGATCATTAGGTCAGAGGCTGAACTGCAAAAGAATGCACCTTCTAAAAGCAACACAAGGAAGAGAAGAAATTACTACACTATTTTAAAAAAAAAGAAAAATCACAATTAGCACTACAGTCCAAAAGTTACACGATACCTCAATAAACACTGCTGATGGGAAACAATGAGAGTATGAAAATTCACAGTAAGCTGATTGCAGGTGTCCTAGAGCTTCTCCTCCCTACTTCCTGCCTCTTACTTCATCTGAAGCAGGATACTTGCTTCAGGCTAAGTAAAATAAAACAACAGCTGCAGAACTAAATGGCTATTCTTTCAAGCAAAGGAGTAGCCCTGGTAGAAAACTGGCCCACTGGCAGTCCAGAAAAGTACGATAGTTCTCACAGTTTCCTAAAAGCCACAAACAAATGTTCCAAAGTAACTTTGGTAAAAAGTTAGGAAAAGTCGGCTAAGGGGAAAATGATAAAGTAATCATGGAAGAACTCAAAGAGAAAAAAAAAAAAGAATACTTTCAAAGAAAGTTATAATAACGCAATTATGTGTATTTGAAATAATTACAGTTACAGAGAACAGCTCTAAGCAAAAATAACAACTGACTGCCTCCAGAAATTTAAGTCAGTTATAAAATGGGAAGCAAAGCCAGAAGAAACTTCAGGCAATCCTGCCAAAACCAGAAAGAAAATATGAATTTGGTAAAATACAACAATGGCCAAGATATAGAATGTGTGTGAACTATTTCTATCAGAGAACACAGTAGCATGCACAAACACCAGGTGTTAGCTCCCTGCAATAACCCAGGTATACTTCAGTATGCAAGGGCAGGGAAGCATTCAAAATGATGGTTTTCCCCAGCTTTACTACAAATCTCCTGTGAGATACAGGAAAAAGCAATGATCCTTGTCCTTCAGCTATGCAAGATATTCTGCAAACCATCTCATTTGGAAGTGGAAGCTGTCCCCAGCAGAGACTTAAAGCAAATCTTTAGCTGGACTTTCATCTGTACTAACAGTAGCCTCTAGACAAAAACAAAGCAGCTGACACCAGGGACTTGGGAAAGAAGTTCCCAACAAGCTCAATTAAGTGTTACTTTCACTTACACAGCTTCCCAGGAACATCATCTATACCACACAGGGCAGGGCGCTGGTTTATAATCTGCCTTAAAAAGACAGATTTTCCTTCACAATAAGAAGTCAAGGAAGTTGCACTCTGGCATAACTACAGAGAGATTGCCTGCTAGGAATGGATAATTACAGCACTGCAACTTCCTTCTAAGCCATCCATCCACATTCTCCTTTAAAGAGCACTACTCCATTGCTACAAGCACCTAGGGTTACTATGCCACCCTCATTCAAGAGCCCAACCCTAAATGTGTTTCACGTTGAAGCTGATCTAACTATGCACACATACACCAGCATTTTCATGCTATTGCCGCATCACAGCAACAGTGGTTCCACAGAATTAACCCAGTGCAAACTCCTATTCGGCATTCACCACGTATCTTCTGGTTTTCCTAATGAATTATCCCACACACATGCCCATGGAAGCACCACCATCCCCAGCAGAATCATGTGAAAAAAAAGAAATCTGGCACCAGGTTTTCCAGCACCGTTTACACTCTTGTCCTTAGCATCACTACCTAGGACTGAAGGCAGCAACCAAAAGTTAAATACAAAAGGAAGAGCTGCATAAATCACAGCACACGAGTGAAACACACAAACCAGTTTTGAGTTATCACTGCTCAGAGAGGTGTGAAAACTAGGACAAAGTCCTACTGAAACTAGGTTTTCTGTAAAAGAAATTTCATGAACTACGCTTTGAGGGTTTCAAGACTATTAAACTTGCCTGATTACTGTAAAACAAGTAATTCATCATTACAAAAGCAGCACTGAGATTACAAAACAGAAAGCCCTCATCCCAGCTATGAGACTGGGTCTCCAAAACAGGAGAAAAAGCATATCCTGAGTGCACAAATATGACTGCAAGATGACCATCGCTACCGAATATAAACCATGTTTCTAATCATAATTAGAAACGTATTTACAAAGTATGCCTCCTATGAAGGCTGGTGTATTAATTATCATTCACAGTGACATGTCAGTTCATGGGACTTATCTAGTAGTTACACTGTTGCAAAAGGAAGACACGTGTAAATAATCCAGAGGTGGGGCTTGAGTCATGGCTTGTGCAGAAAGCATTCTTTTTTTAAACACACAACCATAAACGGTATGAACAAAGAAAGTTTTCAAAATATGAAGCTGTGTGTCATTTCCTGATGCCTTGAACAGAGACTCCCAAGAAAGGTATTAGGGGTAGCATACAAAACTTAACTACCCATGATCTATTTCAACCACTAAAAAAAGTGACTAGCAGTGAGCCTAATAAAGAAAAACAAGTTTGCTTTGCTTTGACAAATATAGTCCTCTGAGAAAGATGCAGGAACTGGGACAATTGACAGTCTAGAGCAGACAAGGGAAATACAGAAATGGGCTTCTCATCCAGCAGGTATCAGATAGCTTTCCAAGGCAGCTGAAGCACCCTTCTACAGCAGCATCCTATCAGTCCCTTAGGATGTCCTCTAGCAACCATCCCCAGAACACAACCCTTGTACACACACCCCTGCAGACACATACCAGTGTGCAGGGCAGCTGTCTGGTCAGTTTGATGTTTTCTTCATAAAGCTCATCCCGTGACATAAATCAGCTGCTACTCTATTACATGAGACACTACTTTTAAGCGCTATTCCAGGCAAAACCTGACAAAGTTCATTTTTCCAGAAAGCTTCCCTTCTGTTGCGTGAAATCCACTAACATCATGACTTCATGAGCCATAACAAGAAGGTACTTTTTCTCTACTTGATACTAAGATACCTAAAGTCCAAAGATTTCCCCCACCTTCTGACATCCTTGGCTGAACAGAAATAACAAAGCCACTCCATTACTACTCAGTCTCCATGCAAGAGATGAAATGGAAGACGGATTACCAGAAACACTGGCAACTGTTCTGGGGTCACCCTAAAAAATGGATCACACTCCTCTCACATACCCATAGATGAAGAATTCCTTAAGCCTTTAAGGCAGGCATGTATTGGTGGAAAGAAGAAACAACTACACTACAATTAATCCTAGTAATATCATCTGGTCTTCTCATTTGGATTTGGAGCAACTCAGCAGGCACAAATGCAAGACACGAAGACCCAACCTCCTCATCACAGACATGGGTGAGATGAAAGGAGAAAGCACACATACAGAAGGTGTAGCCACACATCTCTCTCCAATATCTTTTGTTACAAATTGAGGGAAGTGAAGTGAGAGCACACCGGGGGAGAGATGGGCCTTTAAAAGACCTAGAATAAATAGATGCAGGATAATCTAGTATTCAAGCCAAGAACACCCTCCATGCTGTGACCTTAGAGCTTAGTGGGAGACACACTAATATGAACTTCAGTGCTCATCATTCTCTTCCTAATCACCTGGATGGAACAGAATTGATAGGAAACATTTTAAGCCTTCCCAACACAAATCTATTTTTAACAGAAGCTGAAAAAAAAGGCCAGTCCCTGTACGGGATGTTAAGCTTAGGTACTGAAGGTCTAAAGAAGTCCCCTCACACCCATCTTCCCAAGTGAAGGGAACAGACCACCACCCTTACTGAGAGAGACTAGTTCCTCAAGCACACATTTCACACTCTTCTAGGCAGAAGAGTTAAAAGAATGATAGAGAACTGATTTTATTTTCCATAGCGGACTATCTGGGAAAGAATGAAGATAACTGATCAGCTATTCCTGCTTGAAACTCCCGCACCTCCTCTACAGAACGGAGTAGAGCTGCCCTAGCGAAACACAAATAAGATCAATTAGTAAGGACATTCCAAACCCATCTCTCCCTTGGCCTCCGCAGTTCTCTCCCTCCAATGAAAGAGGCATGGGGCAAGCGCTATCCTTCAGCAGCTCACATAGTCCAGGGCCCTGTGCACAGGGAAAAGCTAATAAGGCCCCTTCTGGAGAGCAGACAGACCGAGCAGCCTCTCCCAAGCTCTCCATCGCCACGTCCCTGATCCTCCCCCATCACGAGAACGTCCTGTGCCCGAACACACGGAGCTCCGCCGCCCGACGAGGCCGGCGGGAAAGGCGGCACCGGCTGCTTCGCTCCGCAGGGACCCGGCAAAGCCCTGAGGCCGCCAGCCCTGCCCGGTACTCACAGTCCAGGTGTTTCTTCTTGGGCCCCATGACCTCGTGTGTCGTGGCCTTGCAGACGGTTTTGGAGACGGCCGAGCCGGTCACGCTGTGCTGCGCCGCCGTGATGCGGTCGGTGAGGCTTTGGCCGGACATGGCGGGGTTGCTGGCGGCGCTGGGACCGAGAGCGGCTCCGCTTCCCTCCTCAGGGGCCGGGCACGGCGAGACTGGCCGGGGGAAACGGAGCTGCGCGGACTCCTCACCCCGCCGTGCCGCAGGCGGCCCCCGCTCCGCCCTCGGGGACGGACCTGTCACCCGAGCGGGGACCCCACCTCCTCCACCGCCTCCTCCTCCTCCCACCCCCCTCCCCCGGCTGCCGTCCCCTCCCCCTGCGCGCCTCCCGCTCGGCCGGGCACAGGGGGACACGGCGCTGGGCGCCTCAAGAAAATGGCGGCGGCGCGGGCTCCACCTCAGCGCTTGGCGGGGACGGGGCCGCCCGCGTCACGTGACGTGACCGCCCCGCCCCCGCGGCGCGCCCCGCCCCCGGCCCCCGCCTCGGGGGACGTGACCGCCCGCGTCACGTGACCGCCCCGGCGGGTGCCGCAAAAGTGGGGAGGGGGATGGAGGGGGAGGGAGGAGAGGCCCTCGGATCGGGCGGGACGTCACGTGGCGGCGCGCGCGGTTCCCCCCACCCCACCCTCGACCACCTGCGCGGGTGGGGCGGGATGGGCGGGGCCGTTGCCGCGCGACCCTTTGGGCGGGAACCGCCGGCGGCTCCGCCCCTTTCAGCGCCCGGGAGGGGGCGGGGCGAGGGGACCCGCCAGCCGCCCGAAGCCCCCCTAAAGGCCCCTTCAAAGACCCCCAAAGGCCCCCGCAAAGACCTCTCAAAGCCCCCCTAAAGCCCCCCCCAGCATTCCCAAAGACCCCCCCAAAGGCCCTCCCAAAGCACCCCCAAGGAACCCTCAAAACATCACCAAAGACCCCCTCAAAGCCTCCCCAAAGCCCCCGAGATCCCCAAAGCCCCCTAAAGCTCCTGCATAGCACCTCAACCCCACCACCCCGAACCTCCCCAAGACCCCCAAAGCTCCTCCAAACGCCCCCAAACCCGCCCCCCAAGGCTGCTCAAAGCCTCGTTGAGCCCCTGCTTGGAAGCAGCAAAGCTGGTTAAAGCACCCTGTGTGAAGCCTGGAGGGAGCGAGTGGGGTTTCTCCATCCTGAAGGAAGGCTTGGTGTTTCTCAGTTTGGGAAGCGGTGTGGAAACTCCCCTTCAACATGACCTCAGACAATGGAAGTGTGCAGGGAAAATCTGTTCACACAGGCAATGGGGAACCCGGAGCCGCGTGGCTGCTGCGATCAGGCTTCTCCTCAGAGTTATTTTTATCTGAAAGCTCGCCAAAAATGTCTCAAGTGTACATCACAGCAATCATACAAAAATCACTGCCTTTTAGGTCTTTCATGATCAGCCTCCCACTGTTTTGCTGCAGAGCTAAAGCTTCCCGGGCTCTCAGGCTCAGTTGGTGGCTCTGTCCTTGGCTTGTTGGGATTTTATATATAGTTACTTGATGTTTCTGTTCATGGGAAAAGGTCCTGCAGTGCTGGTCAACAGCTGGCTGAACATGAGCCAGCAGTGTGCCCAGGTGGCCAAGAAGGTCAGCAGCATCCTGGCTTGTATCAGAAATAGTGTGGCCAGC
This sequence comes from Piaya cayana, assembly GCA_013389865.1. Taxonomy (NCBI): domain Eukaryota; kingdom Metazoa; phylum Chordata; class Aves; order Cuculiformes; family Coccyzidae; genus Piaya; species Piaya cayana. Next base: position 22,308 of record WAAB01010308.1, read on the forward strand.
AGGACCAGGAAAGTGATTCTCCCCCTGGACTCAGTACTGGTGAGGCCACAGCTCGAGTCCTGTGTTCAGGTTTGGGCTCCTCACTACAAGAAAGACATTGAGGTCCTGGAGCAAGTCCAGAGAAGGGCAACAAAGCTGATGAAGAGGCTGGAGAACAATTCTTACGAGGGGAGCAGCCAAGGGAACTGGGGTTGTTTAGTCTGGAGAAAAGGATGCTGAGGGGAGACCTCATCGCTCTGTACACCTGCCTGAAAGGAGGTTCTAATGAGGTGGGTGTTGGTCTCTTCTCCCAAGTGATGACAAGAGGAAATGGCCTCAAGTTGCAGCAGGGCAGGCTTAAATTGGATATTAGGAAAAATTTCTTTACTGGAAGAGTGGTAAAGCACTGGAACAGGCTGCCCAGGGAAGTGGTCTCCATCCCTGGAGGGTTCAAAAAACACATTGACGTTGTGCTTTGGGACATGGTTTAGTAGGCATGGTGGTGTTGGGCTGACGATTGGACTTAATCTTCGAGGTCTTTTCTAACCTTAATGATTCTATAAAAGTTAGTTCACTGTTCCTTAACATACCTTCTGTCAGCCTAGTACCTGTATGACCCAGCATTGGCAGGCAATAAGGAATAGGTCCTGGAGCCCTTACCTCCTACTGTGCCTCACCAAAATGCACTCACAGCCTCCCAGCTCTCTGCAACTCTCATTACTTATTACAACAAGCCTCTTCTCCTCTTTCCCCAATGTGCAGCAGCAAACAATACAGTGAAACCACAGGATTCCAGGAGACAAACCTTCTTCCTCTCCCAGAAGTGCCTCCATACAAGCGGTCTTGAAATTGTCCCTCATCCACAAAGCCACTGAAATATTTATTAGTCAACTTAAACCAAAACAGTATACAAATGATACTTGTCTGTTTGACAGGATATATAAATAGGGTTATCTGTTTATAATGTGTCAGGAAGATCAGTGTCAGAGGAAGGACATCTGGTGAAAGCTGAACCCAACTAACGCCATTGCTGTCTGTGTGGAAGGAGCATTTACACATGTAGGGCTTGCTTCCTCCACAATGTCAGGCTCTTTGAAGATATTGTTGTATTTGTATTTCTTGGCTCCTCCTGAACAGCTTCTGGAGTCCAAAATATCCATGCTGGAGAAATAAATCACCAATGTATATAGCAGCAGACTTTGAGATTAGATGCCTTTAACATAAAGCTTTGCACTGTGAAAACACCAAGACTGCTATGGTAATGATACAACACATATCACTGAGGATATATCATCTTTTTGTATTGTTTCCAAATTATATTGTAAATCAGAGATATAAAGAATTTTGACACTGCTGATATTTTTTATCCTAACTCCAGCTAGGACCAGGATTTCAACACCACAGTTCAAGCTGCTGTTTAGAGAAGTTCCATGGGATTTAGGCTCCATCAATTTTTCTGTGATTGTGTCCACCACTTTCTTCAGGAACTCTGAAAGCATCCAAAAAGAGGAAGCTTGTGACTCTAGGAGTTACTGAGACTGGATTTGAGCAAAATATCTGATTCCTAAGGGGACAAAAAGTGACCTCAGTCTTAGAGGTCCAAAACCAAAAATAAATAGAACTGTAAACAGCTCTTCTTATGCACTGAAGTCTCACAGTTTTGCCTGACTATCTTAAAAAAAATCTGCTCTTTATTTTGTTCAGAAGCAGAAAAGGGAGAGAGAAGTGATGGGAAAACATATTTTTGTGATTGTTACTTTTTTATTACTTGGGAAGCACTCATGACAGTGAGGAGCTTGAAATACTATAATAGATAATATCTGAGCACCTCCCAGATATTTGGAAATTGAAATCAAATTAATATCTCTTTTGCTTTCCAACCTGAAAAAAACAAGTCTGATTAGTTTATAACTGATTTGTTTTCGGATTTGTGCCTGGGTGTGCTTGAGAATGAAAGAGGAAAGGAGTGCATATCTGGAGAGAAAATAATTCAAAGATAGGAGTCCAATATTTAGTGAAGTGGCAAACCTAAACAACATTCTTTTCTCGTGTGAAAAGTTTATCCAGAGTCTGGACCCAACTCCTGCGAAAACACTACATTTTGCCTTCACAAGCTCCCAGAAGGTCAGTGTGGCATCCATCTATCCTGGAGGGACAGACAAGCTGACAAGGCTGTTTCTCCCCACATGTATTGTACAGGGCAGAAACCTTGCCTCGGCATGACCTCTGTAATTTATTATGTATATCACTTCCTTGCAACAGTGTCATTTCTACTCTGTGTGGTGCCTGCCATGCTGTAATACCTGCAATCTGACCAGGTGCTTTGGTGTTCACAGCACTGCTGGCATCCACACCTTCCTCCACCCTTCATACTGTTGCATATTATTGCGGGACACACACACACACAAGCACACAATTAATTGTATTTAGAATAGTTTTTTAGACTAAATTTCAGGTCTGTCAGAAATGAGCCCTTCTGTTGCACAAAACTGGCAAGGCACAAAGTGGAGCACAGGCTTGTTACCAAGGATTTGAGGGCATATCTTGGAACAGCAACAGAAGAACCCCAGCGACCATGAAGTGAGCAAAGGAGCCAGGAGGCAGTGGGAAGGAAAGCCAGAGGCAATGGAGCTACCTGAGCGAGGCTGGGAAACACAATCCAGATGTTTTCCATGATCCATTTCAAGGGTCACCATAGTTTCATTCACTGTTAAGAGTTATAGCATTTTCCCCAACTTTTAAGGAAAGGTGAATTTGATGACAGCCTCAGCGGCATCTGTTTGAGTTAGAGACATAAGAAATAGGCTAGGCTGTGGGAAACAGAAAACACCAATTCTTTAGGATCCCAAGTGAAGCTGGCTATGACATACACCCATGTCCATAGCCTCTTAGGACTATGTGGTTCATTTCTTGTGCACCTCTGACAATGTAAAACTCCAGAACAGCTGCACAGCCAGGCCACGCACTGAGTGTACACAGCAGTCTAAGGTTATCAGTTCTGAGTGGCCCACTCTAGGAGAACTCTGCCCATTTAACTGCAGTATGATAATTTCAAAGCCATTTTGAAAGAGTTTGGCAAAGATTTACTGAATGTTGCTTCTCTGTGAAGGACTTTTAGAGTCATACTCCATCTTGACTATAATAAGATTTCAATATCATTTGTGTCACCACAGCAACTTCATTGAATAATTTTATGGACAATAATTCATTTCTTTGTGTAACACCTCTAGTAAGATAACATAAAGAAACTGGGACATAGAAAAGTTACAGTCAGAGCGACGCGTGTTAGTGGCATAGGAAAATGAAGTAGCCCAGGCGTACGGTTCTCATTACTCACTCATGCTGCCAACACGATCAGGCAGTCAGCAGAGGTACGCAAAGTGGCCAAGTTACATTTGGAGGGAAGAGGAGGCATGACTGCTGATGACTGCTGGAACATTGCAAAATAGCTACAATGCACAACAGAGCTGGGCTATTTTTTAACTTGATGCTGCTTTCCGCTACTCCAGATATGCTTGCTTACACCTCCAACATTCCTCATGCCCACACATAACATGATGACCTGCCAGATTTTATTTTTGCCTTTCTTGTATCCAATTTGTATGAAATTGTGTTTCTGATCCTCCAAACTATAAGTACTCAGCTTGTCCCTTTCCTAATGATGATTATTCCATGTTCAGTTCAGTCCTTCAAATACATCACTTTTTCCATCTAAATACTCACCTTGAGCTTATCCAAGATGTTCCTGCTGAAATCACCTATTGCTCTGCATCCCTCTTACAACACCTGCTTTTCTTCTAGCTCCTTACTGTCCTTACATCTAGTATAAACATAGTGTCCTTGGCAAGTACAACCAGCTTCCTCAAGTCCATGTTGAATCGGACATTTGTTTTTTCAATTCTCTCCCCACTTTCTGGAAATGGTGCCAGCTCTTTTGTTTACCTCGTGTCTCCTCTTTTGTGCCTTTCTCTGTCATACCACTATCCACCATCTATCCTTATGCATAGTTTCTGAGCTCTGCAACTTTTGTTGCCTTCTTATGCAGCTTCAGTTAATTAGTAATTGATGTTCCTTGCTGTTCTGTTCCCCAAAAGGAAGCAGGTTTTGTCATGGAAGAAAGACCTGCCTGAGAGTGAATGTAAATTTGACACGAGAAAAGCAGGTACACAGAGAGAAAAGTGAATTGGTACTGTTTCACAAGAGGGGAACAACTAGAACTACTTTTACTGCGTTCACACTCAGGAGACAGATAACTGGGTAGGAGCTCCCGTACTGTATAAGAAGAGCTAAGTAGATGTGGAAAGCAAACACAATGCTTCTGAATTTTGTTGTGTGTTGTAACACTCTAGTTCCCTCACCCTGACATGAAATTAGCACATTACAAAATTGATAGTGTCACTAACGCTGTAAGCAAATGCCTTCAAAACCAGGATTGATCTTTGGCAGCCAAATGCACGTATCAAATGCCTTTTTGAGTGTGAGACAGAAAGGAAACAAGCTCCTCTACATTTTGTTCGCACTTTCTAGAGGATGTGTCAAACAATGACACCTCTAAAGTGCAAAAGGTGTGCTGTCCCCTGTCTTCGCCATGCTTTGCCCATCAGCAAACATTCTGAATGCACTCCCGCTGCTCTTTCCTAAGGACTTTTTTTAACACATCTTTCTCAGCAGTGGACACACTCACGCTAGCTTGCTCTGATGCTCCAAGGGGAAAAACAAACCTTGCAACACAGCTTTGCCAGCATGATAAATGCAGCAATATACTTCCCTCAAATTTCTGGAGACCATCTTTCATACAGGAAAAACGAGTGGCCCAGTCCCAGCTAGTGACACTCTCTATCCTTTTCCCCTAGTTTAATCTCAAAAACCTAAGTCCTTGCTGCCAAATACTTCTCTCCATCGTTCCAGGCTAGCAGTGTTCATGAGACTTGGCAAGAGATAGCTTTGATAAGAATCCTTCTCTGGGCACTGCTGAGAGGGCACTGTCATTCATTTCCCTCCCCTGCCAGTTCACAAGCACCAAGCCAGCACGGCAAGCGCAGGAGGAACTGCATTCCTTTCAGGCTCCTGTCACTCAGCTCCTATCATTTTCTTCAGTTACCTTTGAGCCAAAAGAAAACATAGTGCACTTCAGCCCCAAAGGAATATTTTTAAAGAAAGTTATAAGCAAATGAAAATCTAGGGCATGAACGGAACAACCACTTCAGCCTGCTGCCAAGCTGTAATTGGTACTTATGCTCACACTCTTGCACAAACATACGTGCAGCAGAGCTTAATAGATTCCCTCATTAATGTTGAGGCTCATGTGCTCATGCTCTGTGACTGGGAAAGCTTTACACCCACATGAATTTTGATGTGGAGCTGAAACAAAAATGTTGATGCTGGCAATGCCAACTATAGAGAGTAAATAGCTGCGTCCAGTCGTGCCAATGCAGACTTGAATGGGGCTTCTCACCCAGAAGAAAACCTATGTGTGAAAAGTATTCTCCCTGTGGGGTCTGTGCAGCAAAAGTACATCCCGGTTCCCTTCCTCAAATGAATAAATCCACTTACGCCAATTAGTTGGTTTCAAGCCTTGTATAGGTGCGTCCCACTCCCTGGTCATCATGTGAGAACTGAATCTTGCCCACTGGAGTGAGTCAGGCTATCAGTGTTTGGCTCTGTGCTTCAGGGGCCAGTGGCTGCATTTACAGACTTCATGCTGATTAAAACATCTGGTTGCACTGAAAAGGACATTAACTAAGTGCCTCCCAGAAATCTGGTGGTGCATAAGCTATTCTGAATCTTAAAATCAATAGAGGATTTGTCCTAATTTTTCTCAGTACACACAAGTACATAAATGCAAGTGCCTTCCATTCAGTGAAATGGAGGGAAAGCATAAAAAATCAATTAACTGGACATTTAAAATCACTTTGCTTTTCAGGATCTGAGAAGCAAAGAATTACAAGCAATATTGGAGTGACTGTTGTTACTTTCTCTCTCATTCCATTTGTTTCCTAGTTTTACTTCCTAGAGCTCAAAAAGCAATACTTTCTGAGTAGCAGTGGTGCTGGCTTGCCTTGATAATGTGCTTCAGCCACCACCCCTCTCTACAAGTGACTGGATTACATGTTCTGCTTGTTTCCCCACTCAGGCCAGGGACAGATGCAGGCCAGATGTGCATGGCAAGGACACAGCACTCCCTTCGCAACCATATGTTAGGCACCTACCTTTCTGACAGCTCATCAGCCTTAGGGAGACCCCACACTGGACGGCCAAATGCAGGAGAATATATACTCACAGTTCTGCCTCAGGCTGTGCCTTCTCCTGGGCTCTCCAATGCTTGTAGATGAAGCTGGGGTACCAAAGAGGTTGAGGTGGTACGCTGGGAACAAGCAAATTGCCAGCACAACAGCAGAGGAGCATGAGAGAGGGGCTACAATAAGGCTAATATTCCCTTGGTAAACTTCTGGTAAATCCATATTGGTTTAAAGCTACAAATTAATCTGCCAACAAGCTTCTGTGACTTCAGATCAGAAGACACCTACTGTGTTGGGAGTTGTGTGATGTGGACCTTTCCACAGGCAACTGGCTGCAGGCCAACAACTTGACTTTCCATGGATCACCAGAATTTTTACTTATCATTTTTATCTAAATGGAGAAGCAAAGAGGATTTGCATCTCATTTCTAATGTGACCACCTATCCAATTGTTCTCTTTGGACCACTTCTTCTGTCAGCCCTCCCTTGCCTTTTTATACAGCGTCCCTTTTCTTTGGAAAGCCAGACATGTTGGCCATGCTTGCTGCTGGAGGCTAAAGAAGGAAATAATGATTCAAAAGAAAGGATTATAGTCTCTCCAATTCCACTGGGGTATTCTCAAGTCAAACACTAACCCTGCATGTGTTGGTAATCATTTTTAACATTCTCCAAAAGCCTGCTCATTGCTGAAGGCTTTGTGCATTGCAACACCAGCTGAAACCAAGGAAGAACTACAAAAGCAAGACAGTGATCAACATTCTGCGCACCTGTGGTTTTTAGCCCTCAACTCAAAAACCAGCAAAAGATAAAGGGCAAAAATTAATATCAGATGCATTGAACTGATTCAGATTACATAACCCAGTTGAAGGAAATAGGAGGAGATAAGTAGTTTGTGCAACAGCTTGTTGACCTGAAAGATCAGATGCCTAAAAGAACATTTAACTGAGAACAGCTGCAAAGAAAACAGTAGTGCAGGCAGGTGAAACCAAAGATCAAATACTTTGCAGGTCTATATTTCATCACAGGCAGTATGCTTCTCAATGCCAGATTCTGTTCCTATTGAATCTATGGCAAAATGCCTACTGACTTCAAACAGAATAGGTTTTGTCTCTGTAAGCTAAGCTTTATAGCCAGCAATGCCAATGCAGTTTAGACTTAAATTGTGTAGGTGAGGAAGAGGGACTTGGTGTAGAAAATTTGGTGCCTGCTTGATCCTAACACTTCCATTTTTCAAGTTAACAAAACCCTTTTACTCTCGGGACATTGTATAAATCATTAAATTTTTTAGGTCCACTATATTTTAAAGTTTATTGGATGGAGTGTTTAATGCTAATAAACAATATTTAGTAAATGTTTTTAAATTGTGGATCAAAGTGTTGGGAAACACTAAAAAAACTCTTTTCAAAACAGAACTTTTTGGTATTATAGTAAGTTTTGTTGAGTAAAGTTCTTTAAAACCTGGTATTGCTGTTCTCTTTCTTTTACCTTCTCCCCTGTTCCATAACATTATGTTTAGTGAAGTTTATCCAAATCTTTATTCTTAAACCTTATCCTGAAGGTGGATTTGGTAAAGCTCTGTGATTGTTTGGCATCTCCTAGCATTATGAGCACAGGTCCATGCAAACAAATAGCAGAAAACAAACTACTGAGCTTTTGGTGCACAATTAACTAATTTTGCATCAAAGCAAGTAAAATCACCAGCAGTATATCTGCAGTATTTTAAAATCAGATAAAAATAGTATTGCTGTATTCTTTAATTAGCATAGCTGAAAGCTAGCCAAATCTGCTTTGGACACAGCAGGAGACGTACAGTTTGTCCTGATTTTGTGGGGAAGGAAAAAATGTAATACTTGGCACATGTACTAGCTATGCTGGCCGAAAATGTTATTAAGACATATTCAACTAAATCAAATATGGTGGTTTATCAGAGATTAGTCGACATCTTTTAACAGGAGAGAAGAGCACAGTTTTAAAGTTGTGGACTACCAAGATAAACAAAACCTAGAGAATGTGATTATTAGTGACATGAAAATTTGAGGAAAACTGCTTACATATTGAAATCAGTAAGCTCCTTTTACCAAGCACTGGCATGCTCACTGACACAGAGTAACACCATTCCCTATGAACAGTTCTGTTGATTTGGAAATCCAAACTTTCATCGCAAATGAAATTGCAAGGTGCTTCAACTTGAGTGAACATTTTCAAATGCTAAGATGTTAAAAGCCACCACTTTTTAATTTTTATGTGCCCGGTTGCATGAGATTGATATCAATGAGGTTAGAGGTATAATATTAATGTGGGGTAAATTGTTTATTAAACAGGAACAAACATCAACGGAGTAAACATCTTATTAGTGCTTACAACATCTAGACTAGATATAATCTTTGCCTGTGCATGATGGAACTGCAGTGTCTTACTAAGCAGGTACTTTATTGTGCAAATTTCAGGGCAGAATTCTGTCATTGTCAGGTGCACATCCTTAAGCAAAGATAATCCCAAGAGTCATTAAAAACTTACGAAACATCTGATAAGAAAGCCTCTGCTGGAATCAGCTGCTGGCTTGAAAGCAGTCCCGTTAGAAAAAGGTAGAACTAATTCTTCCTGAAGCAGTGAGGACTGAATCCAGAGAATTTCCTTGAGGAGCAGCATTGCTACCCTCCCTGGAAATTTTTACCCCTTTAAATTGTAATTTGAATTCTTTCCAGTAAAGTTATAAAGGATATTCAACAGCGTGTGCATGTGACAGCTGCCCTCACCATTCCCTTCTCTGCAGACAGCCCAACATCTTTTGGGAGCAACACTGTCCCCTATACCAGAGGGCTGTGTGCAAACACCTAACAAATTTACATTTACCTGCCTTTTCTGTCTTTGTAAATGCTTACTTTATTTTTTTTCAAGAACTTAATTATGAGGATTGTCTCATTCCCAAAAGCAATGTTTCACAGCTTTATAAGAAACAGTTACCGGAATTTTCAAAACTGTGCCACAAAACACATCTCTTGCTGTTTCTCTAATCCATGTCATTTTCTTTCCTAGAAAGTACAGCCCATCATTCCATAGGACTGATTTTCCACTGCACGGATGGTTTGCCTGTTACAAAAAAAAAAATCTGTCTTTCAGAAACCACAGTAGAACAAGAGCACTCCTAGGCAATAGTTCCCAAGTTTGGGTTTCTGACCCTTCATGAGGTTGTAGCGGCCCTGAGTGAGGTTGTGATTATTGCCAAAATTAAATAATTTAGATAGTTCTGGTGCTATGAGCCAGTTAAGGAGAACTTGCAACCAGAAGAGAAGTTACTCAAAAGCCAGCTGGACCACATCTTACTCTTGTACCAGCTTCCATCTTTTGAGACTTAGATGATTTTACACATCAGGCTGTCCATAAGACATATCTGAAAGTCACAGTGGGTGGAGATTATTATAGTTCACCTAGTTAATAAACGCCCAGATAGGAGGCATAAAGATAAGAAAGGTCCTAAAGGCTAGAGGGTGAGGCAGAAATCTTGCCTTTCCTCAAACCCAAACCACCAGTTCTCTTTGCAGCACATTGCACAGAGCTGTGATCTCTTTAGGTGAGAGATATTTGTTGGATACCCTTCCTCAAAGTTCCTCAGATCTCTTTTCTACCCCAAACCCATATCCCAGTGGTGGAAGGAAGTAGTATGACTTAATCACCCCACAGGCTCTCTGTCACTTCTCCCTGATACATACCGTCAACAAAAGCAGAATGCATCTAGCTTCTTTAGTAAACAATGGGATGTGTGGAAGCATTTGTCCCCTTAGAGACTTGCTAAATATCTCATGGGTAGATGGAGCACGGATGAAAACAAAGACTTCATTGCAGAGCTCTTGCAAAAACTTCTGGCCAGCAATGTCTCTTAAAAAAACAGGCTGGAGGAATGTAAACATGTGTTTGGCCAGTAAAGAGGTCATTATATAAATGTTAATTATGACGAGAATTTCCCATGAGTACAGGGCTTTTGACACAACTTTGATCCCATGCAAGACAAAAGTCTCAGGAGTCACATGTTCTGCCTTAGAACTGTGCTGACACTTCTCCGAGCCCTAAGAAGCTGCAAAGGCATTTGCTGTAGCGCAGGAACAGAAGAAGCTTTGATGATGGAAACTAAAGCTTGCACAGCATCATGCTGAAACAAATCTCTGTTTAATTAAAAAGTTCCATTGGTCGGAACATGTCTCAAGCTACAATTCCTGGGTGGCCCAAGCATGACAAAATACGGGGAATTTTTTTTTCTAATAAGCCTCCAAAACTCCCTCCTATTCCCCATAATATAACTGAAAACAACCAGAAAATCCATGTACCTCATCTGCTCAGCCAGATATTATCTTCTCCCTAGGTTTAAATGCCTTCCTCTGGTCTCCTTCACCTTCTGCATCTTCCCAGAGGTCTTTATTTTTCTTTGCAAGGCAAATACAATTCAGGCTGCACCTACAAAGCACAACAACTACAGCAGCCCGATGGGCAGGTAGGTGTAGTAATGAGATGGACTGCTGAGCTGGAACACCTATGGTGTATACTGCAACCTAGCTAGTTCATTCATTTTATGAAGAAATTGTAACTGTAGGTATTTTTCTGTCTCCTTCCTGATACTTTTTCCATCTCGTGCTTGCTTTCTATGCTCTTTTCTTCCTTCCCTCTTCCCGTTACCTTCCCTCTGAAACTGTTAGTCCCTCAGTCTTCCCGTGTCCCTAATCCTGATCTACATTCTGCTGCTCTCCTCTTGGGACACACTTTTTAAAGTAGGATGCATTGAAAACTGCTTTCCACTTAACAAACAGCAAAAGACAGCAAGTAAAAAAAGAATTAAATAAAAGCTATACATAGCATGGGCTATAGAGTTGTTACATTTTTTAGATTCTTCTTTTTCCTTTCAGCTTTTTGAGCCACTAGGATTTGAATTCCATGCTTTTTTCCTCCACAACCAGGAGGGATCCAACCTAAACTGACCTTTCCAAAGGGATACTGAGATTCTCACATGGGTAACATGACCGCAGGCTCCCACAGTCACAAGAATTGAGGACAACCTTAGGCTTTCTTTGCTGTGAACAGTGCCATTTAGTGAAGGGAATGACTCACCATGTCCAGATTGAAGCCTGTCCTCAGACCATTGGGATGAAGGCACCAGAGTACTAGTTTAATTACCAGTTTGTCAGCATCACTGGTGGCTTAAGCAGACACTGTAACACTCCTCCTCCTCCCACTACAGCCACCCCTTCCACTCCTTGTGCTTGCAGCATTTGTGCAGCTGGGTGATGAATATGACCAGGAAACTCATCTGATGAAAAAAACTGCTGGCCTTTTTTTCGCAGGGTTACTTTTTCAGTTGGATTAGAGCTCCCTGATCCCATTTGTGATGCAGCTCTAAAGCATGTTAGCCCAGAGTAAAGGCAATAAAAAGCGGGAACGTGCAGGCAAGAGTGGGAGTTCAGGGAAATTAAAATTGTGCAAGTGGTCTTTGACAGTCCAGTCACTGAATACTGAATGATGCTTTGGGACTGAAGCCTTCTGTCTGATGTTCCTGTTAAACTCTTATTGCATGTGGTGCTCTATAAATAATGTCTTTTGAAACTATTGCAAGGCTATTTTAAAAGAGAAATACAGTTACTAAAATTCCACTGTGATTTATCTTCCAGCCCTCCTCCCTTCCCAGTCCCCTGTGGCTGGCCATCTCATTTATGTATTTTACAAATGTGAAACAGAATATTCCACTGCTTTTCTCCTCGTTCTTAAAAAGTTGGTGAGGTTTCAGCCTTTCAAAATGACTAAGCAAGGCAACAGGACTTCTGTACAGGAAGAAAGACAGAGATCATTTAAGGCTGTAGAGGGTTTCAAATAGAAAGACAGAGTTAAAACATTTAAAAGCCAGAATTCTTAAGTGACCTCTTAGTTGAAGGAATATTTTATATAACAGAATTTCTGCCCACATCCAAGGGCTATATACAAGTTCTATACTGGCAGCACAAAGAGTTTGTAGTCACAAATTAAATGTAAACTTCATTTTGGTTAAGATATTCATGCTGAAAAAAACATTTGTATCCCAAATGATACAATGGGAGCCATCATTCTGAAGATGATGGAATCTGAAATGTATGTATTTGCAGTAAAAATCTGCAGGAAGATACCACAGTTTGTTGATAATATAGGTTCTGAAATAGAGAAGCTCAGTGGTGTTAGATTTTCTACAGCTTTTTCCATGAGCACCATTGGTATCCACAGAGCAGGCAAGAAATAATGCATCCTTGATCTATGTCTTCTAGACATGTTACCTTTTCTTCTAATGATGTAATAACAAGCTCCAAAAGGGAGTCAGTTCTCAGCTGTATTTAATATTGACTTACAAGCTCTTGTCACAGTCAACCATGATTTCCTGATGTCTCTGTCACCCAGGATAGAAGGATGAATGAGAGACCTACAAATCTTGGAGTCACATTTCAGACATAACAGTATGAAGGAGAGAAAATTATGACAATGTAGCATTTACATGGTCAAAGTACTACAGTTGTACTAACAGCCATAATATCCTTGAACAGCTAAGGAGTAAACACTATTATCTCTGTACAGAAGCTTGCCAAAGGTGGTATGTCCTCTTCAGTTCCTCTCTAGAAACTAATAAGCCATTGCAAAGCAAGCCTGTGGCAGAAATAAGAATAGATCCTCGGACTTGCTGGATTTCAAGCCTACGCCTCAAAACCATCAACATTTCCTGTACAAGAGGTAACTGGAAGTTATTTTAGAAGCTGAGGTTTATTGTGTTATTGCAGTAGAGTGGACCAGTCGTCTGGAAATTGGTTTCTGCAAACTGCCCTTCATTTGCATGTCCCTGAAAAGAAACAATCCCTGTTTCCACTTCTGATGATAAACCACAAGTTAAAACAAGCATATTTTCTCTTGAATGCTAACTAGCTATTATTATTATTATTATACGATTTGTTATCAGATCAAAACAAACATGACCTTAGCCCTTGGACAGTGCATCACAGTACCATACCTTTCACATGGAAAGGAGGAGGAAGGGGGAGGAGAAGAGGTATCCTGCTTTGCTCTCCGGACGTGACTGCAGGTATTTTAAAACATAATTATGGAACCACCTTAGGCTTCTTGGCTTTCTGGGTGTCTCGCCTCCTCAATCTGTTTCTGGGTGCTGTAAATATTGCTGCTCATGCAGCAGGAAGGCACCTGAGCCACAGCCTTGCTGGCTAATGGCTCAAAAAATGTAAGGACAGGTAGAAGCCATATCTGTTTCTGAAGTCACTTGCTCAGCAGATCAGTACAAATCTATGCAGCCTTTATACCTTAGCAACAGTCCTCACTGTATGGAGATGATTTTACATGTAAGGGATCATGTTGTGATGACTGCCCTTCCCTCAAGCTGCCCCTTTCTGTATATTACAAGAAGGAAACAGGCCAGAGCCCAACCTCAGCACCTGTAGGAAGCCTTTGCCAAGAACAGAGGATACTTCACCACGCTGTTATAATTCTTTCCATCTTACACTAAAGCCCAGTTTCTGGAATTGAGTGTTTACATGAGAAATACAACTTCTTCTTTATTTCTGTGAAAGCCTTTTAGTGTTCAGGTTTGCAAAGAAAAGACCTGTGAATTCAGGGCTCAGAAGTTAGAAGGAAAGGAAACCCCACTCCACAATTGTTACCTATAGGAAATATAGAGATACTTAAGCAAATTTCACAGTAATGAAACCTGACTCATGATGGTTGAAGATCTGGGCTGCTGATAGTGCCTCTTTACATGCCCTTTGCATGGTGCCACAGGCTCGTTCACATCTGGTCACAGTCTAAGTGCACTATTTGTGCTGTGTAATAAAAGCACAACAGCTTTCCTGATACCTGCTTAAGCCTCAAAAGTCTTGTCAGGTAGACAGTGCTTGCACCACCACAACTTGTTATTTTCCTTCTGAGCAAAGGAAGAGCTATAGACCAACATGGATTGTGGCAGTGTTTGCTCAATACGACATTTCCATCAGCATTAGAAGTGAGCTCAGTGTACAGCACTGCTGTTCTTAAAATGTCTCTTTTTGTAAGGCTTTAGCTTAGCATCACTTGAGCTCTGAAGGTGATCCCTTTTTCATATGCTGCTCACACCTTTCATTACAACATTTTAAGCAATTATAGAATGCTCCACAGGCATTAACTAATTTATCCTTCATGTTACACTCCTCAGAGCTGTGCAAATGCGTTTTATTATCCTTCTTTCACTGATGGGGAAAGCAAGACATGAAGATTAAAGGCAATACTTTCTCCTTTGTCCCATTCATGGAAGAGATCCAAATTTATTAAATTCTGGCTGAAACAGGGGGAGGAAAGTCAAGATGTGGGGCAAGTCCTACCATTCCTGTTAAAAGCAGCTCTGCTCTGGCCCTTGGAGGTCAGGTGTCTGTGAGGTTCTAGGGATGATAAAAGGAGGTAAGAGGGAGTTTTGTGATGGTATAAATTTTCTGCCAGTCTGAGTTGAAGGTTGCAGTTTGTCACTGCAGAGACAGGAGGCAGGCAGTAAGTGACACAGAGTTTATAAACAGCCTGTATTTACAGGGTCAGCAGAGTAGCTGTAAGAAATGAGAGGGCTTGCAGAGTTCACTGAATCAATGTCGACTTTGAGAGAAGGAGTTGCTGGTAAAGGAGCAGGGAACAAACACCATGAACAGCAGGATGGTGGAAGGTTTTCTGTGACACCAGTGAGACCTCCCTGATCTCGCTGCAGCTGAAATCTTCCTGACTCATAGAAGGAAAGGCCAATCCATTAGGAAAGAACAAATTACACTGATTAAATCAAGCAGAATTTGGAATCCATTTGTGAAGACTGTAACTCCCAGTGAATGAGATATGTAACCTAACCTTGTGTAACCATAAGAAGGATGTTGAGGCTCTGGAGTGAGTCCAGAGAAGAGCAATGAAGCTGGTGAAGGGGCTGGAGAACAGGCCTTATGAGGAGCGGCTGAGAGAGCTGGGGTTGTTTAGACTGGACAAGAGGAGGCTGAGAGGAGACCTCATTGCTCTCTACAACTACCTGAGGGGAGGTTGTAGAGAGGAGGGNTAGGGTGCAAACAGGGCCTCTATCTTGATAGGAAGATTTTATCCTAGTGGGTGAATATTGTAGCACTAGATAGGCATCTTTCCCTCACCCTCAGGACAAAGCATTCCTTGTGTGAGGTGGATACAATTGCCCAAGAGAATGATAAGCTCTATGTCAGGTGAAGCAACCCCTACACTTAAAAATGATCAGAATGAGTCTCCAACACAGCTGGTACCTGGAAGAAAAATAAAATCTGTGTTCTTGAACTTAAATTTATGCCACAAATTGGTCTTCCTCCATCCAGATGTCTGTCTTAGTAATGACTCCAATTTCCGGAAAAGGAAGGAGATGCCTCTATCCATCATCTATGTAAGACTCAGTTCACCTATCACTGTCATTCCAGAGGAGTGGAAAGAAATATGTGGTTCCTCTGAACTCTGTAATTCTGTAATTTTGTTTGGTATTTAGAGAACAAGGTGATAGATGTCTTCTAAATGTCACAGGAAAGACAGATAGGTTTCTCTTCTTAACCTATCATTTTCTCCTAAAGTTTCCTCATCTGCTTATTGTCTCTTCTTGTATCTTGTGGCCTTGAGAACTAAGTCCTGCTGGCGTATACAACACTGACAGCCATGTGGCCAGGATCCCTGACTTCTCAGCAGTACTAAAACTGTACTGGTAACAGTGCCAAGTTCGGCTCAAAACACATGCAAAGAGAGTCCAGTCATCATTTATGCATCTCTGTGCCTTCACTTTCTATGTCCAGGGGAATCATTAGCTAACATGTTCTGTCCCAAGTGTGAGATTTCTTCATCTCTTATTGTCTTCTTGTTCAGTGATCTTAGTAAGCACAGTATTCAGTCTTCCAGTTAATATTCTGATGCAATCCCTCTATCACTATGGACATAAAACAGAAAATTACCACTCAAGCAGTAATTTTTTTATGATAAGGGTGGTGAGACAGTGGAACAGTTTGCCCAGAGAAGTCATGGATACCCCATTCTTGGAAGTCTTCAAGACTATGTTGGATGGGGCTTGGAGTAACCTGATCTAATAGAAGGTGTGTTCCCTCTTTCTGTTCTCCCGGATTTTTTTCTAAGACCACACTTTCTTCCTCACTTTTTTGTTTACACTTGTCCCAGCTGAGACCCCACCATCTTGTGGGACCTCCTCACCTACCTCCTTCTAGCCTTGGTCAAGCCATCCAGCTGTGCTAACAGGAGGGTTAAGTCTAACTGATCCCCAAGACTGTGAGGCTTGTTTTTGTTCATCCATCTGCCCTTGGCCAGAATAGCACTGCTGTTTCAGCAGCTTACTGGAATGGTGATGCTGTTGGGAGTCCTTCACTCTCTGTCTCCCTTCAGTTCCTTACTTTTAAATTTTTAAACTTTTGTTGCCAACTCTTTCCTTATTTTCTGTCATTGTACCCTATAGTCATTTGGCTTCTCCTTTTCTCTCTTCTCTCTTTCTTCAGCCTTCCCTAGTTTCTGAGGGAGGGCTTTGAGGTCTTTTCAGAGCTGGGATAATCCCTGTCCCTAAAACACAGAAACAAAAGGGACAGTGGCCAAAATGTTGAATGAAGAACAATTTCCTTTTGTCTGTTCCACACCTGGACTCTCCTAACTTCATCTGACAGCCCCATTCTCTTGCACTGGGAAAGACAGTGGAGAGCAGCCTAAAGAGTTTGGAAGCCCAGTGTCCCATAGGAGCTGCAGGAAGGCTTTGAGGAGCTATCAGACCTTCTGTGATTTAGACTGGATATTCACAACAGAACAATTCTTGCAGAGGGCACATGATACAAAGTGTTTATGTGATGCAAGAAGGTGGATAAAGACAGAACTCAAATTAAAAACAGAGGTGGGGTAACAGGAAGACATTTTCTTTGTCTGTGTGCTCCATGCTCAGCTGCTTCTTCTTGCCTTCACCTCTTTCCCCACCAAGGCCAGACTGTCTGTCCAGTGCAATGGGAGACTCCAGCTGACATAATTGGAATGGCTGCAATGGAACAATAGCAGACTTTCAAACCCCTTACACAACTCTGTGTCAGGTATTTCCTCTGCACATCTAACTGTGCAGCTCTTAAACAAAGCCACAGACACTTCACATCCTTTACACATGCATGTGTATCCTCTTTTTCTCAGTCAGATTTACCAGCAGGTTCTTATTACCTTGTGCTATTTATATCACACCAGGCATCCCAGCAGATTTGTGGCTGCTGTGCATCACTGGAATAGGGCAGCCAACATGCACTGTGGCACCCATGCAACTAAGAGAAAGATAACTTACTTTTCTAGGTTTGCTTTAGGGGGGTTGTTTGTATATGCAGTGCTCCATATGAATATTAATATCTACATGATTGCCATGGGCTAGTCTTATGCCATTTACACAGCTGATTAAATAAAAGCCACCAACCTAAACCCACTTGATTCTGGCTACTATTACATTTGATATCCACCTTCAAGCACCATTGGAAACATATCACTTTCACAGCAACTGCAAATGACTGATGAGATGCCCAGGATGAGCCCTTCCATGGGTCATATAACCCCTACACTGCTGCTGATCTTTTTAACATAAGATATTGGCACGCAGAGTCGAGTATATTGTCTTGGGATCTCCAAGATGCAGCCTTTAACAGATGCTAATTGTGAGCTACCAAAAAAACCCCATAGGTACGTGAAAGGCAGATCATGTTCTGCAAATCACACACTAGGATCTAGCCAAGTAAGAAAGAAACTAAACAAAAGCCACAGCCAGGCCTTTGAAAGTAAAACTGTGTGAAATATTTGCTGCTGTTAAAAATACTCCAACTGCTTTTTTTAATGTCAATCTTCCTACAAAATCATTTGCATCTATGGTCTTTTTTACCCAGCTTTGGATGCAAAATGCACACCCTGAGTGGCTGCCAAAATGGTGAGGTAGCTTCTCTTAGGTCGCTTAAAGAGGACATCTGAGCATTATTGATTAGATTATGTCGCACAGTGAGAGGAATATAAGATTTTTCTGCTTCTCTAGCAGTAGAGGCTCTTGCAATACTTCAAGCAAACTGTGTTTTCATAGCTTTTCTCAGAAGGGACTGCAACATGAAATAGCCAGAAAAGTAAAGCCAAGCTGGTTATCTCACACAGCTTGCAATGTTATTAAGAAGCTGGTTCCCTTGTGGCTAAGATTTTCCAAAGATACAGATGATTTGAATGCAGTAACATCTTTAATATCCAAGTGGCCTCTTTGAAATATCTCAGAAAGCTTGTTCTTTGGAAATAAACCTGTGCTCCTCAGCTGTGAAAATGAGCCCTTTTCAGTACACAAAATGTAAATGGGTAGTATCAAAAATCAGACACTTCTGAAAACCTTGGCAGAGTTAATCTTTGCCCTTACAGTTACAATATTTATATTTTTAAAAGACCCTGCAAGCTTGTTTGTATTATTAGAATCCACCTGTATTAAACCTGCACTTTCC
The DNA here is from genome assembly GCA_013389865.1 of Piaya cayana. Classification (NCBI taxonomy): domain Eukaryota; kingdom Metazoa; phylum Chordata; class Aves; order Cuculiformes; family Coccyzidae; genus Piaya; species Piaya cayana. The sequence goes on from WAAB01010308.1 coordinate 41,031, forward strand.
TCAGACGTGTCCTATTTAGATATGAATTCAAGCAAGCAAACAAGAGCCCGTTTAACAGAGGACATGGGAATTCTTCAGCAGAATTTTCAGTGCTGGCATAAGTCTTTTTTCTGATGTCAATATGAGTAGCATCTTCCCTCTTCCACTAACTTCCTATCTCCTCCGTAAAATGCTGTAGATTCTTCTTCAGTAAAATGCTTAGATTTTTCTCTGCTGCCCATCTGAACAGGAAGCATTTAGTGCTGGTGAATGATAAGTATTTCCCATATGCAAATTTGCTTAGTTGCTGCCCATAACTTCTTGTTAAGGGAAAGGGTTACTTATTTTGCTTAGAGCTTTCCCTGGAAGCTATTCAGATTAACAAGATGCTAAGTGCTTTACTGAGGAGGGTCTTTAATTTCCTCTGCTGTATAGCTGGAAAATCCATGTGTACTTACTATGTGCTCAGAAACTACTGGGACAGAGACATATATTTTCTGTGTGAAATGTATTGTTAGTTTCTCAGCACGTATTATCATGCTGGGTCAGAGTTAAGAAGGTTAATGAAATGCTTGAAGGGAATTAGCACATAGCATATTTTAGTATTGTAATGGATGAACCACAAAGCCAAGAGCATGTTTATGTAGGGTATCTAATCAGTTGTTTCCATCCTATATGATGCATAGAGGCTATTATTGAGATGTTCTTACACCACTTAGACAAGATTATGCTCTCTATAAATAGTCCTTTAAAGGCAAATTTGAAATTTGCTTGTAAGGTTGTATTGCTGGAGTAATGAGCAGTCAAGCTGATGTCTCTGTCAGTTTGCTTTAATTTATTCTAGAGACCAGACTGGCAGTATTCACTCTTGGAGTTGAGATTTTCAGAGGAGCCACACCTGTGTCACCCCTATTCCTCAAAAATCAGTGGAGCTTATGGTGCTGAGTCGGTTACGTATAATCAAGACAGTATTTCTGACAAGCTTCCCCAGACCAAAACATCCAGATCAAGGCATTATGTAATGGTGACTTTTGTCTCCGTTTATTTCTTTGCAGAACTCCTCAAGGAATGGAATTTCTTGCATGTCATCAAAAGAAGTCAAACCCAGATGTGGACTGATCCTGTTTGAGATGCCAGAAGTGAAACCAGTTTTCTGTACCTTCCCATGCAGCAGCAAGAGAAGGATTAAAAATTAAGTTATTTGAACACCATGAAATCACCCCCAACTGGAACAGTGGATATGTTCACAAGGACTTTTTGCAAATAAACAAATAAAAATGTCACCACTTTCACACAGCGAGGCTTGAAAGGAACATGCCAAGATCAAACAGCAGCTGCACCCGCTGGAGCTGGAACTGAAACAATCTGATCCACTTTGTTTGCTACTTAACAAACCAGAAGCTTTGATAAAAATGCTCTTAAGCCTTTCTAGTACTGTGCTAGATACAGGATTGCTCCAAAGTGGCTTTACAGCAGCAGGCTGTACCGGCAGACCGTGGTGACCATTTGATATTTTCTAAGCAGTGGCTTTAGCATCTGCTGAACAGATCAGAGAATCAGAGAGTCACAGAATAGTTAGGGTTGGAAGGTTTAAAATTCATCCTCAATATGATCAGGTTGCTCAGAGCCCTGTCCAACTTGACCTTCTACCACATCTCTGGGCAAATTATGCCAGTCTTTCACCATCCTCATCATAAATAAATAAATAAATAAACAAACAAATAAATAAATAAATAAAATTCTTCTAATAAATCTAGCCTGAATCTTCCCTCTTTCAGTTTAAAATCATTATCCCTTGTCCTGTTGCATCAGGCCCTATTAAAAAGTCTGTATCCACCTTTCTCATTAGTCCCCATTAAACCCTGTAAGGTTGCTATAAGGTCTCCTCAGAGCCTTCTCCAGGCTGAACAATCCCGACTCTCTCAGCCTTTCATCACAGGAGCGGTGTTCCAACCCTCTGGTCATTTTTGTTTTCTTTCTCTGGATCCACTCCATGTGGTCCATCTCTTTCCTGTGCTGAGGTCTCCTGTGCTGGATGCAGGGCTCCAAGACTTTCACCAGAGCACAGACATGAGGACCAAGCATTACAAGGCAAACACATAGCCTGAAAAGACCTCGGAAGGCCAGATATCTGTTTTATTTCCATCCTGCATTTAGAGGCAGAAGCTGATTTCTTCAGTGAACTTGTCATTAGCACAGATGAGAGTGAGACGGGGCAAGTCTCTGATCCTGTTTCTGCTACCCTAAAGCTGAAGCAGTTCTGCCTGCAATTCTTTTCTGTGGGTAAGCACTTTTAAGCATTTAACTGTTTACTCAGTCACTTCAGTAGAATCATTGATGCCAACATCAGCCAAGCACGGCCCCAGCTGTGCAGTTATTAGATAAAGAAGGCAAGATCACAGTTTCAGGGAAATCTGACACCACTGATCTCATGGTGTAGAAAGATGAACTGCCCCAGTTTTAACAACATAAGAAACAAGTATCTGAGGCAAAGAGATGGTTTCTTTTTTAGAGGCAACACAAACTATTTGTTTGGCAATTCATTTGGTAACTTGTTTGCTTGGGTTTTTTTTATATATCTGGAAATAAGCTTTCTTCTTGTTTCAGCAGAGAATTTTTCAGCAGTTTCAGTTAAATAAATATAAGGCATGGGATTTTTAACAGACAATGTTTTCTTCAGGCTATGTGCCTGAAATTTGATTTAATAGGTAACAACGACAGAAACAAAGGAAATTTCTATTCTTTGAACAGTGGACAAAATATTTTGTCCTGTTAAGACTCTTTTTTTTTTGTTATTTTATATAAGACTTATGCAAATTCTCCAAATTCTCTTTTCCATCATAAATGTAAACCAGACAAACACAAACTCTTTTTATGCCTTCTGTGGTCGTCATAAAGGAACAAAGAATGACATCAGCCTTAGAAATATCCAGCTGACCTAGATTATGAGCTGAGAAACATGTTGTTTGGACCAAAGCTTTGGCCAGTAAATTTGAAAATTCTGGTCATTCATAGTTGCACATAACCCAGCAATGCTGCTTAAAGCACTCAATATTGTGCATAACAGGATATGCACAACAAGTCAGTGTGTGCCTCGATGACAGCAATCCACCAGTTTAAGAGGGGGACTGCATTACAGATGAAGGGGGAAAACCTGTTTAAGTAAACGGTTTTATTTGTATCTCACAGCAAATTATATTCCTTCAAAATCTCCTCAAGGGAGTGTGGCATCACGAAGCCTTTCATCAGGGGCCCCAGACTGAGTTCTGCTTTAGACTTCTTCAGAAGAACAGAACAAACATCCTCCTTCCACTAAGCCGGATGTTTTCTGAAGGTGGAACAAGGTATCCACTGTAAGTCAAAGCGAGGAAGGATCACATAACACCAGGCGTAAATGTGGAGTTACCAGTTTTGACAGGATTTTTTATTATTATTACTTTTTTAAACCAGGAAGCTTTTCCACATTCCTGTTAAAACTATGAAGTTCTTTGGGTTTCCTCTGCTTTGGATCTATTGACATTCAAATCCCAGGCCTTCAAACACAGTCATTTTGTGTCGGGCATCTCAGCAGAGAGAGTGGCTGGTAGAACATTTCACTCTCACAACAGCCCTATGACAAGTACAGAAATCATGTACATGGAAAAATATTTATCAGGAAGCATTTGATGTATTTTTAGGTTCTCCTTTAAAGTAGTTTAGTGGCTGGAAAGCAAAGGAGAGGAGAGTAAGTTCCCTGAATACTGCCAATAACTTCTCTGTAGACTTCAGGCTTGAAACTTGATGCCAACCAGCTATACCTAAACTTCTTGGGAGTTTCCAGCAATTCAGATTGGGGTTGATGCACCTTTCTTATGGTAGCACACAAACAATGGTTCCTTCTGTTTTCTTCCCTTAACTCCATGCCCTGTTGTTTCTGTGAACGTCCAACTTTTGATCACTCTCTAGGATTAAATACGTTTGAATTCCTGTTGTAAAGTTCTCTGCAATGATGGAACAAAGTGTGGACAGGGTCTCCTGTTGTAGAGTTCTCCAGCAGAAAGAAACAAACCATGGAAAGAGTCTTTTTCTCTAGCAAACTGCATAATTTCAAGAGGGAGCCTTGGTGACATTTAGTCGCTTTAAAATAGCTCACATTCCTCTGGACTTTTCTGTCATTGCTTTAATGGTTTTGCATGTTTGGCCTGCACATGCAGAACTACTTAGATGGAGATGTTGGTTTAAACATTCTGGAAAATAATTTTTTATTATTATTATTCATGCCTAAGAAAGGAACGGGCCTGATCAACTCAAAAGATTAGTAAAAAAAGAATTTGAAGTTTTTCACCTTCTGGAAACTCTCTTCTAGACTGCAGCTTGTGATGATTTCAAGACAGGCCAGCAGCACACTGAAAAATGTTTCATACTTACAGTCCCATTTCTCTACATAGGAATGTCTCCCACAAACCTCGGGCCACCTGCTATTTTCTGAGTTTATAGGCATTTCCAAGCTAACAGACTAAAAAAATGAATGGTAGGAAGATGACGTACCTCTTTACCTGTGAAGGATATGTCTCAAGGACAGGAGAAAGTCATTCTATAGGGCTTTGTGATAGATTTATTATATTGTTAATAAAAATCATTGTCTCTCTTACACCATCAGGTTGCCCCTCTGATAAACGCATGATGACAGAATAGTGTGTCTTTTTGGACTTCAATTAAAACCACAAAATGCATGAACAGCAGCAATGGAATCTTTAACATCAATTCCACCCCACATGTTTCAGTTTTTATCTGGAGGGATAGCCTTTCAGGGAGAGAAGATAACTTCATTAATACACTGATGGAATATTGCCCTGTCTGTTGAGATGCTAGTGTATCCTGAAACAATGATAATGGTACCTATCTGCTAGGAATCAGGAACAATCCTCTTTGTAGAAGCTGAAAAACATAATGACTTTTTAAAGTAGGTGCGTACTTTAAACTTCTCCTATTTACTGTAGGGCAAGCGTACATTCCCAGAATTAAGCATTTACCTCAAGCTATGATGATTTTCATAACTTTAAAATGTCTTTCCAGACACCATAACACTGAAGTCAATACAAATCTTTCCATTGAGTTCAGTGAGCACTAGATTAGAACAAAATTATGAAGTTCAGCAGCTTTGGCTTTGGAAGAGTAATCAGTAGAATGGGAAAAGTGTTTGGAAGGATCATCTATAATAACTGAGATTATTAGCAGTCTGTTAAGAGCTTGAGTAATTTTTTTCAGATGATGATCAAGGTTTTTACAGCTGCACAAGACACAGGCTGCAGCAGCAAAAAGAAGCTCCAAAAAAATTAGAAGCGATGTCCTGAACCAAATTAAAGCAGTTTCCCAAGCAGTCCCAATAGTTAGCTTGGAGTGCTGTGCAGACTGGTATGAAAAGGAGAGAACAGACCAAGAAGCACTGATAAAGAACAGACTCTTGGCTCAGCTGGCTTCAGAAGATAATCACAAGCTTTCTGGAAGCCAATTTAAGTGCCATGCCAGAGCACAGTCTAATTTCTCTGTTAAGCCCTTTGCCAGGAAATAAACTATTTCATTCAAGAGGTTATTGCATTAAGCAGAAATGACTAAAGGCTGAGATTCTGAGATCCAACTCAATGCTGAATGTCACCTCACTTGACAAGTAGACCTTAAATAACAAGAAAGGCATTCAAAAGGTGAGTTTTAAATTCAGTTATCTTTTTAGCTGGGCCTCCTGTTTACCTCTAGATATATTGTTTCTTATCAGAATGAGTTAAAGCTTCATGGAGCATAAGATGGAGGAAAGCTGAGCTGCTTTGGTGCATGACTTTATTTACTGAGTATGATCAAAAGAGTGAGAAACCGGTGATGCTGAACAGGAAATCGGATTCCCTTCTCTGCAAAGAGCAATGCCCAAGCGTGGTAGTAACAAGAATCCACTGAAAAATACAAAATACAAAGTATATTCACAAAAAACTTTAATGAATTTGTTTTACTCTGGCTTCTGCAAAGTTCCAATTGCAAATAGTTGGATGACAACCAGATTATTTTTTTTCCAGAAGAATGCCATTTCATTGTTCTGGAAAAAAAAATTTCCGTCATTCTATTAGGGAGCTGAAACAATGTCTTGGACAAAAATGACATGTTTGCTGCAAAGCAAACAAAAAACAAACACAAGCCCAGTGGTTTTTTCCATTAAAATAGCTGTCTTTCTCCAGCTGATTATTCCAGTATAAATCCTAGTGGAAGCAAGGCACAGTAGTTTCTATCTAGGTAAATTTAAGGCAAAATGCCATCATGGGGAGCAAAGCTGATCTGGCCCAGGTACCTCCAAGTGAAGAACAGATCCCTTTTGCTGTGAAGGCAAAGCCTTAAGTAATTGAGCACATGACATAAATGCATGATACTGCAGTATGCAAATTACTCACAAATAAGCCATGGGCTGAGAATTATTGATTTACTCACTCAATCCTGACACACCCGTTTTTCAAGATTTCCTAACCAAAAGCTGTATCCTACTGGTTGCACATTTCACCCAGAACTTCATTGTGCCTAGAAAGAACTGCCTTTGACTGATAGGAATTTTGAGGTTTTTTTAATGGAAATTGAATTGAAAAACCTTTCTCTGAATGAAACATGAGGCCTTGACCACTTTTTTATCATTACAACTTTTCACAGAAGTAGGGCGTTAACCTCTGAGAAATGGCCATGTTCCAACTCAGATGTTTTGCTTTCTTCCTGAATTTTCCCGGTAGTTTCAGTTGGATGACGTATTCCTCACTTCCCTTCCTTTGTGTAATCGTGATGGCACAGAATGGGAAGGGTTGCAGTGTTTTCCACCACAGAGACTGCCTGCTACAGAAATGCAACTAAAGAGGGATGTCTGCACAGAGAGAACTGCATTCGTATTCTTCAATGCATTTAAGAGAAGCTGCATGTCTAAGAGGCCGAAAAGGTGGTAAATAAAGCTGGGGAGGGACTTTTTCCAAGGACAGGCAGTGGTAGGACGAGGGCATATAGCTTTAAATTGGAAGGGAGAAGATTTAGACTAGACATTAGGAAGAAATTCTTCACCATGAGGGTGGTGAGGCACTGCCACAGGTTGTCCAGGGAAGCTGTGACTGTGCCATCCCTGGAGGTGTTCAAAGCCAGTTTGGATGAGGCTTTGAGCAGCCTGGACTGGTGGGAGGTATCCCTGCCCATGGCAGGGGGGGTTGGAACTGTGTAATCTTTAGGGTCCCTTCCAACCCAAACCATTCTATGATTCTGTGATAAAAGAAACCTTAAAGAATTTAAAATGAGGCCACTCTGGTATCCAATGCTCTCTTTTACATTAAACCTTACACTTAAGTATGAAAATCTTTAACGTCTTGCTCTGCTGTGATGGCTTGTTACTAAGTGATGCCTTTTGCAAGCAGAGATATTTCTCACATATTCCCTCAGTACTGTTCTCAGGTAGAAGATTACTTATCTTCTTTATAGGCAGGAATCTGAGGCATGGGCAAGTTAAAAGGTTTCTGAAAGGTCTGGGCTGGAATTTTTCCACTATACCACAGTCTCCCTCCTAATACAGCTACATATCTGGGCCTGAAATGAGCTTGGTTGATACCTCAGCAGCCCTCCACTTAGAAGTAAAGAATGAAGAAGCACACTCAAGATGCTTTACAGAGCCCAAGAAGCCATGCAGTAAAACCAGGATGAAGTCAGTCTTGATATTGTTAATATGTCATAGAAAATCCACCTCATCCCAAGATCTTATTTTTATAACCTTTCAGGATTTCTTTGTATCCTGTGAAAACAGACACAGCCATAACTCCTTGAGGATAACTTCTAAATCTGCTCCAAAGATGGTACCAAGGCAATACCCCAGGATCTAAATGCTTTGAACTTTTGAACAACCCAGATATGACACTTGCAGCTTAGGCCCATCTCTGCTCTGAAGGTTAGAAAATTATTCCCATTCCACCGGTGCGACTTTAATTTTAAAAGCAGTTCTCCTGGCAGGCTGCTCTGCCCTTCGCAGATTACGTAAAGTAAACTATTGACACATGCAGACCAGTTGAGGCCATTTTCTCCATTAAATTCAAACCCTGTTTTAAAAAGCACAGTTTTCACATGTTGTTCTTTCTGAAATGTTCCACAATATGGGCTTTCACGTTTGGTTATATAACATTACATTCTTTTACAATAATAAAACCGAGTGTATTTTGGAATTGTTCACAGACTGAAGCAGTTTAGCAAATGGGACACTTCCAGATGCAAAAACGTTCTGTGGTTTGGCTAGACATGTTACTAAACCTTTGACTCAGATGTCCAAATGATGCTCAGGATGAATTTGGATTCTTTTCTGGAAGTGCTTTCCTAGTACGCACAGAAGGAGCCAGGGGTTCTTATTTCTGAAGACGGAGTACTGCAGTTTAACACAATTTAGCATAAACTTAACCAAATATTAATTCAGTAAGACCTTAAAACTATTAATGAACTTCATTTAGGTACTTGTATTGTGTGCTAATGGCCTGGATGCAGGAAAAACATCATTAAATAATAATGTTGTATTCAACACCATGTCTTCAAGCTTCAGACTAAGGGCAGAGGCAACTCATAATAATGTAAGAAGAAAACTCTGCTTGGTAGGTTTTCACGTATGGGCAAATTACTACAATTTTTCCAAATTCATAGGTGGGTACTAAAGCATCAGCAAGAAGGGAAATCTGCTGTTCTAACAGAATAAATGAAAGCATTGTAAGTATGTGGGGTGTTTTTTTTCTAGAAGCTGATGAAAGGTTTCTGATGTAGGAAGGCTACGTCTATACGGCACCCTCGTGTGTGGAGATGGACAGCTGATGTGCCACAACAAGAGGTTTTCCCAGGACACGCCTCTGTCCTGTGAAAGCATTTTCATGACCCTGTGGAACAGAAGGCAACTCAAACAAAAACTGTGGTCTGCACCTCCAAACTTACATTTATCCTACAATCCCTAGGTTAGAAAAGACCTTTGAGATCATCAGGTCCAACTGTACCTGTCGACTACTAAATCATATCTCTAAACACTTAATCTACTCGTATTTTAAATCTCTCCAGGGAAGGGGACTCAGCCACCTCCCTGGGCAGACTCTGCCAGTGCCTGAAAGCCCTTTTAGTGAAGAAATTTTTCGTGATGTCTAATCTGAACCTCCCCTGGCACAGCTTGAGGCCATTCCCTCTCATCCTATCACTCATCACTTGGGAGAAGAGACCAGCACCCACCTCACTACAACCTCCTTTCAGGCACTTGCTGACAGTGATAAGGTCTCCCCTCAGCCTCCTCTTCTCCAGGCTGAACAACCCTAGTTCCCTCAGCCGCTTCTCCTAAGACTTGTTCTCCACTCCCTTCTCCAGTTCAGTCACTCTTCTCTAGACACACTCCAGGACCTCAAGGTCTTTCTTGTAGTGAGGGGTCCAAACTGAACACAGGATTTGAGGTGCAGCCTCACCACTGCTGAGTACAGGGACTGAATCACTTCCCCAGTCCCAATGGCCACACCATTTCTAACACAAGCCAGGATGCAATTGGCCTTCTTGGCCACCTGGGCACACTGCTGGCTCATGTTCAGTCCCTGTCAACCAACACTCCCAGGTCCTTCCCTGCCAGGCACCTTTCCAGACACTCTTCCCCAAGCCTGTAGCGCTGCACAGGGTTTGTGTGTCCCAAGTGCGGCACTCGGCACTTGGCCTTGTTAAACCTCATCCCATTAGCCTCAGCTCATCGATCCAGCCTCTTCAGATCCCTCTGTAGAGCCTCCCTACCCTCCAGAGCAACACTTCCTCACAGTTTACTGTCATTCACAAACTAGCTAAGGGTGCATTTGATCCCCTCATCCAGGTCATTAATAAAGATACTGAACAGGAATGGACCCAGCACAGAGCCCTGGGGAACACCACTTGTGACCAGCCTCCAACTGCATTTAACTCCATTTACCACCACTCTTTGGGCCTGGCCATCCAGACAGCTTTTAACCCAGCAGAGGGTTTGCCCGTCCAGTTCAGGGGTAGCCAGTTTCTCAGGTAGGATACTGTGAGATACTGTGTAAAAGGCTTTACTAGAGTTCAGGTATAATACATGCAAAGCCTTTCCTTCATCCATCAAGCAGGTCACCGTGTCACAGAAGGTGATTAGGTTAGTTTGGCAGGACCTGTCTTTCATAAACTCATGCTGACTGGGCCTGATCACCCAGTTGTCCTGTATGTGCTGTGCGATTACCTGCTCCGTGACCTTCCCACGCACTGAGGTCAGACTGACAGGTCTGTAGTTTCCTGGATCCTCTCTCCAGCCCTTCTTGTAAATGAGTGTAACATCTTCCAGCCTCCGTCCCAATGGAACCTCCCCAGACAGACAGGACTGCTGGTAGATGATGGAAAGGGGCTGATGAGCACCTCCATCTCAGGTGGATCCCATCTGTCCCCTTAGACTTGTGAATGTCTAAATGGATGAGCAGGTCTCTAACTATTTTCTCATGAATCAAGGAAGCTTTGTTCTGCTCCCCCTCCCTGTCTTCTGGCTCAGGAGAATGAGTGCTGAGGGAACATCCATCCTACTACTAAAGACTGAAGCAAAGAAGGCACCTCAGCCTTATCCTCGTCCTTTGTCACTATTGTTCCTCCTGCATCCAGTAAAGGATGGAGATTTTCCTTGGTCCTTCTTTCGTATACTTGTGGAAAGATTTTTTATTATCTTTCACAGAATGGGCCAATCTAAATTCTAGTTGGGCATTAGCCCTTCTGATTTTCTATCTACAAAATCTCACTTCGTCCATGTAGTCCTCCTGAGACACCTGCCCTTTCTCTCAAAGCTTACACACTTTCCTCTTTTTTCTGATATCCACCCAGTTCGCTCTGCTCAGCCAGGCCAATTGTCTTCTCCAATGGTTCATTTTCCAGCACACAGGGATGGCCTGCAATCATACCACCAGGATTTCCTTCTTAAAGAGCATCCAGCCGTCATGAGCTACTTTGCCCTTAAGGACTGTCTCCCATGGAAATTCATCAACCAGCTTTCTGAACAGTCCAAAGCCTGCCCTCTGCAAGTCCAAGGTGGTCGTGGCAGGGTGACCCCCTGCCTTGCTTCTCCTAGAACTGAGAACTTTATCAGCTCATGATCGCTGTGCCCCAGGCATCCTCCAACCATCACATCTCCCACAAGCCCTTTTCTGTTCACAAACAGCAGGTCCACCTTCTGTAGTCAGCTTGCTCACCAGTTGTGTCAGGAAGTTGTCTTACACACACACCCCGTGAACCCCCCAGACTGTTTTGTCTCTGCTGTATAATACTTCCAGCAGACATCTGGCAAGTTGAAGTCCCCCACAAGGACAAGGGCTAGAGATTGAGAGTACTTTGAGAGTACTCACATAGCCCTGCCAAGGATGTAATGTCATCAACATGAGTCTTGGCACAGGCGATCTCTTGCCCAGATACCATCCGTTGTCTCCTTCTGCATTGCCATGTGTTGCGGTCCCTACTGCAGCCACATGATCCGCAGATTCAATTGCTATGGCTACAACTTCACCCTGGCTCTGTACTACCAGCTGCACAAATTTAGGCTTATGACCTTACGGAATAGATCCCACCAGATTTAGGCATGTATCAGTCCTGTATAGTCTCTGCACAAGGAGAAATTTGATGGACTTAGTTAGGGACGTGGTTTAGTGGTGGACTTGGCAGTGTTAGGTTTACAGTTGGACTTGATGGTCTTGAAAGTCTTTTCCAACCTAAATGATCCTGTGATTCTATGATACTGCTTTCACTACAGCCCCCATGTTCCCCTCGTTGCTCTGGTCCTTCACTGTATCATTTGCTTGACACTTGCCTTATCTATGGCCTGCGGAAGTTAGAGGGCTCAAAGGTCTCCGCTAGGATCAAATATTCTGCTTCAGTTGACTTATTCCAATCGCAGATTCTGGTCTGAATCAGTCAGGACCTGCCCCATTAACTCAACAGCATTTCTGCTGGTATGAAACAATGAGTCTATGTCAACAGTGTGCTGGTCTGGCTTCACATCACATTGAAATCAAAGCAGTCATCATGTCATCAGCCTGTAGAAACACAGTGGTGAGTTCATCCACAATAGTTATTCTACATCTGCCTTTTTTTTTTTTTTTTTTTTTTTTTTTTTTTTTGAGTAAGCTGACTTTGATGGAAAACTCTGGGCTGACTGCCTTTGAGTTTTCTGTTTTGTGTTGTTTGTTGTTCTGCTTCCTGGTAATTATTGATATCCCATCATTACCCAAATACTTTCTAACCACAGGAATTAGTGCAGCTACAAATTCTCTCTATTTCTTTTCTTCTCCTCTTTGCTAGTAACTTATGAATCTTTATTTGTAGAGATCAAAAGTCATAAACTGTTTTCATCCTTTCCCTGCTTATAGGCACCATACAGTTATTTACCAAAGACTTTAGGTTTCCTACCTCATGGCATTTATTGTTTTATTAATTCGCATTTTATTTATTTCATTCAAAGGATTCATCCTGGCATAACTCAGCTGATTGCAGTGGTGAGAATCTAACTAAAATGTTGAGCTCTGGCTTTCTTTATCAAAGTTACTATGTTAAAATCATGATTATCTCCAAATACCCTTCATCCAAAGCTGTGAGATATCTGGGTGGAAAATGAGAGACAACTTCAAATTAGATGCCAGATCTGCTTTATTTACAGCTGTGCCATGTTCACAGAACAGCCACCTATCCTTGCCAATAGTAAAAGAGACGGATATTCATGTCTGCACTCAGCTTTGCAACGACAGAAGCTTTCCTCTCAAAGAAAAAAAACTCTGGACGTTTCATGAACTTATATGGTATTTTGTAGCCCTAGTACTCGGAAGCCAAAGGAAATGTGCATGTCCAAGAGAGTTTGCTGGATACACAGACAGTATTCTTGGAACTGGGTTTAACTGTAATCATCAGGGAGAACACTTTGTTGCTTCCCTTATGCTAATACAGCCAATGTGTAACGCAGCGCCAGCCTCCAATCTACAGTAGGAACTTTTCCATGCTTTCTGAAAGCAACAATTTCATACATGATGGATTGGCAAGGAGCACATACACACAAAAACATCTTTATTGTCTTTGCATTTCATCTCTGGGAAACCTTATATTTACATGTACATTAAGCTACCAGGTCTATTCTGGAGACTTACAGCTCTGCTCCAGATCTACCTCAAGGGTTAAGAGTCATCTCACTTAAAGTTAGGCTTCTGTAACATAGATGTCTACAACTAAACTAGGTATCTGGATTGCCTTGTGTAATCAGCGGAGAAAAACAGGCATTTTCAAGGACCAAGGTTAGAGGCCTTTTTATCCAGAACTGGTCTGTGTTAGATATTTAGCCTGGATGAAACAAATTTTGCCCTAAAATCCATTTAATTGATCTCCAGTGTCTACAAAGGGAGCCTGGGTGATTGGCTCAGGCATAAACATATATGTTACAGTGACATCTGAGTCCTATCCCTTCTGTCCAAAGTAAAAAATCTCACCCTGATTTGACATCTTCTCTGGATGTATAGTGGGTTTACACTCCATTTGACTTAGGGAGATATTTTCAGACTTCACTACCAAACCCTGCTTATCTTTTTCTCAGTCACCGTGTACAGTATCATTATCTTGCTTGTCCATCAGGCCCATGTGATGGGTACCAGTTTTGACTTCTTTGACCTCTTTTGAATTCCTTTAAATACAGACTGACTAAATTGTTTAGGTTCCTCTGGGATAAAGCTTTTCCTGTGCATATCACAGACAAAAATTCTGTGCGATATTTAGGTCCTTTTCATAAGCAAGCTGTAGAAATTTGCTTCAATTAAGCTACTTAAGAGCATGACACACATGGACAACTTTACTCAGAATAAGGATAACACTAGCTATGCTGTTATGTTATTATGTACAATCCATATATTAGAAGCATAGTCACAGAATCACAAGGTTAGAAAAGACCTCCAGGATCATCGAGTCCAACCATTCCTATCAAGCACTAAACCATGTCCCTGAGCACCTCAGGGACATTCATCTCTTAAATACCTCCAGGGTATGACTCAGTTACCTCCCTGGGCAGCCTGTTCAGTGCCCAGTAGTCACATCTGTACTATTTTATTGGCTTCCCTTCTGTGTTCATCAGACCTCAGCAGTATCTCTTCACCTTCAGTGAAGTTCACAGCTTTTCCCTCCTATCTCTTCCTATACCGTCCATGTTGACAGTGGTTCCTGCTTCTGTCTCATATCCTATTTGCCACGTTTTCAGAAAAATCTGTTCCCATTAAATATCTATTAGCCCTATTCATTTTTCTTCTTCAGATTCCTCCTCGCAGCACTCCTTGGCCCCGACGCCTAGAAAATACTTGGCAACACATGCTGTCTTGCTGACTCATGCAGTTGCATTGTTTCCTCACTCTCCATATAGGTCTGTTGTCTTTTGTCTTACATTTAGATTTTAAAGCTATTTGTATATACAGTGCTGAGCCCAACTTCTCCTGAGCCACCACAGTATGGTGAGTAAATAGTAGCAATCAAATAAACAAATTTTGAAAAATCTGGGGCAAATAACTTTTCACAGAAGCTTTCCAATGTGGAGATTTCCACTGTCCTCTTTCATAAACACTAGCACTGTACTTCCTTTGTTATAAATTCTTTCTTCTTCTGGTTTTGACTCTTTCATGCTTCTAGTTGAAAAACCTCAGTTAGGTTCTGAAGCCAACACATTGCTGCAAGTACGTGCCTTTGTGGTAAAATTCTTCTATTTTGTTTGTTTGTGTGTGTGTAAATTATCACATTTTAGGATAAAGGGCCGTCACCTTTTCTTCCCAAGTGAGGCAGAAAACTTCCAGGCTGTAGTAGGTTTCTGCTGTCTGTTGCACAGACAACGAGGGTCACACTTCAAGTGGGCATTGGTGAGCCAAGGTTGAATAGCAGTATTTTGTTAAACCAGCAGCTATAGCTTGAAAAATCAGACAATTTTCCAAAATACAAGTTCTTCATATGTCCCACATATGTCCAAAACATAATGTATATAAAATGGTCTAATATATCTCACACCAAAGAAACAAGAAAGATGCCAGACCAGGAAAGGTGTAATGCAGAACAAAGCCCAAGGATACCACTATGATTGGTCTAGAAAGAACACGATGAATGCTATATTAATAATCTAACCCTTATTTTTAACAAAGGATGTTATTCTACTTAAGCAGATGGAGGTTTTAAAATAGGTATTTAAATGCCTTATAAGGAGTTACTTCAGAAAAGCAAGCCTCCATCAATTTAATGGAGGGGCTCACATGTGCCATCCCAGCCTGGAACACACACAGAGCAGTTACAGCTGTGATTACAGTCTTATGAGATAAATATCTTGTTTTGAACAAGTCCTTCTAGATCTCCTAACCCACCCTCAAGTGACCCTCACGTTTGAAACTAGAGCATCATTTACAGGGATGCACTTTCTTCACGTCTTGTTTTGCATGGTGTCTCACTTTTGTTTTATCTCCAGTGTGATCTAGGTCAGGAGATAATAGGTGGAAGAATTAAACTACTACACAGCAGTAATTGATAATGCAAATATCTTTGAGAGGTGAAAGTTATGCATTCACTGAACTTGTTTTTCCCAAATGTATGAAAATTGAGAACTGTTAGGAGGAAGTTTTTTATGGAAAGGGTCATTGGGCATTGGAATAGGCTGCCAAGGGAGGTGGTTGATTCACCTTCCCTGGAGGTGTTTAAGGCACGAGTGGACGAGGTCCTGAGGGACATGGTTTAGTGTTTGATGGGAATGGTTGGACTCGATGATCCGATGGGTCTTTTCCAACCTGGTGATTCTATGATTTTATGATTCTATGATTCTGTCAGGAGGCAAAACCAGTTGATCAGGGAACCGGCTCAGGTGCCTGTCATGATTAAACACCTATATATGCCTGCCCTAGGGTTAAAGCATCTGTAAATGCAGGCAATGTCTGAATGGAGCTGCTCAGAAGTGTATATATATGGTTACAGGGGTTTCTTCAGGAAGAGAAATCCATAAATCTCTGTCTCAGGGAAATCAGTCAGTAAAATGAAATCAGTCATTGTTCCTTCTAAACTCAACTAAACCTTTTGCAGGCACTGCAACAGTTCTGCCTTGTTCTGTGCACCCTGTTCCTCTGGATTTCTGTCTCTGCTCTCTACCAAACATGCCATTATGTGTTGGGAGACACCATACATGTGGCATGATGCGCAAAAGCTTTTGCAGATAGGCAGGAATGTTTTGTTCTGATAAAGAGTGAGCTTCAGATACAAGAATGTAAATTCTCAAGAAAAAAGGAGGACAATACCAGGTGGAATGGAAACAGTCCTCCTGTTCTCAAGGACAAGAGGTACACTTAATAGTTTTTCCAGCACTCTTTTGTGGTTGGCAGCAGCAACTTGTGCTCAACCCATTATGTTGTCTGTGGTGGAGGACCTAATCTTCATCTCAGTTCTTTATCATGCACACAAGTAACTTTTTGGAGAGGAGAGAACTTGCCTGATTGCAATGATTGCTGCTGCTGCAAATCTGTTGTTCTCAACATTCTGGTAACATCTGCACACAAATTTCTTT
This sequence comes from Piaya cayana, assembly GCA_013389865.1. Classification (NCBI taxonomy): domain Eukaryota; kingdom Metazoa; phylum Chordata; class Aves; order Cuculiformes; family Coccyzidae; genus Piaya; species Piaya cayana. The sequence goes on from WAAB01010308.1 coordinate 57,580, forward strand.
ATTACATTTTCCTTATCTTCACCAACATCTTGATCTGATGCAGTGTCTGTGCAGCACTGTGAAATCAGTCACCTTTGTGTGACACAGCACTGTCCCAAAAAGCAAACATTTTCCAATTTATTCTTAAAAATTTCAGATCTTATTTAATAGGATCCACTCACTAGGGGCTTATTCACATCAGGTATGAATGCAAGCTGAGAGGAACTAAAGACAGTAATATTAAGCCCTGAGTTAACCTATTCTTTTTTTATTATTATTATATTGCGTCTCTTTAGTACACTCATAGCAAGACACATAGGATAGAAATCTCCCTATCCTAAAGTAAATATCTAAACCAGATATTTGGTGTTGCCTCTTCCACCAATTGCACATGGACCCTGAGGTGATCAGATGAGACAGGCAGTTCTGTTGTGGATACAGGGTACTGGAGGCAAGGAGTCCCATATGAATTGCCTGAAAATAGAATCATAGAATCGTAGAATCACCAGGTTGGAAAAGAGCCACCGGATCATCAAGTCTAACCATTCCTATCAAACACTAAACCATGCCCCTCAGGACCTTGTCTACCCGTGCCTTAAACACCACCAGGGAAGGTGAATCAACCACCTCCCTGAAAATCCTTGAATAACTGGGTTCCAGCATGGAGCATGCACGCCAACACTTGCTGGGACAACTACTTCCTTGTAATGCCAGTGAATATAATTTGTCCCTTTAGCTCAAGCAGATGGGTCAAGATTCACCATATGCAATATTTGTTTCTTTCTTCATCCCTGAAAACCTAAGGAATAAGGGTACTAGTTGTTCTACTATAGCATAAATGTTAGCTTTACATCTTTATTTACATAATCACATGCTATTTTGTCTCACAGAAAAGGGTACAGAGTGATTTCACAGAAGGAAGGAATTAGGACAACTTTCCATCTGGCACCTGCTTAGCTTTCCAACCTATATGCATGATGTTTTGCATAGCATATATAGGAAATGTAATGGTAAATTGCCTGTGAATCTTGTTCATGGTGAAGTCAGGAAATAAGGGGAACGGTGAAGCATGAGAAGACATTACAGAGAAATTAAGTTATTTCTTAGCATCAGTTTTCTTCACAAAGCATGCTGGGAAATGGCAGAGTATGGGAGGAAAAATGAGGTTATTAGCAAAGACTAAGGAAAGAAGTTCTGGGAGTGTAGGATAAATGGTAGCATGACTCAAAAGTTGTGGATACTCATTGCAGAGCTTTGAAAGAGTTTAAGATTTGACAAGATGCCAATAAAAATATGCAGAATGCTTGTGAATGCTCATCCAGTGATTTAGTGCTGAGAGGACAGGGGAATTGGTGCTTATTTTGTGCCTGGAAACTCCAATATTGGTCTCTGAAAAGGAGTATCAGCATAATTTTCTTCATTTAACCTTTCATGTCTTTCTCAGGTGTAAAACAGAGGCAGCCAGCCCCATGGTTGCTCTTGTAGGACACCCTGGTTGGACTTAAGTCAAGCTCATCTAGTTTACAGTCTCCCCCTGAATGTTTGTCTATGTCATGCAGATGTAGTGCATTCTCTAGTAAGTGCTGATCCATACTTTCAAATCCATATTATAGTGAGGTTCCTCGTTTTATTCACAGTCGTGTTTCTGGAGAAGATGCCTTGTAGAAAGCAGAAGTAGGAAAATGCATCCCATACGAAAGTCATAATGGTAGCCCAGGTTTAAATCTTAAAGGTGATGTTTTACATCCTTTCCAAAAACCTATTTTGGCCTTGCCAATGCTAAGTCTGGATCATCTTGGAATGCGTGTGTGTGTCTAATTTTTCATGGAATCTTCTTTACGTATTGGTCAAAGTGAGATATTATGGCTGCGTTCTGCTCAGCAACGTGCAAAATTAGAAAGCAGTTATTTTGCTGAGTTATGAATGTTCCCCAGGGCAACGTCCTCCCAGCTGAGAACTGAGAGTCCCTGTGCTGATCAGTAAGGTAATAAAGTCAGTGTCCCTTGTAGATCATTCCTGCGTGAGAAGGAAAGGAAAAGCTTTCCAAAGGGCTAAAAGTCTCCAAAACTTTTGCCTGAAATTTCTGAAAATTTTCTAAAAAAAAACCCACCCAAAACTCGATTTATTGCAGAGCCCTCCAAGTGCTGACCACACCCAACTGCCTCCTTCACTTAGTAGCTAACTTCTCTTTCTTTCTATATGTTCCAGAAGTATCTGGCAGACACATACGGACCACTGCCCTTGAGCCCTGTAAGTCTACTTTTAACTCTCCACCCTGGGATTTCTTCACTCAGCCTCAGACATGTACCTTACTGGCTTAGGCTCCATGGGGCAGCAGCCCATCTGCTAGATAGAGTCTATAGACAAATTCCATCTTCCACAGGCAGCTGTTGGAGGAAGAAGTGGCCCCCAAACCTGCTATTCTTTCCACCTTTTTCAAATAACCACTCCATAGATCTCTTCTGGTGAAGCAGTAGGAATACTTCCTAAGCCCTTTGAGTGAAAACCAGCCAACCCAGCTTAGTGTTTAAATAAGACATTTTGAAGATCTAGGTCAATTTTCACCAGAGATGGGTTAGAATTGTTTGCATGAACAACTCAGCTGACATATGTAAAGGGTGAGGAATTCATAGAAGAGGGGCAGGGAAGGACACTTGGGAGTGGTAACTTCCTCTAGTGAAACAGCTGAATCTAAAAGAAGGTATCGGGTCACAGACTAAAACCACCTACTCCTGAGAAGGAATGTGGGCAGCCAATGCACACAGCTAGTAGCAAAGCCATGCTCCGGTGCCTGGGATATCAGTTCAACTACAATCCAGAGTGGAATGACAAGCTAAAAAGATGATGAAAATATGACAGATCTTCTAAATATGACATCTTCTAAAAAAGGAAACTTCTGCCTCACCCTTACATTATAGCACTCTGAATCCATCCATAAAATAGCAAGAGGAAAAGGATCAGATGACAGAGAGTTGGACTCGAATGAGTCTTTGAATAAGTTCTTTACAAGGTATAACTAAGCTGTCCAAAGAAGGGAAATACCATCACAAGCCAAGAGACGGCATTGAAAAAGTACTTACTCCACCCATGTTCATCACAGCCAAGAGTTAACACTGAGTAGCCAAAAGTTTGGAATAGAAGCTGCGGCAATCAGCACGGCTTTGCCATGCTACCAAATGGCAGGAGGCATCCTGGTTCTCACAGCTTGTTGTCTTGCTGCAATACTGCCACTTTCGCTGCAACAACATGTTGTGCAGACCTGGGAGCGACGGTGGTGACAGTGTCACCTGCTCTGTCAGAAATGCCAGAGACGATGTAGCCCCAAGTGCTGTTCTGGTGAGGAGGAAATGGGAGGAGAAACGCTCTTTCTACTTGCCATGACTCTTCCAAAGCAAGAGCATCATAAAACAGACATCAGCAAAGCATTCTCTTCCCAAACTAAACTCTCTCTTATGTAATAAGAACAACTTGTTTTATTATCTGTAAAATTGATACCTGTGGGCTACTCACATTATATTCCTTGTTTGGAGTGGTATCCATGGATTTATTTTTGAATGTTCATTACTGAGCTGGAAAGGAAGGGAGAAAAACCTGCAGACTTGTCAGTTTTTTTTAAGGAAGGAGAAACTTGGAGACAGTGCAAAGAGTTTCTGAAGGGATATTCTGGAATAATGTGCTCAGCTTGGCTGCTGTGTCTAGTAAAGAACATAGCTGAAAGAAAAATGTTGAGAGATGGGCAGTAAAAATCATGTAAGAATGGAAAACCCATGGATATTAAGGGAAAAATGCTGAAACTTAGGTTTTAGAAATGGGACAACAAAAAAAGGATTATGATGAAGTGCATGAAATGAACACTTAAAAGAGGCACCCTAGGATACTTCCATTCATGTGCTTTTTTGCAAGTGACCATTCACTGAAATAGAACAGTGTGAAAGGGAAGGAGGGAAGTAGGACTTCAAAGACTATACAACCTCACTTGACTTATGAGGTGTGAGGGTTAGAGATCAGCCAGGCTGAAGAAAGTATTTTCTGAATTTTTCATGAGTATTTTCACAAAAAAATGCAAACATCTTCACTCAAAGGAACAGAGATCAAACTGTAGTACGGAAGAGATATAAACCCTAAAATTCCTCAGCATGAATGTAGAATCGTAGAATCGTTGAACAGTTTAGGTTGGAAGGGACCTTAAAGATCATCCAGTTCCAATCACCCCTGCCATGGTCAGGGACACCTCCCACCAGACCAGGCTGCTCCCATCCAATCTGGCTTTGAGCCACCCTCATGGTGAAGAATTTCTTTCTAAGGTCTAATCTAAACCTTCCCCTTTCCAATTTAAAGACATTTCCCCTTGTCCTATCCCTACTCTCCCTGATAAAGAGCCCCTCCCCAGCTTTCCTGTAGCCCCCTTTAAGTACAAGCAGGCTCCTATAAGGTCTTTGAAGGGACTTCACTTCTCCAGGCTAAACAAGCCCAACTCTCTCAGCCTGTCCTCACAGCAGAGGTTCTTCATTCCTCTGATCATTTTCGTGGCCTCCTCTGGACCCATTTCAACAGTTTCATATCCTTCCAAGTCCTTCTCTGCAAGAGCTGCTCTGAATCACATTCTCCCCCATCCTATACAAACCCATGGATTGCCCTCACCCAGGTGTAGGGCACTCACTTTGCAACTTAGCTAAACTGTAAGTGATACTGTTAGGGAGAGACCACTAACCACAAGTATTCATGCACCTGTTTTTATGGGATCTGGCCATTACCAAGGACAGGATACTTAACTACACAGATCACCATGCAGATACAACATAATTCCCGTGCAAGCAGCAACTCTTTGGTGGGCATCCTGACTAGAGATGATGCATCGCTGCCATAAAATTTAGATGTCTACATTGAATGACTTTGACTTCAGTGCCAACAGCATGAGACAGTGGGATCTTCTTAATCTTGATACAGCATTTGTAATTTTGCTGTAAAATGTCTTTAGATCCTCCCTCTCACCACCAACACTCTGATCAACTTCTTGCTGATCTTCAGCTCTTTGATAAAACTTCAGCATGCAACTACAGCTGAGATGATGTGGAAATGCTCTGTATATAATAACTGTGTGCATATAGGCATACGTTTAATTGTTGTGAAATTGTAAAGCCAAGTACAATCCATTTTTAGCACTGAGCACACTTCTTCAACCTCAAAACAAAGTAGATAGATAACTCTGTTTTGATTGTTTGTGGCAGCCAGCTATACTCCAACATCTATTAAGAGAAAAAAAAGTATGCCAACATGAGCCATAATAATTCCTGGGTTTATATCAGAAAACAGAGATATGTGAGTTATGTTCTTTCTTAAAAAACTTTTAAGACTTCTCCTTCTGGAGGATGTGTCACCAGCTTTTGGTAAGGAATTCGTTACTTTAGAAATTGCTGTGACTCAGAACTATAGCACACAGAAATGAACGTGCACAAGGGGAAGAGAGACAGTCATGACTAGCAGCCTGATGGCCGGTCCCTGCTTAGCTGCTGTGGGAATCTGTGTAGGAGAGTATCAGTAAGATATCACATTTTCTTTAACGCTGCAGAGCCATTCCCTGCGTAAAACAAATAAAGACTAGATTAGGTGATAAGCATTGTTTAAACCAAAACAAGGCAACCTGTTTCTTCTCCAGTATTTAAACATCTCATTGCTGAGCCAAGGCTAAATCAACGCTGTTCTGCACAAGCCTGTCCGTGATCCTGCTGTGCAGCAGCTGAGGATTTAGGCAAAGTGGCAATCTGGGTCCTTCTCTCTAAACCTCTGGCCTCCAGTTCAGGTCTTAATGAAGTAGTTGCATCCAGTGGGCATGTTCAGGGATCTTGAAAATATACAGATTTCAAGTTTTCCTCGTCATCTGTAGTTCAAGAAGTAGGCAGCTCTCCGCCAGCAACAATTTGTAAATACCATCCTAATATTATCACTTCCTCATGTCTGGATTGTATTGAAACTTGACTTCATCAATAAAATGGCTTGATTTGAGGTGGTTTTAGCTCTACAGATGAGTTGTGAGAACCACATTGAACTGTGGTGTTTCACTGTGAGATCAGAGAAATGGAGGGTTGTGACTCATGGTCATGTCTGCAAGGGCTGACGCCCATGATATGAACACAGATTTCAGTGCCCTCCGCTGCACTTGTGCAGTCCCTCGATGAGCTGGTTCTGGGCACCAGAGTGGTTGGAAAGTAACTGGGGGGTTTGGGGAGGGTGGGGAGTGAAAGCTTTCTGCTGATTTATTGGCTTGGAGCAGGTCATCAAGGGTCATATGAGCATGAGATCTGGCACTAGGAACACGGTGCAATCACACAGCCACTGATGAGGCGCACGGCAATTAGACTGGCTTAAATCGTCACGCAACTGTGACCACAGCTGGACTGCTGCTGTGGGTCAGAGCCCCACGGCCGATGCTGGAGATCCCTTCCTGTGCTCAGCTGCGCTAGCTGCTGGCCCTCAGCCTCCTCCTCCCACCAAACGGTGCTGCTGCCAGAGCTCTGCCAGGAAAACTGCCCTGTCCAGTCGCTCTGAGCCAAGATGCCATTAAAGGAATTAAGCAAACCAAACTATCTATAACTGAAGCAGGCTGGGAGACAAATCTGCCAGCAGACAATAACTTCCAGAGGAGGGATGTGGCAAGAGGTTTGATGGGCTGGGAACACAGGGTACTCACAGCAGGCGCTCCTGTGGGCATAGCTGTTTACGATGTGCTTGCTGGTTTCTATCCTTAAAGAGCCTGAATGTTTTACCTTTGAGAAATAACTAAAAAACAGAGACAGACAACAAGATTTGTTCTTACAGGGAAGGTACCAGGTCTCTCTATTTTAGTGGAGAGAGACACAGCCAGAAAAGATGGCAAGAGCTGGAGCCAGGCAAAATTTTGCCTGAGGAATAAGGTACAATTGTTCAGCTGTGAGATGATTAACCAGTGGAACAGCCTATCATGGGAAGCAGTAGACTTTCCATTTCTTCAAGTATTCAGCTCGGGACTGGATGCCTTTGAAAATACTTTTGGAAAATACTTTGGAAAATACTTTTAATAAACATCAGATTTCGAGCTCAACACTAACTAACTCAGAAAAAATTCTGTGGTGCTTATTAAACAGGAGGTCAAGCTGTATGATAAAAAAAAACCCTTCTGCTCTTAAAAACCCATGAAGTGCGAATGAAACAGCTATTGAGCTTCACTGTGGAACCAGTTAGGATCGCCATTCATACACTTTCCTTGTCAGCGGCAATATTTTCATAGAATCATAGAATCACCAGGTTGGAAAAGACCATTGGATCATCGAGTCTAACCATAAGTTTTGGCTGGAATATTGCAGTTCCTGATGACCTGGTGTCCAGGACGGCACCCTGCTTCNAATAATAAAACTACTCTTTAAAGGGCACTTTCCCTCAATAGGGTCTAAATTCCATTAGCGAGGAAATCATAGAATCACCAAGTTGGAAAAGGCCCATGATGTGGCTAAGTGCAAGTTCCTACACTTTGGTCAGGGCAATCTGCAGTTTCAGTACAGGATGGGGGATTGTGTGACTGAGACCAGCCCTGCAGAGNCCAAGGAAGGTGACTCAACCATCAGTTCCCTTCAGTTTTATACATTGAAGTTAAAAATGTGAGTCGTCCGTAGCTAGTCAGAGAGTAGTGAGTGTGATCCTGCTGTCTGTATCTAAGATAATTATCTGACAAAATCACAAATATAGTTTTATTTTATTACAGGAAACCAGATATATTTTCTTAAAAGGGTTTTCTCTAGTTGCCTTTTGATAATAATACTGGAGGAAGCTGGCTAAGGGACTCTCTTGCTTATAGTCAAACCTGGCCCTGATGATTTCACCCAAACACAGTCGAACAACAGCCAATAGAGAGTTGAGAGCTGCAAACATTTCTGGTACCCTCTGGAGTGTCATTCACATCCACTTAACATCTTCTTTAGATGTAGTTAAGGTGTTAAGAGTCAATCCATAGCCAGGGTACTGTGCAGCCCAATAGCAAACAAATGATACCAAGTGGGAGAATGTAGCAATTAAGGCACGGACCCCGTGGATCAGGCAACAAGCGAGATCATCTTTATTGAGAGGATGCAAACCTTATACAGTGTTTCTGTATCCAGTCAGCAGCTACCCCAGTGAATTTCCACCTGTGCAAAACCCGCAGTTACAGCGATAGTGTGCAACCCACTATTTACCACAGATGTGCCCCTTATCTTCATGTTTTCCGTCTAATGCATTCTTTTCTCATTAATTCAGGGTCTTAGTAAAGATTCCAAGGTATCAACAAGGTAGCAAGCATGAGAACACTGGCCGTTTGCTCTGTGCTTGCTGCTAATATCACGGGTATGCCAAGGCATCCGCTGCTTGTCCCAGCATACACACCACAGCGGAATCTTTCATGCCCACGGAAGAGTGGATGCAGAGTGCCGAATGCTCAGCCTGACCCAAAGCAAGGTGCCTGCCTGCCAACTGAGCATTTCCATGAAGTCATGATTAGGACGGTCAGCACATACGCACTCGGACTGTTGTGCACTTGGCCACATAATTTAAAAGCAGGTCTTCAGTTTAAGGCTAATCTAACAAAAGAAGAAGGTTGTTCCTATCATCGCTTTACATTAATACAACAGTTTGCATCCACAAAGGAGCCACAACAAACAGCCAAGCGTAGGCCGTGGGACATGGAAAGGAGTAGAAGGCTCCACAGTTTTAGCAGTTTTTTTCCACCAGCCAACTTTATAAAGCACTTCCCAGCAACCAGCCAGCATGCTCGCTGTGGAAACATTAACTCTGAAGTTTCTCAAGTATTATCAGAAATACGCGGTACTCTGAGCTCAAACCTTACCTTGGCAGCAAGAGTAAAAGAAAGAAGCCAGTGAGACTTTCCCCCAATTCTGTAGTTTCCCCCAATTCTGCAGTTTAATCTGTTAAGACTACTCTATTCTCTACTAATTCCTGTTAATTCTGTGCTTCCTTCTTGTCTGCCTTGCACATGGAACGTGCCTGTACAGAAGTGAACTCAAGAGACCCTTGGTCTCATTGGCCTTACATACGATCTGTTATGCCTAAAAAATTCCTGCCTCACACTTCTTTAACCATAAAGCCTCCATATACCATCCTCTACAGCAATCTATTCCTATTAATTATCTATTCCTATATTTTTCCTATACATAGACTAAATCTTTACTGTAATTAAAACCCGTTATTTCTCGTCCAGTAGAAAAGAATTTTTTTTTCTTTTCAATGACATTTAATTTCTTTCATGCCTATTATCATCTCTCTTCTCAGTTTTCTATTGTTTAGGGTAAGAAGTTCCATTTGTTCCACTTTTCCATTGCAGATCATGGCTTCAACCTTCTCATCATTCCTACTGGTTCATCTCCGGACACTCTCCAGCTGAGTCATATTGTTCTTGTAGCGCAGTGCCTGGAACTGGATAAACAGATGAGATCTTAGCTGCAGGAGCTGACATTATTCAACTTCTATCTGTTATAGACCTGTAACCTGGTCCTTACTTGTGTGTTCTCTGTTCCACGCTTGTGCAGCTGAACACTTCCTCAAAGTGTGGAAACTTGAATTTTAAAAGCTATTTTCAGACACTTTTAGAAACATCTGAAGAACTTCAGGAATTCTAATCCTACGCTCCAGTATATTTTTCAGTTCCCTCTCACCTCTTTGTCATTTCCACACGGAATGTGCCCATTTTCCATTCCAGCAGCTAAATTGCTATTGAATAGATTGAAGAAGATTCAACAAGGCAGAGTCCCACTTGGTAATGCAGCCGTGCTAATAGAGGATGGCAGCAAGGAACATCAGAATGCACCAGCAACAGCACTGTGATAGTCTGGTTGTGCCCAAAACATAGACAGACTGTGTTTGCCATCTTCAAAGCTTTTAAGGTCTTAAAACAGAAAAGTGGAGCAAAGAAATGTAGGGCCATGGTTTAACCTGTCATTCTTCCAGCACAGGAAGGACGTGAGTCTGTTGGAGCTAGTCCAGAGAAGGGTCATGAGGATGATCAGAGGGCTGGAGCAGCTCTGCTATGAGGGCAGGCTGAGAGTTGGGGTTATTCAGCATGAAGAAGAAAAGGCTCTGGGGGGACCTTAGAGCAGCCTTCCAGTATTTAAGGGGGGCTACAGGAGAGCTGAGGAGGGGCTCTTTATCGGGGACTCCAGTGATAGGATGAGGAGTAACGTTTTAAGGTGGAAGACAGCAGATTTAGATTAGATATTAAGAAGACATTTTTTACTGTGAGGGTGGTGAGGCCCTGGAAGAGGGTGCCCGGAGAAGTCATGGATTCCTCATCCCTGGAGGTTTTCAAGACCACCTTGGATGGGGCTTTGAGCAATCTCACCCAGTGGAAGATGTCTGTGCTCATGGCTGGGGGGTTGGAACTGGATGATCTTTAAAGTCCTTTCCAACCCAAACCACTCAATATTCCATTTTTAAATGCAGCATCAGATTCTGTGTTCTGCTCCCTGAGTCCCTTTGGCACTTGCTCACACTCTTGCACAGCCTCTTCTGCCAGGCCAACACAACTATCTGTGCAGCCAAGAGGTAAACCAGGTTGAAGGAAAACAAAAACAGCACAAAAAAGAAGCACAGTGCAAAGCTCAGTGCATGCTCTGAACTAGTTCACCGTGGATCTTGTGACCGCACAAGGAAGAAGACAGGAAATTGTGTCTGGAAGTGTGCACTCATGAGAGGACTAAGAAAAACTAGGCCCTTGCTGCTGCTCAAAGGAATGGCCCCATGCACCCCTCTGCTCTTCTCTTTTCTAATGCTGGCAGTAATCCTTAAAATGACTATTATTTTGTCTTGGTTAATTTTGAATCTGATCGGATTCCTCATCCAACTGACCACATATCTAAATGTTAGATCAAGACAGGCACTGGACACGGGATAGAGGTCCCTAAAAAAGTAGTTCCATTGAGTGGCTTTCATCTGTCTAACAAGATGGTTTGGCCCATATGGCAGTCTGGCTTTTCACCACCTCAGTGTGTGACTGTGACTGATAAAAAGAACACAGCAAGTACCAGCAGTGTGTCCTGGGGCTGTTGTGCCTGCGCCTTCAGTGCCTTCTCATTCTGTATTGCCAACAGCCTTCCATCTGCAACTCCTACCTGCTTTCCACCCCCAGCTCTGTGTCCCTTCACCCCAGCTCCCTTGGCAGTGTTTCCCAGCGCCTCTGGGATAGTATCTTTCCTTGTTTTTTTTCTCATGCTGTTGTTCCCATGCTGTTATTCTCATGACCTTGCACCTGCAAACCACCAGTAGTGGTCTCGGCAGGTTCTCAAGGGAAGCAATTGCCACCAGCGTGAGAATCATCCCTTCTTTCCCCTTCTCCCCACCCTTTGTTCATAGAGTTTGGTTTACAATTTAGAGGCCACAAAGCTTAGCAACATCCAGCGTGCAGAACCTGCAAGATAAGTAGTTACAATCGATTGCATTTGAGCGGGTCCTAATAAATATTATATCTTTACCGTGGAAAAGAATTGCAGGGGAGTAGGGGGAGGGCCTGGAGAGGAATCTAAAAGAGAATGCCTTCTGGGGAACCTCCCCAAAACTTTTTTCTCAGCTGTCCACTTCTCCCTTTCCCTACTCTTTCTCAGTCTTTCTCTTTTTAGTTTATTTTCACTATTAGATTCAACATATGCCCTCAGTTATCACTCCACTAATAAATCACGGAATCACAGAACTGTTTAGATTGGAGAAGATCTTTAAGATCATCGCATCCAAGCATTAAATCATGTCCCTGAGCATCACGTCTTTTAAATCCCTTCAGGGATGGTGACTCAACCACTTCCCTGGGTAGCCTGTTAAATCTTTGTGCATGTGAACTTGTCCCTGCACCCTGTGTGTGACAGGGGTGAAGCATTGAAGGTGAGAATCCCCCTGACAGCCCCTTTGCTTCAGCAACAACGCAGTCCCAAGACAGTTTCAGAGCATCTTACAGCTAAGAGTGCAGTTCCATGCAGTTTAAATTAATCTAAACTGTGTTTGCCATCATATGTAATGGAAGGGAGGGAACAGATGGTTGAGGCAGGAGGGGAACATGCTTTTTGGTGGCAGCCTGCAGCTGCACTGGGTTGAAACACAAGTGAAACCGTACTCTAAGTGGGAAGAAAAGCCAAAAGCCATTAATACTCAAGACTTGCCTCCCTGTAGCAAGCTAACATGTTTACATGAAGTGGTGTGACCAGAGTAATGAATCAGAAACAGAAAGCTGCCAGTCACCACAGAGACAGGTAGATTCCAGGAAGCAAGGTTCTCGGAAGAAGACAGAACAACAGCAAAGCCACAAGGTGATAGGACACAGGAGCTGCTCCAGCAGCTGTGGATTATTGCCCCCTGAACACTGCTGGCAAAACTGTGTCTGCACCCTGTTGCAAGGTTTCACAGTCATCCTGGAGTTTTTCCAGTGCAGCTACTGAAAAATTAAACTGAAATTTGAGCTGGGAGAATAATGCATTTACTTAAATACAGATTAACCTTAGGTGTCAGACCATTTCTCCCAGCAAATAATTTTCACACTATGTAGTTAGAAAAAAGCCTGAATTAGAAAGAATAATTGTCTCTAAGGCATTTCTAAATCATCAGACACTGTTTCAGGTAATCACTGCACTGATATATTAGCACTGAGAGTAGCTTCTGGAGATGATGCCAACACAGTCACCATGGCTGTGCATGTTTCCGTGGAAAATATTTTGGGCTAAGCATTGTGTGTGGCTATTTCAATAGAAAAATAATTAAGGGCAAGTGTATTGTGATTGTAAATTACGTAGAAAAACTAGGGTGGGGCATGGGAAAAAAAAAAGGTAAGAGCTAAGTACAAGTAGGAAAAGGCAAAAGCCAATTTTTGCAAAATTGTATTTTTCCTTTTTTTTTTTTTNTAGAATCATAGAATGGTTTGAGTTGGAAGGGACCGTAAAGATCATCCAGTTCCATCCCTCTTGCCATGGGCAGGGACACCTCCCACCAGACCAGGCTGCCCAAGGCCCCATCCCATGTGGCCCTGAACACCTCCAGGGATGGGGCAGCCACAGTTTACCTGGACAATCTGTGCCAGTGCCTCACCACCCTCATAGTGAAGAATTTCCTCCTTATGTCTAGTTTAAATCTGCCTGTCTCCAATGTATAGCTATATAAGATGCTTACAGAAAACAGGCCTGAGTCTGTACCAGCTTCCCTTCAGGCTGGCTGTGTAACAGGGATGTTTAGCTAGAAGGATTCCCTGCTATTAAGGAGAGAGCCGGGCCAAGAGCAGCCTGCCCAAGAGGCACCAGGAGGTAATGGAAGCTCAGGACTTCCCTGCATGGCTCTGATCTGCTGCATCTTTCCCTTGACAGGGATCATCCTTGTAGTGTTTTTTTTTGACAATGGGGAGAAAATTCTAGGGAGGTGGCTGCACTTACTTATATTCACTATACAGGCAGGACAAGTGAATTAGAGTCTATCTGAATATTAGTTTCTTTTTCTAGCCTTCCAGATTCTTTGATGGTGACAGATTTTGTACTTTCCTGTTCACACTTCCAGGAACGAGCTCTAGGATGGCCAATAGAATGGACATCGGCCCTTAGTATTCAGGACATTATAAACTGCTGCTGATACAGGTGTACCACTCCAAACTAGCAGCTGAATTCCTGTTGATGGAGGTTGAACTGCTATTGGACTTTGTCGCAGAGCCAGAGCAGGGCTTCAAATGCCCCATATGTCTTCCATAAACCGGGTTCTAAAGTCTCTTTGTAAACATGCTTCCTACACTGGAAATATGCCTTCTTGATTCAGTGTGAGCTCCTTCTCACACAGAACAAGTTATTCTGGAAGAAAGGTCACTTTAAACTAGACTAAAGGCTCTGTTCACATGAGCTGTGGGTCCATGAGGATTTATTTGGTGACGATACTGGCTTAAGTAATTCTGCCTTTTTCCCTCCCACCTCCCTGTCTTCCCACTGATCATTCATGTGCCACTCCCCGCTCTGTGCCAGCAGGACTGCATCATGAACAAGTAAGGGAACTGATCTAATACAATGAGGCAAAACGGAGAAATGTTGTTTGTTTTCTTCTGCCAGATAACTTGACCTGTTTGATTCATTACACAGCTAAATAAATCATTCCCTGGCATGGAACAGGAAGACTGGTGGAAGCAGAAGAAATTAGGTGAATGGGAAAGGATGAAACTGCCTGAGCGACACTATAGCTGCCCATGAAACCACAGGCTGAGTTTAGGCTTCACTCACAATAACTGCACGTTGTTGCCCCCCTGCTGTCACCACAGCAGAGTTAGAGTAGCACAGAAATTTTTATCCCTCTAGTCAAACTCTATCATTCTCAAAGACAAACCACGCATTAAGGTAGGGAGATGTTATGAGAATGCCAAGCTGTAGCTCACCACTATCATCAGGGTGAGATCTCGTTTCCCAGCCATCTTTCACTTATGGTTGCAGCTACCAGCACTCCCATGCAGCAGTTCCATCAGTCATCAGAGAGTGTGCAGAAGCCTGGTCTTGTTCATTAGCTGAAGAGAAAAGATCAGGTTGGTTTGTGCTTGATCACTTTTCTTCTGGGTTAGTGAGCTGAACTGGATCAGTGGTGGCCTTTTGAAAAGCAGAGCCTATGGAAAAGAAGAGGTGCAAAACCAGAACTAGGAATATGGAGAAGTTCTGGAAAGGGGGGTGGGTGAGATATCAGTAGTGTTGAGCTGTTAGACAACTCAGCTGTCTCATCTTCTGATTCAGATACACCTTCCATTTTTATGCAGTTTGTTAGCTCAGGCAGATGGATAAAATAGATGACTTTCATCCATATCATCCTGAACTTCTGCAGCAAGACTCCAATGCGTGAGCTGTTCCTTGCTTTCAGAGCATGAGTCAGCTGAAGGTTTGACCCATTAATCTTTCAAAACTGAGAAGGGGAAAAAAGACTGCAGCCTTTTTTGGTTTTGTATTTCCATTATGCAAAAGGGATGCTATGGGTTTCTGCTTTAATGCTTTTACATTGCTTTCTAAATTTGCTGTTTCCATAAAGCAAAAACTACATTAGCTTCCAGACTTATAAACTCAACATTTGTTCTGCAAATCTAGCTGTTTCAGATTCTTAAGAAAAACACCAGTAAAACAGCCTCTGTAACAGGAGATTAACTGACAGGACTCTTGAAGTACATGGAGCAGAAGAGAATCCACCTCAGTTGCCATGGCTATATTTTCCCATCAAGCTAAGAGAATTAAAAAAAGTTAGTTTTTCCAGTTAATTCAGCAATTCTGACCTATACACACATAGAAAACAGTTAATATTGATAAGAAGGAACACTTTTCATACAGCAGATGCCAGTGTCAGGGTTTTTTAGGTGCAGGGCTATACCTGTACATAGGTCAAATAACTGTTACCTAAGGCAGCACAATATCAGGGGCAGCACAAAGCCCAGGGCCCCTCTGTAAATGCCAGAGCTCTAAAAAGTCAGGCTGACAGCTGCTCCTTGGAGGAACAGGAAAGGTTTGAGGGCAACAGGAACCACTTAGGAAGAATACTTCTCCAGCCTTTTCCATGCTCCTTGTGGCAGTGGAAACAACAAACTTAGCTTTCCAGGGCTTTGTTCCTTGACCTGCCCGCCCATTGGCTCCATATTTCAAGTGTCCTCCCTCCAAATGTCTTCCCTTCCCAGCACAGCCCCTCCATCTTTACAATGGAAAAACCTCAGTGTCACCTGTACAGATGAGAAACCCTGAGCTTACTCATAGTCCCTTTAGACCATCACTATTTCACACATTCCTTCTTAAATATCCTCTACTGCCTACTCTCGGAGACAAAACCATGGGGCTACCTGGACCAGCTAATGGCCAAAATTGCCACCAGAAAAATGCAAGAGGGTGGAGGTCCTTCTTTTTTACTACCAGAAGCATAGCAAGGAAGAAAGATGACAGGGATATTGTCTTGCTGGACCTGTTGCAAACAAGCAAGAAACGGTCAAAGTTGTGAAGTCTTGGCTGCAGCAAACAAGACTGTAGCTGAAAAATCTTTAGAGAAATGAGCAAGGCAAGTAGTAGAGTCACAGCCCTGGGGTTCAAGGTAGCAGATTTTGGGTTACTCTGGAAACTTCTTGCAGGATCCAGTGGGAGACTGCTCCAGAGGGCACATCACCCAGGGCACCTGGTTGATCTTCAAAGAGGATCTTCTCTGAATGAAAGAGCAGCCCATTCCAATGTGTGGACTATCAAGCAAGTGTAGCAGGAGGCCAGTGGGGAGGTACAAAGGACTCCCAGCTGAGCTCCAAGACAAAAAGTAAGTGTACAGAAAGTGGAAGCACAGAAGCGCTGCCCAGGAAGAATACAGAGACATTGCTTAAGCATGTGGGGCTGGTGTTAGGAAAGCCAAAGCTCAGCTGGAGTTGAAACCAGACAGGGAGGTGAAGATCAACAGGAAAGGCTCTCTAAGTATGCTGGCAGCAGAAGGAAGAATGAGAAAAATACGGGTCCACTGCTCCGTGGAGCAGGGGACACATTAGCAAGGGACATGGAAAAGATTGAGGTCCTCAATGCTTTTTCCCTCCCTGATTTTTACTGATAAGCTCTGCCCTAAGGCTGCTTGGTTCCCCAAGTGATCTGTGGGAGTGAGGCAGGGGACAACAGTGACTGCAAAATCTCTTATGCGGAAGATATTCAAAACTGGACTCAACGAGGCCTTGACACACTGACTATAACTGGCCCTGCTTTGAGTCAGACGATGAGCTTTGGAGGTCCCTTCCAATCTACACAGTCCCACAATTCTGTTAAGAAGCATGCCTTGAAGAGAATGAATGAAAGAAGTGAGACCAGTTTACTTTCAACTCACATATATTAAAAGTATTTAACTGACCCTGAACAATCCAGAAATATTCTGATATGTAAAAGAAACAAATACCAGTTTGTCTGTTAGGGCTATGTGTCTTCAAGACATTCCAGAATATATATTTTTTTACATTTACCATTGCAATCCTAAGAGAACTTAACATTTGGCAAAATCCTCTCATATCCATCAAATCCAGCTCTCTAAAGTACCCACTATGTGCTTTTAAAATACCACTAAATCATCATTACTTGAAACTAACTGCAGACTTGTAAAAAAATACTTTATTGTTTTCCCATTTTCCTCTATACAATATTTCAACAGCCCTATTACTTTTTAGTAATAGGTGTGGTATTTATATACCAGTATGATAATAATTAAACAAATCATAACCTAAAACATATGTTTTTTTCATAATGCTCCCCTAGGATGCAAGAAATGCTTTTCCCATAGTACAGCTGAGAAACTGAGGTACAGAAAAGAACGGAGGCTTTCCAAAGAGAATCTTGACAGAGCACAAAGTTCTCTGAACTTTCAACCTTGCGTTTAACCACACGACTAATTCTTTAAATAGAAGCTGGACGAAGTTATACTATGACTTATGGAAACCCAGCTCCCCTCATGTACCGGCCTTTCATGTTTTCTGAGAAAGCAAAAAAAAAGTCAAGCGGTTTAGATGACAGACTGTCTGGAAAGGCCAGTAGGATCATCACCAGGTGAAGAAAGTCCTCTAGCATCCAAAAGACAGGGGAAGGCATAGACTAGTCCAGGTCCAGCAAGTTGTTGATGGAGGCTGAACTGGTTGTGGGTGGGGAACCTTCCGCCTGGAGGCCAAGAAGTGCAGGGCTGAGCTGAGGGTTTCACTTTCCCTGTTTCAGATGAGCCAGCAAAACGTGGTGGAGTTGAAGGTGTAACTGGCCATCTGGACGACATCAGTTGACAGCTGCAAAATGAAAAGGTGCCGTCTTCTCTTCAGCAGCTCAAGGGCACAGGAGGAGAAGTTAGAAAGCCTCACTGCTGAAGATATGGTGCCTGTTCTTCCTTCAACAGATCTGCAGCAGGGTCAGGATTTAGTCTTAATTAAGATGCCAGTCTAAAAACATCCTGCCATATTTTACAAACAAGACTGTCTTTCTTTGTATATTTTCCCACAAACACTTTTATCTCAGCCTTGATCTTACAGCAGAGACCGAGCACAGCTTTTATTAATTGTAAGCTACAACCTTGTGCTATATATTATGCAATGCTTCACTGGACCCTACAGTTTTTCAGATGAAAACAGAGACTTTATTGCTAAAACCACTGTAGTACATGCACATTTTTAAGCATATCTCTTCCTCTTTATCTCCAAAGGTTATGTGAGAATAAATTGTACGTACAGGGCACAGCTCACCTCTGTCACTGCCCGCCAAACAATTACTTTTGGAGAGTGGAATGACTCCCTCAGGGAGGAAAACCTTTTTTCTGCCCCTACAAGAAAATCAGATAAGACACTGTGCTTGTGGGTGGATTACGTTCCCCCTTTGGTAGAAGGTTATTTTGCTGTTCTTAATTGTTATGACCTGTGGTTACTGAAATAAATAAAGAAAAGTCTGACAACTGCAGTTATTTGGTTATATTTCATTCCCTGTAGCAGGAACTCACCAGGGAGGACAGGAGCAGGCAGTGGAACAGAGCCCATCCTCCTCCTCTGGCAACACAATTTTCAGACTAAAGGATGTTTTAGAGCAAGAAGAGAACAAAAAGAAGCCTTTTAGGCACAAGAAACGGCACTCAAGATCTGCACAAAGACAGAGGCACCCTGAACATCCATGGTGACAGGAACGGCTCTCTTCTTGCTCCCAAGCATCCTCGGCTGGTCCTTCCTGACACAGCCACATCACACACAGTGATATACAAGCAGCAGATTGAGAGAGGTGATCCTGAACTTCTACTCTGCTCTCCTGAGACCTTATCTGGAGTCTTGCATTCAGTTCTGCTGTCCTCAGCACAGGAATGACATGGATCTGTGTGAGTGAATCCAGAGGAGGACACAAAGATGATCAGAGGGCTGGAGCACCTCTCCTACGAGGACAGGCTGAGAGAGTTGGGTTGCTCAGCCTGGAGAAGGCTCCAGGGAGACCTTTTAGCAGCCTTCCAGTCCCTAAACAGGCCTACAGTAAAGCTGGGGAGCGGCTCTTTATCACAGAGTGCAGTGACAGGACAAGGGGTAGTGGTTTTAAGCTGAAAGAGGGGAGATTTAGATTAGATATTAGGATTTTTTTTTCCCTGTGAGGGCAGTGAAGCACTGGAACTGGTTGCCCAGGGATGTCATGGATGCTCCATCTCTGGGGGTGTTCAAGGCTAGCTTGGATGGGAGCAGCCTGGTCTGGTGGGAGGTGCCCCTGCCCATGGCAGGGGGTGGGACTGGGTGATCTTTAAGGTCCCTTCCAACCCAACCATCTTATAAGCCTACAGCTCTATGATTCCATGCCATGCAGGGCCACTGCACTTCCATGCTGGCAAAGCAGGGGTTAATTTCACAGAATCACAGAATCACTAGGTTGGGAAAGACCTCCAGGACCATCAAGTCCAACCATTCCTATGTGCTGCTAAACCATGTCCCTCAGCACCTTGCCTATCTGTCTTTTAGATACCTCCAGGGATGGTGACTCAACCACCTCCCTTGGTAGCCTGTTCCAATGCCCAGTGACCCTTTCTGTGAAGAATTTCTTTCTGATGTCCAGCCTAAACCTCCCTGGTGGAGCCTGAGGCCTTTCCCTCTTGTCCTGTCCCCTGTCACTTGGGAGAAGACGCCAGCACCCTCCTCTCCACAACCTCCTTTCAGG
>WAAB01010308.1:77254-111898 GCA_013389865.1 Piaya cayana
GGGCACACTGCTGGCTCATGTTCAGTCGGCTGTCAACCAACCCCCCAAGTCCCTCTCCTCCAGGCAGCTTTCTAGCCAGACTTCTCCTAGTCTGTAGCTCTGCACAGGGTTGTTGTGCCCCAAGTGCAGGACCCTGCATTTGGCCTTGTCAAACCTCATCCCGTTTTTCAGCAGTGTGGCAGCTCGGACCGGGCAGCGTGGGGAGCGCGGGGGTCGCTTTACGGCAAGTGTTTCGACGTCCGCGCTTTGCGGCTGCGTGGCGGGGGCAGCGGGGCGGGGAGGGGGGGGCGGGGAAGATGTCTGAGCGCGGGGAAACCCCGGCGGCTGCGGTCGGGTCTGAGATGCCGGCCAAGAAGCAGAAGCTGAGCAGCGACGAGAACAGCAACCCCGGAGACCTGTCCGGGGATGAGAACGTGAGGGAGCGCGGCGGGGAAGGGAGGGGAGGACGGGAGCGCGCGGCGCCGCGGCCTCGCGGTCATGGAATCCTGGAATGGTTCGAGTGGGAAGGGACCATAAAGAGCATCCAGTTCCAACCCCCCTGCCGTGGGCAGGGACACCTCCCATTAGTTCAGGCTGCCCAAAGCCCCATCCAGCCTGGCCTTGAACACCTCCAGGGATGGGGCAGCCACAGCTTCCCTGGGCAGCCTGTGCCAGTGCCTCACCACCCTCCTGGTGAAGAACTTCTACCTAACGTTTCATCCAAATCCTCTCCTTTCCAGTTTAAAGCCGTTCTCTCTCATCACTACAGCCTCTCATCCAGTTCCAGCCCCCCCCTGCGACGGGCAGGGACACCTCCCACCAGATCAGGCTGCTCAAAGCCCCATCCAGCCTGGCCTGGGATTCATCCAGGGATGGGGCATCCACAACTTTTCTGGGAAGCCTGTGCCAAAGCCTCACCACCCTCATCGTGAGGAATTTCTTCCTAATGCCTTATCCAAGTCTTTCTCCTTCAATTTAAAGCCGTTCTCTCTCCTCTTATCGCTACTTGCCCTCGTCCAGTTCCAACCCCCCTGTCATGAGCAGGGACACCTCCCACTGGAGCGGGTTGCGCGAAGCCTCATCCTTGAACACCTCCAGGGATGGGGCAGCCACAACTTTTCTGGGAAGCCTGTGCCAAAGCCTCACCACCCTCATCGTGAGGAATTTCTTCCTAATGCCTTATCCAAGTCTTTCTCCTTCAATTTAAAGCCGTTCTCTCTCCTCTTATCGCTACTTGCCCTCGTCCAGTTCCAACCCCCCTGTCATGAGCAGGGACACCTCCCACTGGAGCGGGTTGCGCGAAGCCTCATCCTTGAACACCTCCAGGGATGGGGCAGCCACAACTTTTCTGGGAAGCCTGTGCCAAAGCCTCACCACCCTCATCGTGAGGAATTTCTTCCTAATGCCTTATCCAAGTCTTTCTCCTTCAATTTAAAGCCGTTCTCTCTCCTCTTATCGCTACTTGCCCTCGTCCAGTTCCAACCCCCCTGTCATGAGCAGGGACACCTCCCACTGGAGCGGGTTGCGCGAAGCCTCATCCTTGAACACCTCCAGGGATGGGGCAGCCACAACTTTTCTGGGAAGCCTGTGCCAAAGCCTCACCACCCTCATCGTGAGGAATTTCTTCCTAATGCCTTATCCAAGTCTTTCTCCTTCAATTTAAAGCCGTTCTCTCTCCTCTTATCGCTACTTGCCCTCGTCCAGTTCCAACCCCCCTGTCATGAGCAGGGACACCTCCCACTGGAGCGGGTTGCGCGAAGCCTCATCCTTGAACACCTCCAGGGATGGGGCAGCCACAACTTTTCTGGGAAGCCTGTGCCAAAGCCTCACCACCCTCATCGTGAGGAATTTCTTCCTAATGCCTTATCCAAGTCTTTCTCCTTCAATTTAAAGCCGTTCTCTCTCCTCTTATCGCTACTTGCCCTCGTCCAGTTCCAACCCCCCTGTCATGAGCAGGGACACCTCCCACTGGAGCGGGTTGCGCGAAGCCTCATCCTTGAACACCTCCAGGGATGGGGCAGCCACAACTTTTCTGGGAAGCCTGTGCCAAAGCCTCACCACCCTCATCGTGAGGAATTTCTTCCTAATGCCTTATCCAAGTCTTTCTCCTTCAATTTAAAGCCGTTCTCTCTCCTCTTATCGCTACTTGCCCTCGTCCAGTTCCAACCCCCCTGTCATGAGCAGGGACACCTCCCACTGGAGCGGGTTGCGCGAAGCCTCATCCTTGAACACCTCCAGGGATGGGGCAGCCACAACTTTTCTGGGAAGCCTGTGCCAAAGCCTCACCACCCTCATCGTGAGGAATTTCTTCCTAATGCCTTATCCAAGTCTTTCTCCTTCAATTTAAAGCCGTTCTCTCTCCTCTTATCGCTACTTGCCCTCGTCCAGTTCCAACCCCCCTGTCATGAGCAGGGACACCTCCCACTGGAGCGGGTTGCGCGAAGCCTCATCCTTGAACACCTCCAGGGATGGGGCAGCCACAACTTTTCTGGGAAGCCTGTGCCAAAGCCTCACCACCCTCATCGTGAGGAATTTCTTCCTAATGCCTTATCCAAGTCTTTCTCCTTCAATTTAAAGCCGTTCTCTCTCCTCTTATCGCTACTTGCCCTCGTCCAGTTCCAACCCCCCTGTCATGAGCAGGGACACCTCCCACTGGAGCGGGTTGCGCGAAGCCTCATCCTTGAACACCTCCAGGGATGGGGCAGCCACAACTTTTCTGGGAAGCCTGTGCCAAAGCCTCACCACCCTCATCGTGAGGAATTTCTTCCTAATGCCTTATCCAAGTCTTTCTCCTTCAATTTAAAGCCGTTCTCTCTCATCACTACAGCCCCTCATCCAGTTCCAGCCCCCCGCCCTGCGACGGGCAGGGACACCTCCCACTGGATCGGGTTGCGCGAAGCCTCATCCTTGAACACCTCCAGGGATGGGGAGTGCGATGATCGCAGGCACCAAGGTGAGGGCGGCAGCCAGCACCACCGGCCCCGCTCTGGTGCTCGGGGTTCCCATTCCCCACTCAGCTTTGAGTGCAGCCCCAGCCCCGCTCATCCTCGAAGGGAGCTCAAGGCCCCTCCTCGGCTGTGGAGGGGGAGCCCTGGCCCCTTCTCCTACTCTGCTTTTAAGGCAGCTCCTGGCCCCACTCCACTGCGAGGGGAATGGATCTTTCACAGCAAGTCCAGAGGCTACAAAGATGGGCAGAGGGCTGGAACACTGCTGCTGTGAGGACAGGCTGAGAGAGTTGGGGTTGTTCAGCACCACTGTTGGTGGAGATTTTTTTTACTGCTTAGCAGCATTTGCAAATCCGAGCGAGGTGGCAAAGGTGCTCAGGATTGCTTCAGTGCCTGTTGAAGGCGATCGGTATCCACAGGATGTGGGCTGTCTGGTTATTGAAAATATGAGGGGTCTCAGCAGAGAACGGGTTGCCTTTTTGAGAATTTCTTACTGGACTCCACTACTGTAAAGCTGGGATTCTGCTCAAAAGTTGATATGATAGTCTTGGTTTGGAAAAAAAGATGTGTTTTGCTCCACAAGTATCCAGGACAAAAGTTGGTCAGTTAAGTTGTAGTTGCATCATACCAGGTACCTGGTGTGCTTAGATTGATAATATCTAACTAGTCTAGAGAAAACCTCAGTCTTATGAAGTATTGTGACTCTTGCTAGCAAGTGTGCTTGAGAGATGAGAATTTGGCAAACTCTGACATTTCTTAAATTAAAAGAGAAGAAGCTGGAAAACGTAAAGTTTGTTAGATCGGTTAGCGTATTAGGGGAAAGATTGGCTCTTTTAGAGGTGCAACATAAAGGGAATGACTCCAGGTGTGGAGCAGTTCACTTGCTGACTTAGGTGTTGTCTTTCCTCCTTCCCTTGCTCTTGATGTCCTGGGTTTCTAAGTTATTGGGCAGCCAAAGATCGGTACACCACTACCAGCGTCTGATGATACAGATATGAAACTGGGACAAAGGATGAGTGTTTGGTGGGTATTGGTGTATCAAAGTTTATAGTTTGGTTCAGTGATTGATAGGAATGATTGGATTCGATGATCCGGTGGATCTTTTCCAACCTGGTGATTCTATGGTTCTGTGATAGTTGGCCTTATTCCCTAGTGCAGTGTCTGATGCAGCTTCGTGTTATGTGTATTCTCTTCCAGTGACAGGCTGTTGTCTGCCTCTGTCTCCCTTAGTTCAGCCCTAGAAGTCGTATGGCCTTGGGATGAATTGTTCCTCCCGCTGCTTGGATGGAAAGTGAACAGGCTGCCTTGCCAGAAACTAAAAAGGTTGATTTTTTTAGAAGCTGAACTTACTCGTAGGGAGTCAGGGGGTTGCCAGTTATGATGCAGGTGAAGTTGCAGCGAGCCGTGATGGGTGGCACAGGTGCAGGAACATCCTTTTGAGTTGTGTCCTGCAGCCAGACTGCATATGAAACTGTCATTTCTGCTACTTGTCCAAAGCTGATCTGAAACTGCTCAGCAACTGGACATGTAGTTCCACCCTTTTTTCAGTCTTCCCCATCCTTACTTTGTCTCTAGCTGCTGTTGGTCAGAGGGCCAGCTGGATTAGTCAGCTAATCAGACAGCAAGCTAATGTTATTTTTGTTTGTTTGCTTGTTTGTTTGTTTTTTTTCTTAGGTTTTAATTGAAGCAAATGTCTGTAGGAAAGAACAGGGGGGAGGAGAGGTAGGACTTTCTCTTCTAGTGGCAGTGCTGGCTTGTTGCAGGGCTGCGTCATGCATGATGCTGCTGAGGGCATCCAGAAGTCTCTCAGAGCCGTTAGATTCTTGGTATGGCCATGCATAATGTTTTTACACAAACAACCTCTTCCTTCGGTACTTCCAAAGTACTCAGTTCATCTACGTCAAAGATGTTTTCCAGGGAACGAAACCACTTGAGCAGCTATCGTTATTCTTAAGAAACTTCACTAGATCACAGTTCATGTCTATCCCTCTGGGATTAGTCCTCATGTGACTCATGTTCTGTTTCTAGGGAGGAATGCTATTAGGGTAGTAATAGATTTAAATACTTGAATCTAAGTAACACCAAGTCCTAGGAGATTCTGTTCTTATAGAGGAGAAGAAAAAGTGAAAAAGGCCAAGTGCTGCAAAATTGGTTGGGTTTACATGGCAATTAATTATCTCTTTATTACGTTCTATATAACTTGGATGTTTTCAGGATGATGCCGTTAGCATTGAAAGCGGTACTAACACCGAGCGCCCTGATACACCAACAAACACTCCTAATGCGCCAGGAAGGAAGAGCTGGGGGAAAGGAAAATGGAAATCGAAGAAGTGCAAATATTCCTTCAAATGTGTGAACAGCCTAAAGGTAGGTATGTGTAAGCTCCAACATGGGAATGCTCAGTACCATTTACTGGCAGGAACATTCATGCTGACTGAGACAGTGACAAGACAAATGTTTAAGCTAAGTATCTGTCTACAATTATGTTCCCTGCTTATTTGAAGAGAGTACCTTTCTTATTTGGAATAGGTAAAGTTTTGAAGAAGAAGAGTACAGAGAAATAGGAAACAGTAGGTGGTCCTGCAATTAACCCACTTTTTGTACAGGTCTGCAGAGTTGTGTGTGATGTGTTGTAATTACGCATTTCATCAAAGCTGTAGTTATTTGAGATACAGATAAGAAACTACATAATTAAATTAAAATAAAACAAAATCTGTGACAACTTCATGCAAAACACAGGATGCAGACAGATTTTTCTACCAGCTCAAATGTATTAAACAAAAAAGGACCCAAACAAACAACCCAATAATCTCGGAGCAGCTTTTTCCTCACACTTATCAGATCAGATATTTTCTGTCCTCTGGCAGTCATCATAAATACTATATAGTACAATTTGACCTGATCTAGGTCGTATTTATCTTCCCACATAATTCCAGATGGCATTAGGGAATGTGGAATGATGGTCCTTACTACTTGTTCTTGTGTTTTAGGGTATTATTGCACTGTGGTGAAGTGAATGAATTTTCTCTTTGATTCTTTTACACTGTCAGGGTGTTGTTCATTTATTCCCCATCTTTGTGGGAGGTATTTGTTATGTGGGAAAAGCAGAAAAAGTGAATTCTGATTCAGATTTTTGTAAGGCTGCTAAATAAAGGAATAATTGAATCTAAAGCAAGATGGGAGTTTTTTAAACTACATACTTAGCTAGTATGAGGATATGTGTAGCTACGTAGTGGTTGTTTTCTGCAGAATTGCTTTAGGAGTTTTTTTGACGTGGGGTAGCTGAGCAGGAGGGGATGAGAGGTTTGGAGAATGGAAAGCTAGAAGAGCTTTGCCACTGGAGAAAGTTACACCGATATGAAGTTAAACTGACGAAAACGTATCTGGGAAACAAGTTGATCTTAATGTGTATTTTTGAAGAATAAAAATCCCCAGTCCTTTCATGGTGTAGGAGGAAGGAAGGTTTCATTTTCACTTAGGTAGGCAGCAGTTCCTGTGATTCACATGAATTGCCTCGGCAGACGGTGCTTTTTGTAGATTCAACTCATACTTCAAACACAGACACAGGCCTTTCAGCACCCAAACATTGAAGGAATTCTTAGTTGTGCTAAGCATATTGGTTTTCTATCTGCAGACCCAATATTCCAAAAGGGGTAGTACTTTTCAGGTGTTTTCTGGGAAAACAACATTCCTTGCCCCAGCTTCAACTTAGGCCCCACTGTAGGGTGATCCAAAAGACCACTCTATGAGGTTAAGCAGTCCCTGACTTTTGTGGGTTTGGATAAGGGCCTGGGAACAGATTCCTATCCAAGGGGAATCAAACTGAGAGGGAGTAAATGCAGTATTTCAGCTGAGTGAGGTGCTTTTATTATGGGTTTCATTTCCCCAGTTTTCTTTGAATTGCAGTTAATGGTGATAATAACAAATGTGCATGTTAATGCAAATACCTGGTAGCAGCCAAATTTGATAATTTCTTTTCACTTCATGTTTAAGGAAGCCTTTCTTCTTTCCTTTTTCCTGTTCTTCCATGCTACTTTTGCACATGCTGTGGAGATAAAACTTTTAGCAGCTAAAGGTTGTTAAATGGTTGGACTCGATGATCCGATGGGTCTCATTCAACCTGGTGATTCTGTGATTCTGTGAAATGTGTTCAGAAACACACTTGTAACTCTTCAGGTATCACATCATATATCCCATAGTTTATAGGTCTTTGAACTAGGATGTTCAGTGCATGTATTGAAATTCATGTAGAGTCAATGTGATTTAAAGACATGGAAATTAATTTTAGTATTCTTTAGGGATATATAACTATGTGTTTTTCCACTTTCCTAGTCTTGTTTTTCCTTCGTTTTGCTTTTTACTGTTTTTATTCCTTGGGGAAGCAGAGAA
This sequence comes from Piaya cayana, assembly GCA_013389865.1. NCBI lineage: Eukaryota > Metazoa > Chordata > Aves > Cuculiformes > Coccyzidae > Piaya > Piaya cayana. The sequence goes on from WAAB01010308.1 coordinate 84,568, forward strand.
ATATGGCCATTACCGTCTGCTTTGAATGTTATATGGTCATGATTCAGCCTGAAAAACTCAGCGCTTGCTAAATAGGCTTTTTAAACACTACTGTGGAAGTTATTTTGGGTGAAATTTAAGCATCAGGAAAACAAAAATATAATTTGGAAAATGACAGGAAATGAAAAACTACCCTTTTTTTTTTTTTAGCTTTTTGCACTACCAAGTTACTGTGAGATGTACTGAAAAATCTTTGCTTTCTGTGGGCTGCGTGGAAATACAGTTTACAAATGCGTGTATGCAGCTAAGAGATGCACATCGTCACATAGCATCCATATGTATTTTGCTTATAGAACTTCCAGCAAAGAAGCATGCGTATTCTGCTTGGATGTGCTCCCTTTAAAACAATGATATTATTTGCCCTGCCTCTTGATATTGCTTAGGATGTGAGTCTGTGGCTCTTAGCAGTGTTGTCTCACAGCTTCTGCTCACTATCTCCTGGGCTGGGAATCAGTAAGTAATCAGCCACATGATGGATTTTAGCTTGTTGATGTGTAAAGGAAGGGTGACTAAAACCACTGCCAATAATAGTTTGCTTCCACTGCTGGGAACTGGCAGTGCATGTGGGGTCAGTGGGTTCCTCACTGGCGGTGTGGGTGACAGCATGTTAAAATGTGTTCATGTAGTTGCAGGTGATTACTTTTTGTGTTGGCGTAGTGTTCACATCACTGCCTTTAGTCTACAAACAGGTCAAGTCTTATTCTGACTGAAATTGAATTGACGCTGAGCAAGTGAGGGCAGAACTAACCACTGATTATTTATTTATTTGCTTCTGTAACAATTATTGGTCTATTTTCTCCTCTGCCTCATTTCTCTGGTGCATGAAGACTTTGGGGTTTGTGCCCTTTATTCATACCAGGGTCGAGGTGGCATTTCACAGTTTTACTTTTGGACCAGCATCCAGGTCACTCCTCAGTCTGTACGAACCAGTGGTCAGAGTTGCATGACATACTTGGCATCTCAGGATAACCATGATGTGCAATACCTAAAAGTTTAGTGGTTTTAAAACCTGCTTCTTAATTGTTTAGCACTTGTGACAAAAATTAGAGTGGACAAGTATTATCAGAATAGGTATGTGCTGTCTCCAGCCAGTGGGGATGGTGGTAGATTAAATGAGGTGAGCATAACTTCTCCAGATGCCCCAATGACTTCCTGCAAGAGCCTCTGCCTCACTCCTTCATTCATTAAACACCAGAAAAACTGTGATATACATACGGTCAGGCTCTCGGAGATTGTAGCACTCTGTGAGGAGTGTAGTGCAAGTGATGTAAGTAGTCTAAAGATATTTGTCTTGCAGAATATTTTTTCCAGGGAAACAAGTTGTCTTTGAACTAGCTTGCTGAATACTTCAGGTGTGTATTCAAATATAGAAATACAGAAACAGTATAGTCCTCTTGTATCTCTTACTTATTATGAACCACCCTAGTCTGAGTCCCACACCAATTTACCACAGTTTATGCTGGAAAAATATTCTTTCTTGAGGAGGGGAAAAACATCTTCCTCTTCACTTTTTCCATTTCACTAAATTTATCAGAAACAGCGCATGTGACAAAGAAAAAGGTTATTCCAGAAAAGCAAGTGTAAGACCTGCCAGTATGTCTCAGAAATAAAGCAGTAAGAATCCATGTGTTTTACCTGTGTTATCTTCAAACAGTATTTCAGAAACCCTCAGTATTTACTGTCATGAACCCTTTCACACAGACATTCAAACCTGACTAATTATTAGTGGAAGAAGGGTTTTTAAAAAATATTTGGTATTTGACCTCTCATTCTCTTCAAGACTTAAATACATTCAAATAAATAGGCTTAGAAAGTACAATTCCTAACTTTATTGGACACTAAAAATCATGGCCTTGTGCATACAATTTTATTCTATACAGTCTTCCTCATTCTGCATCTCAAACTATAATGCTTCATAGATGCTGAATACCTGCTGCTTCCATCTGTCATGGGGTCACTAATAACCAAGTTACTTTCCCTGTTGCTGACATCCCATATCCCTCATCACATAAAACCATTTGTCTGTTCTTTCACATTGTGGTGGGTAATACTTTGAGTTAAACTTTGAACAATTCTTTCAAATCTGGATTCGGCTTTAAAAGTTGTAACCTCTCTTCAAGAAGTGCAGGAGGGCCTTCATCTCTAAAAGATTTTCTCCTTTCTCTTTTCAAGTACTGCTGCCTGTTTCTGTTAATAACAGATATGCCCTTTTTCAGCTAATAATGCCGTTTTAAATTTGTTCAGACTTCCTTACTTTTCTTTTTCTGAGTAGTGTTGGACTCCCCAACTCACACCCCATCCTCAAATTTGTTCTTTGGTTCTTTGATAGGCCAGAGCTGCCAGGGCTAATATTTCCCATGCTGCCTCTGAAGCGCTGCCATTTGAAGGCTGCTCAACAGCCGTCATGAGACATTTCCTTCCTGCCTGCGCTGTCCCAGACAGTCCCCTGTGGGGAGGCACTTTAATGAACAGTATTCTTACTGAAAACATCCTGTCGGGACAGGCCAAAATACTGTTATCAATTATTAACAAGCACTACCATATTCTTCACAATTCATAAACATATCTGCTGTTTTTCTCTATTAAGCTGATGTAAGCTGTATAAAAATAATACTTGGCATTTCTCTGGTAACTGTTAGTGAAGATGATCCGCTCCTTGAATAGTGTGTGCAGTTCTGGGCCCCTCACCATAAGAAGGATGTTGAGGCTCTGGAGTGAGTCCAGAGAAGAGCGACAAAGCTAGTGAAGGGGCTGGAGAACAGGCCCTGTGAGGAATGGCTGAGAGAGCTGGGGTTGTTTAGCCTGGAGAAGAGGAGGCTGAGAGGNTCTTTTTAGACATGAACTTTGCAGCAGCATCGTGACATACTCAAGAGAGCTCGTCATGCTTGTGATAGAGTTGCAAGACCTAACTGTGCTGCAGTAGTTAAATGTGGCCCTTCTCCATCTTTATGCTGGTATAATTTTTCTCTGTCCTAATAATTCTGCTCTGTGAAGTTGTAAATCCTTGTGTGGAAGCAATTATAACAATATAAAATGTGTATAGATGTAGCCTTAGATGCAGAAGCTGGCTTGTTGAGAACTGCAAAATATAGTAGAGCTGCAAATAGAACTCAGGAGTTCTGCCAGCTTCTGGCCATAACTGTGAGATGAGTTCTTTCTCTTCATTTTTTAAATGCTTGAGGGTGGGGGGCTGAGAGAAAGGGAGAAGGGGTGGAATATTCCTTTAACCTCCTTTAAGACAGGCAAGTTAAAATGTGATGTTACAAACCTGTTCTTCTGTTTGATTTTGTGCTGGATGTGAACCCAGTAGTTTGAGGAGGAAAACATATCAATTAAAGTGTTTACTACCACAGCTGAATTTTACAGAAATAATATGCCTGTGGATTTTAATTTTTGGTGTCTCTAATCTTATTTTACATTTGCAGGAGGACCATGGTCAGCCTTTATTTGGAGTCCAGTTTAATTGGCATAGTAAAGAAGGTGATCCTCTCGTTTTTGCCACTGTGGGCAGCAACAGAGTGAGTAAACTCTTTAACCGTAAGCCCTTCTGTGTGGTTCTGCTTGCATTCTTGTTTTGACCAGTCCCTTTACCTGTGTTTAGTACAGACGCAAGATACTTCATACGGAAAGCTTTACTTCTGAGGTGTGTAGCGTCTGCTATCTGGGAAAGTTGCATCCTCTGAATTGTTTTATGAAATCATACGAGAATTAGCCTGTATAGTTAAGAAACTAAATCCTTCAGTAATATAAACATGGGATAAGGAAGTGAGGTGCATAAATGCATCATCACACTAAAATTACTCTTTGTACATGTTATTGTTTCCAAAAGGTCATATGCTCTAGAATGGGTTGAGAAGTGTCTATAATGATGCCAGGTGGCTCAGCAGCTAAATGAATGGCCTGTCTGGGGAGAATTTATAGGCTTTTTTTTCTGAACAAGGATCTATGTCGTTTCAGTCTTGAAAATAGCTCCTGAAGTGCCTTCTGTGCAACTGTTGTGAATAAACAAGAAGCCTTTCATTTCCAGGTTTGTTCCACCTGGCAGTTACCAAAAGTGCTAAACTAAGATTAAACAAGGTATCAATGGCTCTTTAAAAGACCAAGTCGTTTTGGAGAGGGCTGCAGTAACTAATGCCAAATAGAGTTTAATCTTCCTGAAACAATTCCAGTAATAGATTTTAGTATCTGGGAAGGGCTGGTGACAAGTCCTGCAGTGGTGCTTTACTAAGATTGCTATGAGCATTCTTCTATCAAAGCATTTCAACCTATTGGAAATGAACAGATGATGGATGAGATCTCAGCCATAAAGGGACTCTACCTCTCTCCATTAGGCAGACAGCACACAGGTGCATGTTATTTCTGTTTGAAATATCACAAGTAAGCAGCAACATCTCCCACTTGTGGTTTGGTTTTTTTTCTAGGTTACTTTATATGAATGTCATTCCCAAGGAGAAATCCGTCTGTTGCAGTCCTACGTGGATGCTGATGTATCCTTTCAAGTTAAAAAGCCAGTTGTTTGCTTCCTCTTTTATCAAAAAAAGAGGCTTTGTAGGAAAAAAAGCCTATAAAGATTTTGTCTGTGATTTCATCGTTGCTCATGTGGCACATTCCTTATGTTAGGTCCAAGTCTTGCATCTTTCCTAGAGTCCCTCCTATTGAAAAAATATTAAAAACACAGACCTACAGAACACGCTGTTCTAAAATATTTGAGAATTGCTTCTTCATCAGTTTAATCTTTTCAACACTAATATTTGAGTAATTTTTCACATCTGTTTTACAGTTGTCTCAGCTTCCCTCTGAATTGAAACTGAGTTTAAAGCCTAAGAATTATGTTTCATGCTCCAAAGTGGTAATAACTTGCGTTGATCCTTTGTGGTACACAGGTCAATGACTTGTGAACTCAGTCTTCATTCACCCTCATTTTACTCCTAGTCCTTGGATGTTTAGGGGAAAAAGGTTGAAAACCATAGAATGGTTTGGGGTTGGAAAGGACCTCAGAGGTCACCCAGTTCCATCCCCCCTGCCATGGGCAGGGACACCTCCCACCAGACCAGGCTGCCCAAGGCCCCATCCAATGTGGCCTTGAACACCTCCAGGGATGGGGCAGCCGCAGCTTCCCTGGGCAACCTGTGCCAGTGCCTCACCTCTTTCATCATGAGGAATTTCTTCCTAATGTCTGATCTAAGTCTTCCCCCTTCCAATTTAAAGCCATTCCCCCTTGTCCTATCACTACATGCCCTTGGAAAAAGTCCCTCACCAGCTGTCTTGTAGGCCCCTATGTATCTTTTTCTTATTGGGTCCGGCAGAGTCTCGGGGGTACTTGCATAAAATAAGAACAAGTTTACTTAAAAGAAATCTTATGTTTCAACTGCTCAACTCCTTTTTCTTCCTTAACGTAAGATGTTACAGGCAGATGAAAATTTTTATACCTGTGCATGGACGTATGATAGCAATACAAGTCATCCTCTTCTGGCTGTGGCTGGGTCCAGGGGTATTATTAGGATAATTAATCCTATTACAATGCAGTGCATAAAGGTGAGTGCTCAGATCTTTGAGATGCAGCTTATGTTTCAGTAAGGCATGAAACTTTTGTCTTCTAAATGTGTGAGGAAATGATAACTTGGTCTTCGAATTCTATCACAGCACTACGTGGGCCATGGAAATGCAATCAATGAACTGAAATTCCATCCAAGAGATCCAAATCTCCTCTTATCTGTAAGCAAAGGTGAGGAAAAATAACTCTTTTGGTTTTGTATAAATCCTGGATACTTTGGATCAGATTTTGGTCTTCAAAACGGCCAAAAATGCTATGATTTTTTTTATGAATGGCACTAAATAAGTTTACCTTTAAAGGCTAGAGAAAATATTGCTCTTTTATGGTTGTATATCTTGTGCATATTAAGTCCACGTCCTACAATAAACATTAACTCAACATTAATGTGGTGCAAAAGCATTGATTGAGAACAGTGCTGCTTTTAGGAAAGAAGGAACATTTGAGTGTTGTGGTTGCTCTTTCTTTAGTCCAGTTAAATCCTATTCAGTCATTGAATCATGTTGCCATCTAGTGGGGATGTCTTAGTGTCGCAGGCTGCCTTCACCACTGTTCATGGGGAAAACTTCGATTCTCTGTCGCTCGGGAGCAGCTCTGACTTTAATTGCACTTTGTGTAATAATAATAATAAAAAAATAAAAGTATTAGTGAAGGGAGAAGTGAGGGTTTTTTTGGTGTGATGTCTTATGGGCTTTCCCAGAACGTCTAAACAGTGACTTAACTGTTCTATTAAGCACGGGAATACTAGATCTGCCATAAGAGCAAGTCTTTAGGAATGCTCAAGGTGGGAACGTTCACATAGGGGACTTTTGACTTTAGCGTATTTGATTTTACTGGTGAAGCTCCGTAAGAATAGGAATTGGGAAACCTTCTGATTCTTGCAGCTGTCAAGTTTGTGCTGTGGGTCTGTGCCGTTGCACTTCTTGAATTCCATCTGGTTTTGGGGTACTCTCTTTAATAACATTTTCACTTCAGCTATGGTACTACAAGTTTTAACGTGCAATCTCTGGACCAGGTGCTATCTCCAAGAGAGCATGAGGCAGGAGAATATTGGAATCTTAGAACTATTGGGTGATAGATCAGTAAAAAAAGAGAAGAATATTTGGGGGAGTGTAGCCTTCCAGTTGGTGTTGCTGTATTTCAGTGAAGTATTCCTGTGGAATACAAAAGGCAAAGACACTAGAGGTTCCCATTTCCAAAGGGGAAATACCATAGGGGTTCTTCATTAGAAACTGTTAAAACTTTCTTTGAACTGGGTTAGTCTGATTGACTTTTGAGTACATATTGTTTAGAGAAACAGTTTTTCCCATTACTATGGTCAGTGGTTCATAAAGAATATTTTAAAGATTAAAAACATGGAAAACCAAAACTTCTCTGAATGCCAATGTAAGAATGGTTGAAAGGAATTCTATCATCTTTTGATATGTATTATTATTTTTGAGATAAGACTGCATGAAAGCTTACTTGTCCGGGACCAGGCTTTTCTTTGCTTTTCAGGTGATCTAAAAATCCAAGCACATTCTTGTTAGAAGTTGTCCCTAGGGGAGGGGCGGGCACACATTCTCAATTACAGAATTAACAGTTTAGTTGTAATAGCAATTTTAGTTGATGCAGTTCTGTTGTTACTTACAAGTGAAGAAGAATAAAGTGTCTCTTTGATGTTTACATGAACAGCTGTTATTGCAAGTAGTTAAGCTGAAATATATTATTCATGTGTACATATAAAAAGCAGCATGTAATTTTATTTGTTCTTTATAGATCATGCATTGAGACTGTGGAACATCCAGACAGACACGCTGGTTGCAATATTTGGAGGAGTAGAAGGGCACAGGGATGAGGTGTTAAGTGCAGTAAGTGGAAGACTGTGGAGCAGTGATTTAGATTTACAAAGGGTAGTAAGCCTATCATGTGCAACTTCTTATCCTCTTGTGCACTGTTTGAATTTTACAGCTACTTCAAAAAAACCCAAAAAGCAACCCTGAAGTACATAAATGCTGTTTTAAGGGGAAAAAAAAGTTTAAATCTAAGGTGGTTTGATTGCTCTGGCCACCTCTCAAGATACAGGACAGGTGTTCACTTTCTGTGTATTTCAGCAGCTCGTTTTCTCACAGTGCAGCCTAGAATTAAACAAAATAGAGCTCAGTGGGTCTCAAAAGAGTAGAAAGTTTTCATGATGGTCCCACTTTTGAAGTTCTTGAGGTCATAACAAGCCAAGGCAGCCAGAATGACCCTTGAGAGACACGACAGTGAAGGAAAGAAGTTGCTTCATGGGAGTAACGGTGCTTTTCTGTGGCTGTGAACAGACGCTGGTACCCAGCAAATGTCAACTAGAATAGTTGCCTTTTAATATGCTGCTCTTCAGAACTGTTTCCACTCCTGTTGTGTCACCTGGAAAGTGAAGGGTGCAGCTCTAGGAAATCCAACATCCTATTATTCTCTTGTGGTTGTAAATTGTCATCACCCATGTCAGAGCCCTGGAATTCTGCCAAAGTTGCTTCATAAAACGAAACCCAGGGAATTTACTGAGGGGAAAGCACTAGCAGAAGATTCATTATCTGTCAGTGCTGTTGAATAAGATCCTCTTTCTTGAGCAAGAGTAGATATAATTCTTAAGACACTTTGCTGCTTTGCAGTGAGCAGGAGGAAGTTGTTAGTATTCTTCTGTTTGAAATATGCAGTTTTATTGCATCGTCTATACATAAAATGCTGTTTTAATGGAAACAAAGGAATAAAATCTAAGTTGCTATAATGCAGCTTAGGCTGGAGGCGCTCAAAAATATTTCTTGTACATAGGATTATGATCTTCTTGGTGAAAAAATCATGTCCTGTGGGATGGATCACTCTCTGAAACTCTGGAGGATTAATTCCAAGAGAATGATAAATGCCATCAAAGAGTCTTATGAGTACAACCCGAATAAAACCAACAGGTACATAGTCTTCATCTTCTTGGCTGTCTTTGCAAAGCATGAAAATACTCATCAATGGCCCAGGTTAATTCCTATCCCAGTTGGGAGTTCTGGGAATAGCGAGTGACCTAGGGATTGTGCTGGATACTGAATCTCTCTGGGAGATGTGTCTTGCTGATGTTTGCTTCCATAGAGTTTTATTGAATACAGATTTAAAGGCCTGATACTTATTTTAAATATCTTAATTATTTCTTATGTGCTTGGCTGGAAAGTGTCTGGAATTATCATCTCTATCATTCTTAATTAACGCTTGTATTTCACTGTGTCTCAAGTTGTCAGTGGCTTTTCTCTCACCCCAAAATTTCTAGGAAGTAGCTGTGAAGATGATCGTGGGGTTTTTTGTAATATCATGAAATATAAAATTATGCTTTTTAGTTTGTTTGGGGTTTTTTAATGACTATTTTTATAAAGTGCTTTTCTATTCAACAGTTTAGATGTTGCAGAAGCAGCAACAGTAAAACTGAGCTTTAGTTAGTTCTTGAAGTATTTGGCAATGGAAGCTGTGTTAAGCATCTGAAGGAGGTTTTGTTTAGCGCGGTGTCTGCACAGTCTTGTACAGTAGGAAATGTTATTTCATTAGAAACAAGGATGAAAACAGGGACTGTTTCCGTTATTTAAAAAAAAAAACCAAATGCAAGCAACAGAACAACGTACAAAGTCTACTCTGTTATAAAACTTTTAAACCAACAAAGAAGACAAGCTTGTCCTTTTAACATAGAGAAAGCTTAAAAGTGGCCTTTAAAAATTAGACTTGTATTTCAGTTTCTCTAAACCTCATTTGGCAATTTTCTCCGTAGGCCTTTTGTTTCCCAGAAAATTCACTTTCCTGACTTTTCTACGCGAGACATACATAGAAATTATGTTGACTGTGTACGGTGGCTGGGAGACTTGATCCTTTCCAAGGTAAAGCAGCAGCTTTTTTGGCTTTTTGTACTTGTATTCGCTTGTTTTGAGAATCTTAAACTGTATAAGTTTTACTAGACGGTGGGCTGCAGGTTATCTTAACGTGCTACGTTAAAGGATTTTATGCGGCATATTGTGAATTTTGTCGGCTGTCAGGACATGTGGATAAGCAGCTTGTACTTAAAAAGTAAAGTGATGATTGCAGCTGAGTCTCTACTAAAAATCCAGTGATGCCAACTAACCAGATCAGTAGGGAACATGGAAAGAGGCTCCTGGTGATGGGTAGTGATGTGGCTGTGATCTAAGGACAGAGGTGACATTTTTCAAGTTCAGCATTATTTTTAATGTAGTTGGGGAAGCTGTGAGATTAAATATGTGGTTATAATTGCAGGTAGACCAAATGTGCAATATAAATAGTAAATATAGGTGATTTTTTTCCACTGTTTTCTTTCCAGTCTTGCGAAAATGCTATTGTGTGCTGGAAACCTGGCAAAATGGAAGATGATATAGATAAAATCAAGCCCAGTGAGTCAAATGTGACCATACTCGGGAGGTTTGATTACAGCCAGTGTGATATATGGTACATGAGGTTTTCAATGGATTTCTGGCAAAAGGTATGTGTGAGCTTTGCCTTTGCTGGATTTTAAGGTGCAGAGTTTTTAATTGATTCCATACTTATGGATGTCGAAAATCTTGGTTCATGGAATGCAATGTTTGAGAAGTAGAATGATTTACTGCAAGGGGCTTTAAGTCAAACCGGAAAAGCTCTGATTTTTTGTTCTGGGTTCTGCCTAATGGAAAAAAGTTCCACCAAAGATTTATTTATTTTCCACTAAAGATGTGTTTGCTGGTGTCTTCCCTCTCTGCAGAGGCGGATATTAAAGTTGGAGAAAGGAGGCAAATTTTATATTATTTCTAGCCCTTCCAACAAACTAATTCAGTCATTCATGTTCAGAGATTACCAGTGTAGAGCCTTTATAAAATTCTAACGTCCTTTCTTTGAGATAGTCATGTAAAACTTCTCTATCCTCTGCTTTCCTTTAAAGATGCTTGCTCTGGGCAATCAGGTCGGCAAACTTTATGTTTGGGATTTAGAAATAGAGGATCCTCATAAAGCCAAGTGAGTACTTGTTTAATTTTATTTTTGTTAAGACAGGGAATTGGGGTACTTTCCTTTTTCCTTTACTGATAACTACAGAAATTCTTTAACACTAGTAGTCACTTTCCATTTTAACTACTAGGTAAATAAATTTTCGGAGCCCCTGAAGGTTAACGTTTACTACTTTTACTGACGTATGATTTATATTACAGAAGTGTCGGGAGGCCCCGATCAGATTGTGCCATATGTAGATACTGTAAAAGACAATTTGTTCCTCAAAAGAGCTTACTAATTAGGTGGAAAATCTACAAAGCAATTAAAAGATGATGTGCTACGTGGGTGTAGCATATGGCAAAAGAGAAATATAAGAGAGTATAAAGGTTAGCTGCAAGCATAATGTGGAAAGAGCAGCATGACTTTCTAATTCTCACCTATGTGGCCAGGACATTTAAGAGTGTGTTGTATGTACATATATATACACTTACACATGTATACAAATACATATAAATAGATAAAAATCATTATATGTATATAAATAATATATACATTATGTGTATAAATATATATACATTGTATTTATAGAAAGAATATATGCATATTTGGATATTCCATAAACAATAAATTCTATATACTTACATATAGATTTTATATATTAAATATAATCTATATAAATACGTGTGTGTGTTTATACACATAAGTGTACAAAGTTCCTGAGAATGCTGCAGTCTTTCATCACCCAATTACAATATTTTATTCCTAACCACTGAGAAAGAACATCAGTTGCGAAGTTCTAAATAAATGTGATTCCATAAGCGTTCAGTTAGTGTTTCAATGAAAACTGAGTGGATGAGAAAGGGTGGTGGGTGAACAGGAAATTAGTGCTTTCTCAAGTCCACATTTGGAATACAAAATACACCACGGAGGGCATCATCCCATTGCCCTGCAGTTCCTCCTAGGTCACATCAGTAAAGTAGGTGGAGAAGCAGATTTAACATTGAAGCTGAATAATTTTCTTTTATTTATAGGTGTACGACTCTTACTCATCCTAAATGTGTTGCTGCCATCCGACAAACCAGTTTTAGCAGGGACAGTAGTATCCTTATAGCTGTGTGTGACGACGCCAGTATCTGGCGCTGGGACAGACTGCGATAAATGACTTTTTCTTAATTCAAAGTAGAAAATATATTTTCAAGTTATAACATAGTCTCTTAACTTGCTAGTACGGTAGATGCATTTAGCGTAGACATTCTCAAAGGTTCAGCGGGCTAGAGCTGAACTCAGTGATGTTTACATTCTGGGTATTGTTCTGCTTTAAATTGCTGCTTTTAATAAAAAGAAGTATTTTTGTAAAGTTTTCTGAATTGTCCATTTTAATTATTTCCCATGATGAGTTTTCACTTTTGGCCTGTGAAACCACTTTGCGTACAGCTGTCACAGAAACACAAGGTAACCCGCTAGGAGTTTGTTTATGTGCCTGCTTGCAGCTGTATTTGTGCCTTTTTGACTGTAAACCTGATGAAGCTTCTGAATATTATCCAGGGACCACACAAAGGAAACACTGCACTTAGGAATATAGTATAAATAAATGTTAAATCACTGCTAAAGGTATTTTGAACTCATTCCTTAAGTTCATTGCACATTGAAAGTGATTATGTTTTAATACTTTCCAACTGGGATGTGCTCTTTATCATTTCTGTTCTTAATTAGGGGGTAAAACTTTACTGGCAGGGTTGTTTTTTTTTTGTGGATCACATTGCTCTACTGTTTGGATTCGGGCTGTGTAGTTACAGCAGTTACCTTAAAGTAGAGGGAATTATTGGAATTTTAATCGCCTCTCTTGTCAGTGATAGCCTCACCACCCAAATACGCTCATCAAGGTTTGGCCTGCCCTAGGAATAATGAATTCTAAAGTCAGTGCTATGTCCTATAGGTTTAAAATATGTCCAGTTAATAAATAAGGAAGGGGAAAAATGGATCAGGTGGAGACACCATTAACAGGGACAACCTGTGTTCCAAATGCTTGTGTGTATCCTGCCAGCTGAAACCTGGTTGTGTTCTCCACGTGGTCCAGGACATTGTGTGGGAGCTGTGTGTGCCTGAGGGAGGTCAATAACAATTACTGAAGCTGAATAATTTACTTACTCTTTTTCTCTCCTGTGCTATTCTTACCCCCCACCATCACATATTACTTGAAAAGAAGGTATTAGGATGTTCTGCAAATAGAACTACGCCATCATTGGCAGCAGGTTTGTGCTTTCTTAATCACTACACGAAGTTAGGTCGTCCTGTCTGCTACTGACTTCTTAAGAGCCTATCTGACTTTTCTCTTTCAGGATATTGCTTTTTCCAATTTGTTAGAGTTTGGGAAGATGTTCTGTGTAGATAAACCACCTGTTCAATTTGAAGTAACAGCACCAAGCCAGTTTTGGCTTGCATCCTTGGGAGCCTGCAAAAAAATGAAATCCCAAGCTGGAAGGTAGTTTAAACTAAGTCTTACTCTATAACATATGACTCTACTGCCTCCCTTTTCTTTTATCTTCTCTTTTAAACCTTGTCCTTACTGCTGGGGAGATGCGCTAGTATCTTGGTAGCACAGGTCTGTCCAAAGCTTGTGTTCAGTTGAGCTGGATTTCACTCGACCTCATCTTTCTTGCACAAGCCAAGTAGCCAACATACTCGTTCTTGGAAGGGGTGCCCTTGGCTTGCTGCTCATGGGGACATGGTTGTGAAGCCACCTGTAAATCCACAGAGCCAGGTACAAGTGCTGTCAGGAGGAGACCAGCACATACACATACCAACACTGGTGAAGGGGCTGGAGAACAGGCTTTATGAGGAACGGCTGTGAGAGCTGGGGTTGTTTAGCCTGGAGAAGAGGAGGCTGAGAGGAGACTTCATTGCTCTCTATAACTACCTGAAAGGAGGTTATAGAGAGGAGGGAACTGGCCTCTTCTCCCAAGTGGCAGGGGACAGGACAAGAGGGAATGGCCTCAAGCTCTGCCAAGGGAGGTTTAGGGTAGACATTAGGAAAAAATTTTTCACGGAAAGGATCATTGGGCACTGGAACAGGCTGCCCAGGGAGGTGGTTGAGTCACGTTCTCTGGAGGTGTTTAAGGCACGGGTGGACGAGGTGCTGAGGGGCATGGTTTAGTATTTGGTAGGAATGGTTGGACTCAATGATCCAGTGGGTCTCTTCCAACCTGGTTGTTCTATGATTCTATGCAAAGGTGAGCACTTATTAGCTGGAGAAGACAACAGGTGAGACTGGAGCTTGCAAGCAGTTTTTAACCTCTAGTTCTACTGGATCTGCAGAATTGTTGGCACAGATGAACTAGAGTTTATGCAACAGTAGTGGCCTATATGCCTCGAAGTTCATTCTGTGGAAAGTATGTGAGGTTTGCAGGGTCTGAAAAATCGTAGGCGTAGAGATGTGGTTAGGAATGCATCCCAGAAAGGCAGTGGGAGTGCTCAGGGTTCCCACAACCTTCAAGGAAACTACTTTGATCAGATAAGCTGAACTAAGGTTGGAGGCTGGGACCATTTAGCATTTGCAAATGCTTTACAGTGGCATGATGGCAGACTAGCGCTTCTGTATTTCCTCATGTCCAGGGCTGAGAGAGAAATGAGATGCAAAAGCAATAGGGATTTTTCAGCCATTGTTTTTTGGGTAGGAGGTTGTACGTTCCAGCAAATGAGCCGCTCTGTTTCCAAGAGGAAAGAAAGGAAAGGTACTGTTTGACTAGAGAGAGGCCCAGCACGATTAGAGTCAGCTTTTACTTCTGCAATAACCTATGAACACACTGAAACCTGGTCTAAAATACAGAGAAATGTACCAGCAGGTTTGCCTTGAGAGAAACCTGCATGAAGCTGAAATCAAGTTCTGGGTATTAATGAAGGGCAGAACTAGAAAACGTGAACTTGCAAAAGTAGAGCCTGGAGCAGGCTCTGGACAAGAAGAAATTTTCCTTTGTGCAACCAGCCCCATCTGCTGGGGCTGCAGATAGAGGTGATTGCAGAATATTTTTGATTTAAGCTAAAGTAAAGTTTCATCTAAGTAATTGATTGATTGGGTTTTCTTGAAAGTTAGACAGAATGTCCCTCTGACAGCGTGTTTTCTTTCAGGCAGTGTTTTTTCAGAGACTGTTCACTCTCTGGTAACATTGTGTGAGCTGTGCTGAGCAGAGGGCTCTGCTTCTGTAACCACCTCTGCCTGCAGCTTTTCCCCATCCCAGCTGCAGGGTCAGGCAGCGCTGGAGCCAAGTCTCCAAATTAGCAAGAGATTTGACTTCTGTGAAGTTCAAAATAACATTAAAATTAGTCCTTGGAAAGTAATAGAATGTGCATAAGATTTCCAGGAAGATTTATCCATATGCATGTAAGTGGGAAATACATTCTGTCCCAGCTCTTGTCTCATTGCAGAGGATCAATGGAGGTCGTTCCCTTGTTTCCCAGGCCTGATAAAGGATGCTCACTTCCTTAAACTCCAAAGCAGGTCTTTGAGAGTTTATTTGCTGGCATCTTCAGTATCAGCTCTGCTGGTGGCTCCTGCTCAGAGCAGCAGGGCTGAGGCTGCTGCCAGGGTGCATGGAGCCACCTCCATCTACTGGGTACCCGAGTTCCCATGGGGACATAGATGCAGGAAGAGAGCTGGGGATGATCAGAAGAGAAGGCTTCGAGGAGACCGTAAGGCAGCCTTCCTGGACTGAGAGTGGGTGCAGAGGGAAGCTGGGGAGGGACTTCTTGCAAGGGCATGGAGTGATAGGATGGAAGGGAATGGTTTTAAAGTGGAGGGAGGAAGTTTTAGATTAGACATTAGGAAGAAATTCTTCATGATGAGGGTGGTGTGGCATGGGCACAGGTTGCCCAGGGAAGCTGTGGCTGCCCCATCCCTGGAAGTGTTCAAGGCCAGGCTGGATGGTAGCAGCCTGGTCTGGTGGGAAGTATCCCTGCCCATGGCAGGGGGGTTGGAACTGGATGATTTTTTAGGTTGCTTCCAACCCAAACCAATCCATGATTCTACCTCACAAACCGGGGCACCTCCAAAACAGCCCCCAGGCAGAGGAATTGCAAGCTAGGAGCACAGGCACTCTGGAGTCTGGCCTTAGCTAGAAAGTGTGAATCCCAAATCTGCTTTCACAGAATCGTAGAATCATAGAATGGTTTGGATTGAAGGGATCTCAGGGACCCCACCCAGTTCCAGCCTCCCTGCCATGGGCAGGGACACCTCCCACCAGATCAGGCTGCCCAAGGCCCCATCCAGCCTGGCATCCCACCTCCAGGGATGGCACAGCCACAGCTTCCCTGGGCAACCTGTGCCAGTGCCTCACCACCCTCACAGTAAAAAAATTCTTTGCCAGGTCTAGGCAAGGGACAAAAACTGCTACAGCAAGGAGATGAAGGGTAGGGAATTGCAGAAGTGGCTAACCAAATACAGATTTTTCTAGAACTCTGGTTTGTGTTCTACTAGAGGAAAAATGCTACCAATTTTGGAAAACCTCCATAGGCCGGGGAGACTAATAGTGCTGTCACCACAAGCTCACTGACTTCCATTTCTGCTCCACTTTGGAGGCAACAGCTGGATTAAGAATCAGTGCAGGGACATCATACTGAGTCAAATAGGTCACAGAAATCCCGAAGGAGTACAAGTGGAAAATGTGTGGTGTCCTTCATCTTGTTTTCCAATGGGAGTATCACAGTGATTCCTTCTAAAGCAAATACTGTAGTCTGAAAAAACATTGGGTATTTCTTCCAGCCAACCACAGGAGGCAGTTTTCATAGGATCTAACATTTCTCTAACAACATAGAATCATGGAATCATAGAATGGTTTGGGTTGGAAGGAACCTTAAAGGTCATCCAGTTCCAACCCCCCTGCTATGGGCAGGGACACCTCCCACTAGATCAGGCTGCCCAAGGTCCCCTCCAACATGGCCTTGAACATCTACAGGGATGGGGCAGCCACAGCTTCCCTGGGAAACTGGTGCCAGCGCCTCACCACCCTCTTGGTGAAGAAATTCCTCCTCATGTCTAATCTAAATCTGCCCCTCTCCAGTTTATGCCCATGTATACACCATATGGATATATACCACGTACTGGTAAATGATCCCCAGGCTGACAGCCACGGGCAGACTGGCAAGAAATGAAAGCAACGAAAGCTTTGTATTTTATCAGAGAAAGGCAAAGTAGTTTTTCACTGTGTTTTGCTCTTTCTCACAGCAGGGCAGACATTTCAAGGGTGTTTTCTGTGATGGCCTCAAACAGATCACAGGCCTGTCTTAGCCAAAGGTTCTACTTGTCAAGTACACAAGACTAGGCAAGGAGAAAAGTAGAATTTAATTTGGCTACTGCCATAAAAGACAAAAAGACATGTTTCCTTAAATATGTTAACAAAAGGAGAGCTGTGGCTCAGGTCCTTGAGCAGAAACAATCCCACCAATAAGTTTGGTCTTTCCTGAGGAAGGAATAACCCGGACCATTTTTCCCAGCCAGTTCCTTAGAAGGGCCACAGGGACCTTATCTCCTTCCACAGTGCACAAGGGTTTGGATTGGGCAGGGCCAGGCCAGCTTGGAGATCCTCTAGTGTTAACAAGCCAAGTGGCTTCTGCTAAATGCGTACCCCAATGCTGGAATGTCCCAGCACCCACAGAATCATTTAGAATGGAAAAGACCTTCAAGATCATCAGACTGTACACCTAACACTGCCAAGTGCACCACTCAGCTATGTCCCTAAGCTCCACACCTTTTAAACCCCTCCATGGATGGTGACTCAACCAATTCCCTGGGCAGCCTGTTCAAATTCTTGACAAAAACTCACTGCTGATTGCAAACTTGGTTTTCAAGGCCCAAGGCAGCATTCTGGGCAGTGGCAAGACTCACAGGGTATGTTTCCAGCCATCCAGTAGTTTTTTCTATCACTGGCTGTAGTGGGCTATTAACACATATTCCATTGGTTTAAATTTTGTCTACCAATGAGACATACACATTCCAGTCATAAAAATATAGACCATTAGGAGTAACTGGTTTTACTTGGATACCTAAAATTGGATCTCTACATCAAATGGTCTTGTAGGACCAATGAGATAGTTGGTGCCTTCACTTAGCGGTTGCTGAGACTGTTTTGTGTCCCATCAGGCCAACCCTGTAGCTATCAGGGCAATATTCAGTAAGAGGCTCTGGCTCATAATTCTTTTCTAAGTTTGCTCTCTTCCTAAATCAAGGCTGCGTCCGTTAAAGAGCCAAAATGATGAGCATCCAAGTTATTTTCCTTTAAAACTGCAGAGCAAAAATTCAGGCAGGGGAGAGGAAGCATGAGCTTTCCCTAACAAGGAAGTTCTGATCCAGGGCAAATACTGTCTTTTTAAATGATTACAAGTGGGGCTCTAAGAGAAAAAAAGGCCTCATTACATGTAATTTATGTACATTACATAGCACATACGTGAAGTGACCTTATGCAAAGCATGTTCCAACACCCCCATGGCAGGGGGGTTGGAACTGGATGATCTTTAAGGTCCCTTCCAACCCAAACCATTCTAAGATTCTATGATTAATCAAACCTTGTGCAATCTGAGCCACAAAAGGAGTAACAGAGAGCAGCAACAGGGCGAAACTCGTAATTTGTACTGATCAAAAGAAACCGTTCTGTGTCTGTTCAGCCAAATCATATGTGCCAGTTTCTGAAAGCAAAATTAAATAATGATACTGTAATGAATATATTTGGTTTTTGTTTCTCCTATACTCTGGGATCTTTCAAAGGCCTTGTTCAGTCCCCCAAAGCTACATATATAACACAGTTTTGGTAGTTGAGGTTACTGGCTCATTCACGCATCTAAGCTGGGGTTCCAGAAATGCCTCTATTAATTTTTGTGGGAGCAGTCCCCTGCAGTCTTTCTTGCTCTGCTGAACACTCCTAATTTTGATTCATTCAGTTGGCATTTTAAGCTGAAGCCATTACAAAGAAAAAAGGGTTGTATTGAAGTCTTCATTAGCTCATTGGGACTGTGCCATCCTGGCCAAACCATTAGGAGTGACTTTCTTCTTTGTTATTATTCATATTCCTTCACTATTCCACCCCTCAGCTCACATCTCAAATGAAGAGGATAATGAAGCCAAAATCTTCAATTTATTTGTCAGTCTAAGAGGCACCGGAAAGAGGAAAATGGCAATCGTGTTCCATAAGTTTGAATGCACTTCACAGGCTGTAATTGATGTGTTAGGGATGCTGAATGTGGTCCTGGAGCAGATTACTTTGTCACCCACCTCTCCCTCACCTACAAAAACAATTGGTGCCTAGAAAGCTGCTGTGTTTGCAAGGCTTGAAGAACAGGAGCATGCAAAACCAATGGATAAGATGAAGACCCTGTATTTAACAGACCTCAAATGAGGTTAAGAAAATATCAAACAGCATTAGGCCCATAGACCTTATCCATGTAAGCAAGGAAATTCTATCACAAGCTGGTCCCCACTGAGATATTCTCCACTCAGCACCAGTAGCCTGTTTGGAGGCAGAGGGCAGGTAAGTGAAACCACTGGCAGAGGCTTCCCAGGGAGGTGGTTGAGTCACCGTCCCTGGAGGTGTTTAAGAGACGGGTGGACAAGGTGCTGAGGGGCATGGTTTAGTGTTTGATAGGAATGGTTGGACTTAATGATCTGGTGGTTCTCTTCCAACCTGGTGATTCTGTGATTCTATGATTCTATGATTCACTTCCACAAGGTGTGGAAGGATCGTCAGTGGTAGACCCTGTGGCTCCCATCTTGTAGCCCCTTCATGTCAGAAGGCACAGAAGGCAGCAAAAACCTTGGGTTGCTTCTACCCTGCAGTTCTCCTTATCCTGCCTCTCCAAAAACGTGACACTATGTTGTCCATGTTTCTCTGGTCAAACATGCTTCTTCGCCAAACTATTTTAGGAGCATGTTCTGGAAAACTCCAAACATTTCTTCCATACTACCTCAGCTTTCCAGGGAATGAAGAACATATTTTTTTCTCTGGCTCACTTAATTGCATCTGGACTCTTCCTAGAAAGTGTAAAAAGAAGCATCTGTGTCCCCAGTCAACCCCACAGGACCACCTGGTCAGTGCAACTGTTCAGTGGATAAGATCGCCTGCGTGGTTCTGCTGAGCTCCTGTTACCACCAGCCCCTACAAAACAACCAGCTGGCAAACCTGTACAAATGTCCAGAGAAAGTTTTAAGTCTGGAGTCAGTTTTTGACCAAGTTCTTACAGAGTGTTACCTTGTGGGTTGCTTTCTTTGTTCTCTGTGGCAGTGTTGCCACACTTGGAGGTTCTGTTTTGTGTACCGGGGTCGGGCATTAGGGTTTCTATTCCATGTGCCACTGGCCAAATGTTCAAGCCAGCATACTTGTGGTGGCACAGTCACAGCTTTTCTCTGGGCTTTTACATGTCAACAGGCATAAAGCACTGAGCAACTGTGACCAGCTGCCCTCTCAGCCTATTCACAGACACAAAAAAATGCAATTGAAACTTAGCAAGTGTATGTTTTCTGTGGATTTGGATGAAGAAACTGAATCCTTCTTCACTCTGAGGTACTTGAACAAAATTTTCCATAGGAAGGTTCCACTGCATAGTTGAGTGAAATGAAGTTTGAGGAAAGTTATTCTCCAACTTGAAATACTTTTTCAGCTTCATCCAATTTTTCTAATAATACACACATTTTATAATAATTGACTATTTCTCTTTTAAACTCTGGCTGATGATAGTACAAAAGAAACTTTTCCATGTACTGGTCGCTCAAACAATTCAGGTTTAACCTCATTCTATCTTGGCATTCTTAGCCTTTGCTGCCTTTCTCTTGCAGGTTTTGATTCAATATAGAACAGCTCCTACAGCCCTGTGATCTTTTAAGTTTCTTTTACTGCTAGATGTGTGGAGGTTCAGGCAGTAAATTATTTGCGTGGTTTTATTTCTCCCTTCCTTTATCAATTTGCTACAAAAAGGACACAAAAATAGTCAGAATTTATCTTCACTGATAATTCACTCTTAAATCGTAAGGATCTCAGTGTTTTGTCATTCTCAATGTGTTTGCTAATTACTATTCATTGTAATTAGAGCAAGATCACTGGTTGCTACTTCTTTGGAATTTCTTTAGCGTGGGTTCAGCGTTAGCAAAATTTCTGTTATTCAGGGTAATAAAAAAATTTTAAATATCTATAAATTAACTAGTATTCCCAGGGCTGGAGCTAGAGTCAGAGTTAGGTTTTCTCCTCAGCATGGCTTAATAACTGGGAGATGTTCAGTTGTAGATAATTTATTAACAAGTTGGCTGTTCCATTCTTTATCCCTCCTGGAGGAGAGCCATCCTGTCCTTATGGCCACTGTAAACGTCTATCATGTGAAGTCCTTCTACCACTTCATCATACGCCTTCATAGTTGTGTTCTACTTCTATCACCTGTGAAGACGGATGTCCAAGTCCAGTGAACACTGAATTATCACCTTCAATCTGTGGGAGCCTCACATAGTCATCCATAGCAGTTGGAGCTAGCATCCTCTGTTCTCTTCAAGTATTTGTCTCTTTTTCACATGGATTCATTTTATGATGACACACGCCATCTTTGATGGCACATTCTCCTGGTCATTGATTATAAAAGGAGCCTCCGATGACAATCAGGGGCTAAATACTTTATCTTCAGACACACAGATTAAAGCAAATGAGTTCTACTCTTACCTTGATAGGGAATGCACCCACCAAGAGGCTTTGGACATGTACACAAGCAAATACACTCTAGCCTGGCATAAGTGAAACTCCGTTTCTGTCTACAATCCAAAGCGGTGATCAGTGTCTGTATTTCTTTACGAGGCATTTGTGTAAGAGACCTGACAAAGGCACTGCAGTCACCAAAATATTTTCTCTAGTGCATCCACACACCCCCAGAAGAGTACCATTGCAATCAAGCACATAATTTAAGTCTTCCAGTTCTGAGTTAATTGTACCTAAAAAGTGGATGAAGTCAGTTTGCTACCCTGACCTATGAGATATTTGGTCCAGGGCAGGTGACTCAGAAATCTAAAAAGACCAACGCGTCTTGGCACAATACATAAATTCTGCTTGGAAAAGGAGTAAGAAGTGATCAAGTGAGCGCAGGTCAGCAAGGGCAAAACTGTAGAATCCCAACAAAGAAAAGCAGAAATAAACCTTGTAGAAATCTTTGAAATCCTAAATAATTTCTCTTTTTTCTTAAAAGCAGAATTTTTTTTTTCATATCTTGTCAAAGTAGGCAAACAGTACTGTTTCTATAGCAATAGTACCTACTGGTTCTGGGCAAGATCCAACAACCTTGATGTCCCGGACACTGGATAGCACCTGATATGGAACCTAGTAAGCTACCCTCACCCTCACTGCAGGGAGCCAACTTCAATCCAGAATGTGTGTAGATGCATTCCTGAAATGCTATCTGTAGCTAGGAAGCATGACTGAGGGATTAAAGCGATGTGCCAGCAAACACAGTTACTGGAATTCTGGATGAGGGCACGCCACTGATGACATCCATATCCAGCTGCCCAAGAAGGCATGCTCCCATCCCTAGAGAATTTACATTCCCGGCCTTGGGGCTGCAAGTTCTTAGCCTTGTGCTTAACATTAAGCATGTCAACACCTTCCAACACTACTCAGTTTGCACACTAGAGGTTAAACAGGTGTGTATATCTGTGCAGGTGAAGTGGAGAGGCAATGAAATGCAGCCCCTCTTACTTTTAGTGAACTGTATGAGCACATTCACAGCAGCAGGGAAAGCTGTGCCTGCGTTGTGTTGGAAATAAAGCATTTCACAGAATTAGAAAGCAAACATCCAAGCATGTGCACGTTCAGAACTTGCTGAAAGTTCCCAGCAGCACAGGAAGCATTCTTAGTGTGAGTTACAGCCCTAGAATGGCTTTTTCCTCACTGAATGCTCACCCAGCTACAATCAGGGACTTAGAAGCACTTTACATTTCTTCAAGTGGATTTAAATGCTGCTGTTTTAATTAATCTTCCAGGCACACTACTCGCAAGCTTTGCCTGTTTCCTCTTTAAGGAAGCGAGACCTCATAATTCAGCTGCTGCAGGACTGGAGAGTCTTCACTCCGACACGGATCCTCCAGTAGCCCCTTGCCCATAACTCCAAGCCTGTGAGCATTTTGGGTGTTCCATTTTCTCATTTCTGTCACCTGTGGCAAGGGAGACAGTCACACAGATTTGTAGGGACTTCAAAGATAATTCCTTTTTTTGTTTGTTTTAACTAAAGGAAATACTGGAAGAGCTCTGTAAAAGCTACAAACCGACTGCAGTTTCTCCAATTCAATCTTTTATTTTCAGATGGTGTGGCACACATTCAAGGAGATGGATAAAGAAGGAATGAGGAGGTGCTGTATGATGAGTAAAGGCACCAAATCAGGTCACAAACATGAAAACTGGAACTTTTTCAAAAAAGTCAGGTTCAGGGTGAGTGGAAACTGCTCCAAGTCTCATGCTTATAGAACAGCCAGCAGATGTGGTACATACATGTCTAAGCAACCGGCTGTCTTCTCATCGGTATTAACTGTTCAGCTGAAATCAAAGGAACAGACAGAATTAAAACGGAGAGCTCAGAAAACTGAGCAGTTTTTTTAAAGTTTGCTCTGTCTGTGAATTGTGGCACATGCTTCTTTTTTTCCTCAAACAAAAGTATTAATCAACATTCTAAAAATAAAAAGAATCATGAGAAGAGCAGCTAGGGACACAAACAGCTTAGTAATAGCATATAAATAATGTCAAGAAATTCATGTGGAAAACATATGTGAACAACATCACAAGATTACAAGAGCTTAGTAGAGAGAAATACAGGAAAGAGGTAAAAGTGGCTGCCAAAGGCCTTTGAATAGTCAGCCAACCTCTTCACCTTGCTGGGTTTTGTGACCTGGTTTGTGAAGTAGGCACAAATTTGCATACCGTGTCTTAGAGCTCAAATAATTCACACCACTCTTCCATAACAAATATAAAGAGAGATTATTTGGTATAAAATGTCATAGATAAAAGAGCATCAAGGTCCAGATACCCACTCTGAATCCACCCTGTACATCAGTCACTTTGCCCTTCTGGGGAATGTAAAAGTCTCAGAGGTCCAAACCCATAAAATTCATCTCCTGGAGGGGCCTAATAATAAAAATTAATTTAAGGGTGCACTGCCATGTACTGAAGGCAATCCCATCACCCCTAAAATTCAGCATTGACAGCTACTGTTTTTGTGGAAAGATGTTTCCATGTCACACTGCCAAAGGACAGCAAGAGTCTTTTGAGGCAGATTTTTTTGCCCACAGCAGATGGAAGTGACAGCCTTTAGTTGCAAACAGAAACCTAACAGCAGCAAGAAAGGACACGACTGTGTAGGAACAGTGGTACAGGCAAAGCTGATGGTGCTTATAAAACAGAGGTGTAGCACGAATAACTTGTGAAGGGAATGTGCAATGAGCAAGTGAGGGACCAAGGACTTTCCCACAAAGTGCAAGTCTCTATGCATCTGTGTATCCTCCTTCATTAGCAAATGGTATCTCTTCTTAATATACATTGTTAAGTATTCATGTGTTCACATATCTTAGGTTGAACTGCATAAATATACTGTATTTCCAGAAATGCTCTGTACTCATCTGATGTTCTACTGTGAAAATCTATTAGTAGTTAAACTCTTGTCACCCTTGTGCAATATACCAACAAGATTTGTAACCTTGTTAGTGAACTCTGTAAAGAAAAAGATAAAACCAAGCTCTGATAATGTCTTTCTGGGTCTGTTAG
The DNA here is from genome assembly GCA_013389865.1 of Piaya cayana. Taxonomy (NCBI): domain Eukaryota; kingdom Metazoa; phylum Chordata; class Aves; order Cuculiformes; family Coccyzidae; genus Piaya; species Piaya cayana. The sequence continues at coordinate 108,880 of WAAB01010308.1, forward strand.
AGCCTAGGTTTTGGTTTCTTTTTTACCTTTTAGGTTGAATAGAAAGTAAGATAAAAGAGAAAGACATGAGGAAAGTGCCCTTTCTCTTGTAAACCAAGTGATCTATAGATGTTAGTGCTGGAGCTATAAAATTTAGTTTCAGCATTCCCTACCTGTTCCAGATATGCTCCATATGTATAAACTGCCAAGGCTGCCATGCCACATCAATTAATAGTGTTTACTGCAGACATATCTAGCCACTCTTATCAAAGAGCCTCGAGTCCTTTAGCTCCTCTCCACAGCTCCACAGACAAGACTGTGCCCATGTTAGCGAGCCTGGAAGAGAGACTGAACAGATGAAGCTTTTGGGCTTCCTAGGAGCAGCTGATGCCACATTTATGTCCTTCGTGTTCCTACCATATGAAACAATCACGTAAGCAGCTTTTGGGACATTCAAGGACGCTTGCACTGAAGGTTGCATTACCCTCAGCTGTCCCAGTGTGGTTTCATGTGGGCACACAGGTACATAGCTCCGCCTTGCCAACACTGCTACCAGATGGATGTGTGCAATTCCTCTGGCTTCAGGGAACCCAGCACATGCACAGGCACCCTAGGCATCTGAGTATGTGCCAAACAGACTTGCAAAAGTTTTAGTAGTACCTTAGCAGCAGCATGTCTCTGACTGACTGTCCTGGTAGGTGTCTAATTTAGGATGAGCTTGGTAGCTCTCCAGGCCCCAGTAACTCTAAGGACTTGATCTCCATTGCTTGAAATGTAAGTTTAGGTATGTGACTCACAGGCAGTTACCTACATTTTAGAGCTAAATTTAGATGTCTACAATCTGGAAATGAATTACACTCCATATTTCCAGCTACAGCTCCTGACCTGGCAAAATTACTCAGCCAGAAGCATCTTCTGAAACTCTTTGACCTCCTTTATTTCTACTACTCTGAAATACACCTCCACAATTAGGTCATCTTTGTCCTTTGTCACTTTGACCCCCAATTTTGAGTCTTTTGACTCATGTTGAATAACTGAAGTGCCTTTTTGTTACAAATACGAGACTTTGGAAGTCTAGAGAAAGAAAGCAAAATGGTTGCACCTCCAGGCTTTGCACACTGTAGTCATTCATATGTTAATGTACCAATGGGCATCCTCTGCATCTTTGAGACCCTAAAATCACTGGAGAGTGCTTAAGATGAGTCTTAGTGGATGGTGAATAAAACTGAGAAGCCTTGTGCTCCTGAAAAATCACTACACTACTGGATTCTGGCTTAACAGGACAAACACCGGGGAGGGGGAAGTGCACAGACACAAGGCACCTCTGAACAGCACCAAGGGAATGCATGTGGAAACACACATTTGACAGATGATTTTATAACCTCAAACATCTCTTAAACCTGATAAACAGTATTTTTTTCCATTAAATACTTACTGTTGTGATATTACTCAGTGACAGTTTTGTCTCAAAATAATGCAATACTTCTGAAAGGTGACCAAGTCACTTGTATAGTTACAATCACAGAATCATAGAATGGTTTGAGTTGGAAGGGACCTTAAAGATCATCTGGTTCCAACCCTCCTGCCATTGGCAGGGACACCTCCCAGTGGACTGGGATGCTTGAAGCCCCATCCAACTTCACCTTGAACACCTCCAGGGTTGGGGCTTCGACAACTTCCCCAGGCAACCTGTGTCAGTGTCTCACTACCCTCACAGGAAAAAAATTACTTCCTGATATCTAATCTAAATCCCCCCTCTTTCAGCTTAAAACCATTACCCCTCATCCTGCAATAGCTGCAACAGCTCTGTAGCTTTAATAAACTCAGTCTAAGAGGGAGGGAAGTATTTTCTCCTTCTGAGAACAGGAAGACCTTTCAGGTTTCAGCCTTGATCCATGGATATCAGAATGATAGTTAAGCCCAAAGCTGTGGCACTTCTTTTTCCTTACTGAGTTTGATAAAACTGCTTTTGAACCTGATAAACACAGGGTGGATTGCAACTTTGTGTGCACACCTGCAAGTGAAAGGGTCACATTTTATCTCAAAAGAACAGTTTGTCTCTTTTTTTCTGACCAGCAAACTCCTCTCTGCTCTGAAACATTAAAATAGAGCTCTTCCAGAAATAAATAAAAAAAAATCTGTGATGAATTTTTTCTTCCCAATGCTTTCTCTCCTCATTACACAGTTTCTTTACAGAGAGGCAGTTTTGAATGCCCAAGCAGAAGGAACAGCCTGTTAAACACTTTTTAGGCTGCTACAGCCTTAAAATAAGTTGCTTCGATTGCCAGCAGAGGCAGGACTGGTTACTAGAGGCCTCAGGGAGGTGACTTTTCGTCTATGCAAGGGAAATCTTTCTGCTTCTTGTGACAGATGATCTGATAAGTGGGTGGATGGGGACTGCAGGCGACAGCAAAGGAAGGTGGACATTAGCCATGCCAATATATCTCAGAGACCAGATGGAGTTTTTACTGAGTGAAATGTGTATTTTATTACTCCCTAGGAGTAGATCAAATAAGTTCAGCAATAATCTGTTTTCTGTATAACAGGAGGAAACTTTCACAACCACTTGGAAGGCAGTGCCTTGAAAGATTTTTTACAGCAGGTAACTCACCAGATGACAACTGGGCTGAAGGCAGTTTAGAGGCTACTTCGTTGCTCCTCTGCTGTCATGAGCAGAAACCGCCCGCCTATGGCACATTCAATATGAAAATGCAAAGCAATTTCGTGCAAGGCATCTTGGCTTGTATCAGAAACAGCATGGCCAGCAGGTCCAGGGAGGTTATTCTCCCTCTGTACTCAGCACTGGTGAGACCGCTCCTTGAATCCTGTGTTCAGTTCTGGGCCCCTCACCACAAGAAGGATGTTGAGGCTCTGGAGTGAGTCCAGAAAAAAGCAATGAAGCTGGTGAGAGAGCTGAAGAACAGGCCTGAAAGGAAGTTGTGGAGAGGAGGGTGCTGGCCTCTTCTCCCAAGTGACAGGGGACAGGACAAGAGGGAACAGCCTCAAGCTCTGCCAGGGGAGGTTTAGGCTGGACATTAGG
>WAAB01010308.1:111929-134354 GCA_013389865.1 Piaya cayana
CAAGCTCCACCAGGGGAGGTTTAGGCTGGACAATAGGAAAAAAAATTTCCCAGAAAGGGTCATTGGGCATTGGAACAGGCTACCCAGGGAGATGGTTGAGTCACCTTTCCTTGAGATGTTTAAGAGACGGGTGGACGAGGCGCTGAAGGGCATGGTTTAGTGTTTGATAGGAATGGTTGGACTTGATGATCCAGTGGGTGTTCTCCAACCTGGTGATTCTATGATTCTATGAAATGTGTGTGGCTTGGTGCCCAGCTGCAGTGCCTGCTGCATTACAAGGCATTCCCTCACATTCAGCATAGTGCTGGGAGGAGTCTTTGCAAAAGAAAACACAGAGCCAGGCAAAAATCATGCTCTGCAGCGGGACAGGGAGGAACTCAAGATAAAAATGGGGACAGCAGGAATACAAAGGTTAGGGGTGTCATAATCTGAGTACCGAGAGGTTGTGGGTTTGTTAAAGTTCAGGCTGTCAAGCACAGATATGAAACAGAACACACAGATTCCTCCCTGGCCACCCTACTTCCACCCAACTGTTTAAACTGTGTAAAGCAGGCGTATGTGCAATACCATACCAGTGCCACAGAATCACAGAATCACAGAATGGTTTGGGCTGGAAAGGACCTTAAAGATCATCCAATTCCAGCCCCCCTGCCTTGGGCAGGGACACCTTCAAACTATGAAATAATTTGAAAATTTTGTTTTATTTCAGATGAAAGAACAAGCTTCTTTGTAGTAAACCATTGGCCAAATGGAGCTATTTTAAATTGCTGTAGGTTACTTGGTGCTTGTCTGTCAAAAGTAGGTACCATTTTCATTATCATGACAGAACTAAAGCAATACAATTTTCCTGCTATCTCAACTCTTAACATGTCCTTCTTAACAGGTGCTTTATACAAGGAGAGTACTCCCATACGGCAAGGAAAATCATCATTCTGGTGTGTCATCTTCATAAAGACATACCCACCCTCTTACCTTATTTTGGCTTTTATTTTTAAATTACCTTCTCCTTCCCCAGTGGGATTAATTATCCCAGTAAAACTTGCAGACCTGGCCTTGGCATGAAGAAAATGAATTGTTGCTGCCCATGGGCTTACAGCTGTGGCAACAACAGGAGAAATACTACGCGTGCACATAGGCCGATGTTCAAATAGAGAATGTTGTAATCAAACTCAGGTATGTGTGTTAAATTTTAACACCTGTATATTGAAGAGCAGGCATTTTAAGGACTGGAGTATATTTTCCATATATGAGGTTTCAGGAATATCTAATTTGAACAGCTCTCAGAGAGAGGAAAGGGACCTACAGCTTTTTCCTTAGGGCAACAGGATTACATGCATCTCCAGGAGCCACTGGAGGCAATGACATCCCCTGTGGCATTACAACCACCTGAGACTGACTACAAACACAAGGTTTAGAGAGCTGTGGGGAAAGCAACTACAAAGTCTCTGGAAGAACCTGGGGACACAAAGACTGAAGCTGATGTGCTTGATCTTTGAGGTGACTAGCAACACGTTACAGGAAAAAAAGAAGCAAGGTACTTGAAAGAGGAACCTTTCAGTGTTCCAAACACCTTTGTGAATATCGTACGTAGTTATCTTCTAGCAGCCACAGAGTCATAGAACCGTTGGGTTGGAAAAGATATTGGATATCATCGAGTCCAACTGCACCTGTCCACTACTAAACCACATCCCTGGGCACCTCATCTACCCGTCTTTTAAATCCCCCCAGAGATGAGGACTTAACCACTTCCCTGGGCAGCCTCTGCCAGTGCCTGATGCCTTCTGGTGAAGACATTTTTCCTGTCTAATCTGAACCTTCCCTGAAGCAACTTGAGGCCATTTCCTCTCATCCTGTCCCCTGTCACTTGGGAGAAGAGGCCAAAACCCACCTCTCTAAAACCCCCTTTCATGCAATTGTAGACAGTGACATGGTCTCCCCTCAGCCTCTTCCCCAGGCTAAACAATGCTGGTTTCCTCAGCCACCCCTGGTAAGGCTTGTGTTCCAGCCTCTTCACCAACTTCATTGCTGTGCAACATAAGATGTGTTTCTAAGACTGAAATGAACTGCATCACTTAAGTTAAAACTAGTTTATCCTTTACAAATGTGTCCATGATTCTGAGTACCTGTGTATCTCTTAAACGCACATAAAGCTGAGTTTTGAGCAAGGGAATGACTTTTGTGTATATACAGTAAGACAATACCCAGGCAAAGTCTCCAGGCTCAGCTACAACACAAAATAAAACATTATATGGCTATTGGGCAGTAAAAAAATAACATAAATGAATAGCATATTTCACAATAATAGCCACATTCTAAAATGTGTAAGTTAATGGATTTAGCAAATGTCACTTTCTGCCAACAAAGGACAGAGCAAAAGCAGCTTTATGGAAAACTGTATAACTCTATGGTATTTATTTTCTCAGAGTCTCATTATTCCCTATTGAAAAAGAGACTGCATATTTTATTTTATTTATGTTGCTTAAGAGGTGTGCAAGTGTACGTGCATTTGTTTGCACTAGGTAACAGGAGCTTGTTCGAAGAAGTTGAGTGAGCCCAAGAATACCCTCTTCACTTCTAACGCAGTACATAGATCATTCTTATTGACTGCTCTAAGAAGAGGATAAAACAGAAATGTACTGTTTCTTGTTTCCTTGATATCTGCTTTTTTCCACCATTACCATTCAGCAAAAAAAAAAAAAATCTTACGGTTCACTTTGGATAAGAAAATTATCATAGAATGGTTTGGGTTGGAAGGGACTTTAAAGATCATCCAGTTCCAGGCCCCCTGCCATGGGCAGGGACACCTCCCACTGTATCAGGTGGCCATCCAACCCGGCACTGAAGGCCTCCAGGGATGGGCATCCACAACTCCCCTGGGCAACCTATGCCAGTGCCTCACCACCCTCATCATGAAGAATTCCTTCTTAATGCCTAATCTAAAACTTCCCCCTTCCAATTTAAAGCCATTCTCCCTTGTCCTATCACTCCACGCCCTTGGAAAAAGTCCCTCCACAGCTTTCCTGCAGCCCCTTTCAGGTACCGGAAGGTGGCTATAAGGTCTTCCAAGAGCCTTCTCTTATACAGACTGAATAACCCCAACTGTCCTCAGTGCTCTGTTCCTCTGATCATCTTCGTGGCCCTCCTCTGGACATGTTCCAACAGTTCCATATCCTTCTTATGCTGGAGATTCCAGAACTGGACATAGTACTCCACAATAGTGGAGTAGAGAGGAAGAGTGACCTCCCTCAACCTGCTGGCTGTGCTTTTTTTAATGCAGCCCAGGTTACGGTTGGCCGCCTGGTCTGCAAGTGCACGTTGCCAGCTCATGTCAAGTTCCTCATGATCCAGCACCCCCAAGTCCTTTGCAGAGCTGTTCTCAATCATGCTGTCCCCCAGCCTCCATTGAAAGCACAAATTGCCCTAACCCGGGTGAAATAAACTTACCTAGTGAAGCATGGGGCTTGACAATATTGTTACACTGAATATATCTAGAAATAATAGCATCTGTACTGCCCTGATGAAAATAAGAAGAATTAAAGAAGGACTGTAGGGACTACCACACTACACAGCATTTAATCAGCTGTTGGGTGTATTTCTTTTCATTTACAGTTTCCCTTCTCATCTTCAGCCCATGTGATAGTCCCATTTGGTAAACTCTGTGGGCAGGCCAGGGCTTGTTGTTAATTGCTTGCTGCTACCTTTTATTTTGAATATAAAAATGCACCAGAACATAGTGACAGGAATCATTACTACAGCTGCAGATCTTCATTCTCTGGTTTTAGTTTCTTTGCAGCCCAGAGAGACATTAAACCCAGCAAACTAAAATTTACACCGTATAAAACCACAATTTGTCTTGTACTAAGAGAAACTTAATATTTAGTGTAAGACACTCTCCTTCAGAAATAGCATCTGAATGATGTATCTGAGCTAGAAATAGCAGCTGGGACGTGAATGGCACTGCAAATCAAGGGTTTGTGCAGAAGTGCATGGTGAGGTGAGGGATGTGAAGACCTTTTAAATTATGGGAGAAATAAAAGGTAATTCCTAGGAGTTTTAATTACTGGCAATTAAAAGGGGAAGAGCTCTTTATCAGGGAGTGTAATGACAAGAAGAAGGGTAATGGTTTTAAGCTGAAAGAGAGATTTATGTCAGGAATTAGGAAGAATTTTGTTCCTGTGAGGGTGGGGAGGCACTGGAACAGGTTGCCCAGAGAAGTCGTGGAAGACCCATCCCTGGAACTGTTCAGGGGCAGGTTGGATGGGGCCTTGAGCAATAGGATTGAGTGGGGGATGTCCTTGCCCATGGCAGGGGGGTTGGAACTGACTGATCTCTAAGATCCCTTCCAACCCAAAACTATGAATTCTATGAAAAAGGCTGGGAAGGTGCTTCCGGTCTCTCTCTATCCCCTCTGGGGCCAGGCCCTGCTGCACAGTCATCCAGCTCCTGCACCAGGGATACAACTTGCACACTTGCCCTGCAGCGGGAGGCCCGAGGCCACCTAACTCCAGGCCACCAACAGACCCACAGCCGCGCTCCTTGGCTCTGTGGGTGGCTGATTGCCCATGCAACGCCATTCTCCTGGGCACAACCAGTGCCTCCGTGCAGCTGTTGTGCCCAAGGGCAATGGCTGCCCTAGTGCAGCCGGTGCCTCAGCCAACGCCACTCCTTCAGGGGCGATGGATGCCCTTGGGTTCTTTCATCCAGTGCCATTCCCTCAAGGGTGACTGGTGCCCTTGGGTTGTCTCAGCCAACACTGCTCCCTCAGAGGCAACTCATGCCTTTCAGTTCTCTCATCCAACACTGTTCTCTGGGGCAACCAGTGCCCTTGGGTTGTCTCAGCCAATACTGTTCCTTCAGAGGCAACTAGAGCCCTTGTGTTGTCTCAGCCAATGTCATTCCCTCAAAGGCAACCAGTGTCCTTGCACTGTCTCAGCCAGCAATGTTCCCTTGAGAGCAACTCATGTCTTGGGGTTCTCTCATCCAACACCCTTCCCTCAGGGGCAACTGGTGCCCTTGGGTTCACTCATCCAACATTGTTCCCTAGCAGAAAACCACTGCTTCTCAGGGGAGACCAATGCCCTCAAGTTGTCTCAGACAACACCATTCCCTCAGAGGTAACTTGTGCCTTCAGGTTCTCTCATCTAACACTGTCAGCTGGGACAACCAATGCCCTCGGGTTGTCTCAGCCAACACTGTTCCCTCAGAGGCAACTCGTGCCTTCGGGTTCTCTCACCCAACACCATTCTCTGGGGCAACCAGTGCCCTTGGGTTCTCTCAGCCAACGCTGTTCCTTCAGAGGCAACTAGGTGCCCTCGTGTTGTCGCAGCCAACGCAGTTCCCTCAAAGGCAACCAGCGCCCTTGTGTTATCTCAGCCAGTGCTGTTCCCTTGAGGGCAACCACTGCCTTTGGGTTCTCTCATCCAATGCCATTCCTCAGGGGTGACCGGTGCCCTCAAGTTGTCTCAGCCAGCACCAGAGGCAACTCGTGCCTTCAAGTTCTCTCATCCAACACCATTCTCTGGGGGCAACCGGTGCCCTCAGGTTGTCTTAGCCAATATTGTTCCCTCAGAGGCAACTCGTGCCTTCAGGTTCTCATCCAACATTATTCTTGGGGGCAACCGGTGCCCTCGGGTTTCTCAGCCAACCCCATTCCTTCAGAGGTCACAGTGCCCTTGCACTGTCTCAGCCAGCGCTGTCCCCTTGGGGGTGACCAATGCCTTCAGGTTCTCTCAACTAACGCTCTTCCCCCAGGGCGACCGGTGCCCTCGAGTTGGCTCAGCTGACACCGTCCCATTAGGGGTGACCGTTGCCCTCGGGTTCTCTCAACCCCCGCCATTCCCTTGAGGGCAGCCAGTACCCTCGTGTTCTCTCATCCAACACCATTCCACGAAGGTGACCGGTGCCGCGGGGTTGGCTCACACCCCGCCGTTCCCCCAGGTTCCCTCTTAGGCGACCGTTGCCCCCCGCACCCGTTTCCTGGCTCCCTCAGGCTCCGCCCCCTCCGCGCGCCGCCATTGGCCGCCGCGNGTGGGGACGCGGCGCTGTCGCTGCCGGCGCGCTGGCTGCGCTGTCCCTCGCCCTCTGGCTGCGGGGGGACGGAGGTACCGGCGCCGCGGGGAGGGGGGCAGGGGGCTCACGGAGCTGGGGGGCGCGCGTTGGGTCGGAAGGGACTGCAAAGAGCACCCGGTTCCAGCTGCTCCCAAACAGACCGGCCTTGAACGCCTCCGGGATGGGGCATCCACAGCTTCCCTGGGCGGCCGGCGCCAGCGCCAGCACGAGGAATTTCTTCCTGCTCTCTGGTCTAAATCTGTTTCTTTCCAGTTGAAAGCCACCCCCCCCCCCGGCCAGTGATAGGACGCCCTGGGAAGAAGCCCCTCCCCAGCTTTCCAGTATTAAAACCCCATCCAGCCTGGCTTCTAACACCTCCAGGACGGGGCATCGCGGTTTCCCTGGGCCACCCGCTCCAGTGTCACCGGCCTCGTCCTGAGGGGTTTCTTCCTAATGTCTAACTTAAACCTCCCCCCTTCCAACTGAAAGCCATTCCCCCTCGTCCTATCGCTCCACGCCCTTGCGAAAGCCTCTCCCCAGCTTCCCTGTCGATTCCCTTCGGGNGCCTCCGCGGGCGGCCATTGGGCGCCGCGCCCCGAGGCGGGGGTGGGAGAGGGAGAGAGCGGCGCGGCTCGGGCGCGCGCCCCCGCGCAGTTCCACCCCCCCCGGCCGGAAGCCGCGCCGATGCGCTGCGCGCGCCGCCTGTCCGCGCTCCNCCACAGCTTCCCTGGGCGGCCGGCGCCAGCGCCAGCACGAGGAATTTCTTCCTGCTCTCTGGTCTAAATCTGTTTCTTTCCAGTTGAAAGCCACCCCCCCCCCCGGCCAGTGATAGGACGCCCTGGGAAGAAGCCCCTCCCCAGCTTTCCAGTATTAAAACCCCATCCAGCCTGGCTTCTAACACCTCCAGGACGGGGCATCGCGGTTTCCCTGGGCCACCCGCTCCAGTGTCACCGGCCTCGTCCTGAGGGGTTTCTTCCTAATGTCTAACTTAAACCTCCCCCCTTCCAACTGAAAGCCATTCCCCCTCGTCCTATCGCTCCACGCCCTTGCGAAAGCCTCTCCCCAGCTTCCCTGTCGATTCCCTTCGGGTGCTTGGAAGGCTTCCCACGGCACCGATTCACGGAATTCCTGACGGGAGGCAGGGCCGCCGGGTGCGGGGGAAGGAGGAGGTGGCTTCGGAGCCAAAGCCAGGCGCGGGGCCCGGGTCGGCACAACGAGCCCTCGCCGGGGGCCGGTGGGTTGCGAGAGGGCACAAAAAGCTCCCGAAAACCCTTCGCCGCCGGGACGCTCCATCGCAAACCCCGGCCCGCAGCTCCCTCGCCGGGGTGGCCGCTGCGGGAGCCTCCGAGAGGCTCCTCCGCAAACCCGGGACCGCCAGCAACTAGGGGTGCGCTGCGGGCAGAGCCTGCCTGGTGCAGCGGGAGGCTCCATCGCAAACCGGGGACCGCCAGCCCCCCCGGGATGCGCGGCAGGCAGGGGCTGCTCGATCCAGCGGGAGCCTCCGGGAGGCTTCTCCGCAAAACCCGGGACCGGCAGCCCCCCGGGGTGCGCTGCGGGCAGAGCCTGCCTGGTGCAGCGGGAGCCCCCGGGAGGCGCCGTGGCCGCCAGCGGGTGCGGGGTCGGGGGTGTCGGTGCCGCAGGGGGCGGCTGCAGAGCCGCCTACCCTGCCCGGGGGAGGCCGCCGCTGTACGTGCGGGCGCTGTTTTCGTTGCCGCGCTCGGCGAGGGGTCGGATTCGTTGGGGTTTTTTTTCTTCCCCGCAGGCGCCGAGCGGGACAGTTGGTGCGCGGGGCGGCGATGCGGGGCCCGGGGGCCCGGCGTGGGCGGCCCCTGCGAGAGCCGAGAGCGGGCATTAAACCCCCGTCCCTCCCTCCTCCTCCTCCGCCCCCTCCGTCCCTCCCTCCCCGCCCGCCTCCCTCCCTCTCCCGGCGCGCGGCCATTGCAGTGACCCCGGCCGGCCGAGGATGATCACGAACACGCGGGGCTTCCTCTGGTCGGACCTGGAGACGCGGGCGCTGCTGGAGATCTGGGGCGAGGCCGACGTGCAGTCGGCGCTGGACGGGAACTTTCGCAACAGCCATGTGTACCGGGACGTGGCGTGCCGGCTGGCCGAGCTGGGCTTCGAGCGCACCCCCGAGCAGTGCCGCATCCGCATCAAGGGCCTCAAGCGCCAGTACTACCAGGCCCGGGACGGGCTGAAGAAGAACGGGCACGCCCGCAAGATCTGCAAGTACTACGACGAGATGGACCGCATCCTCAGCTGCAGGGGGGGGCCCGACGGCGCCCCCCCCGAGCCGCTCCCCCCGCAGCCGCCCCCCCCGGGCACCCCGCACGGCGCCGACCCCGACCTGGACGAGGACGCCGAGCTCGAGTCCCCCCGGCACGACTTCGCCGAGGACTCCGGGGAGTGCTCCTCGTACGCCGAGCGCCCCGTCAAGGTGGAATGTCCCCCCTTCGCCATCCCCGTGCCGCCGGGCGACGGTGAGTAGCCCCCCCCGGGCCGCGCTTCCAGCCTCCCGCAACCCTCGTCCCCGAGTCGAGCTTCCCTCTCTCCCCGGGAACGCCGCCCGCGGAGCCGCGCTGAGCGGGTCTCGGCGGTGTTTGCCCATGGGAACCGGTGGAAAACAAGCGCAGGGATGACCGGGACAAAGTGTCAGGTATCGCCCGTGACATCCTTCTCGCTGGAGGGTTTCCCGGCTCCCTGCAGGCCGTGTGCGGTTCTGCTAATCGATGGCGATAATACCTGAAAAATCCGCTTTTTGTTGCGGATGGGCCAGCAGGCTGTGGGAGACCTTTTGCATAATCAGTTACTGGAGTTGGTTCAGAAACGCTGCTCCTAACTCGAGCGGGCTTGAAGCAGCCCTTTGATAGCGCTCGTCCCTCGGTCCTTCTTGACCCTCGACTCCGTATTTCTGCGCTTGCAGGGCAGCGTTTCTTGTTTGTTTAAAATCTAGATTAACGCGGTGGTTTTAATACAAACATGAACCTGTCTTCCCAAGTTGACATCACTGAGGAATCAGCCAATTGGTTGACGTTTAACCAACCTTCTTTTTACACATAAACCCCATCAAAGAGTTGTTTACACTAATGTTCTTTTGAAATGCAAATCCGGAATACCAACAGACTCGAACTCAATTTAGATTAATGTAATTACCTGCGGTACACAAATGAGGCTGTGCTATTTAATAGCCTTCACTTAAACCTTTTTAGAAGATCAAAAAGGCTCCCATTGTTGAAGTTTAGTACTACAAGAATGAAAAGATGCCTCTGTGATTTTCGGGTTACCTTTATAACTTTGCAGATGCTTTCACTTCTGCTTCAGTACCCTGAAATAAAAATATCCTATGTAATTGCAGTTCACATTGGAAAAAGTATAACAGCTTCGTGATGCGTTAGGTCCGCGTTTCATAGGGAGATTTTTTGCTGCTTTCCTCTTGGAATTACAAATAATTGTGTCTCTTATTGTTTTAGGCTTTAAAGAAATCAGTGCTCCAACTATTAACCCACCTCTCAATCAGCCCAAAAGATCAAAAAAGCGCCATGCAAATTTAACGTGGGATAAAATGATGGAAAAATTCCTGCAGCAGAGCGTGGATACAGAAGAGAAATTTTACAGATATGAAGAGCAAAGGCTCAAAATTGAGGACAAGCGTCGGGAAGCTGAACATGCTCGAGAGCTCCAGATGTTACAGATGTTGGGACAGATGTTGGCAGGAATTTCTTCTACAGTATCACAAAGGTCACAATCTATACCAGCAAGTCCACCTCAGAGAGCGAACCATCGTTCGTATGGGGATAACTTTAATTATAATGCTATGACAGCAGCACTTTCTCCACCGATAGGTACTTCCTTCCATAGCATAAATAAAAGTTAGGTTTTTTTTAAACTTCTGTGTGAAAGCACTGGTAGTACATAGCTTTTGAAAATAAAAGCTAATTGGAAATATTTAATATCGCGGTGAAGGTGTCTGTCTGATATCAAGTGAAATGAAAACGTCATTTGTACCATTGTACTGGTCATTTGATATAGATAATGTTAGTTGTAACAAATTTTACTCAGCAAAACCACACATTTCTAACCCTATAAACAGTGGGCACTCTTTTCCACATTCACGTCTCCATAAAGTGAAGTTAGGAGAAGTTTTATATATAAAAGGCAGGTAGCACCAATTGGTGAAAGCTGTCTGGAAACATTAGGTACCTTGCAGCAGAAATTCTGCTGATGTTAAATTTAAGAGGCCTGACCCAGTATATGAAGCTAAGGCTGTTCATAACGTTTTTCAGGCTTGTGAAAAGCATAGAGTTTTGCCTACACTGAAGTAAGTCAAATGTTAAAACCCATCTTCTTTAAAATAAATTTCTTTTAAATCAAAATCCCGAATCTTATGTTTCAATGAAACATCGCATTATTGTAGTAGGTGTAAAAGAAGTTGAAAATACGGCATATGCTTTTCTTCTACACCGGTTAATTTATAAATTCTTTGGGCGTCTGAATTTATTTTAAAGAAAAAGGCAAAGCACTAACTCTAGAATTGGTATTTATGCGCGGACTTTTCCTTCTGTTATCCTTATTTGTGGGCCAGAAGCTGATAATTGGGTATTAGCATTCATTAACAGACTTCTTGGGGTTTGTGGCTCCATGTCATATATCTTTATCGTAGTCTTTGTATGTGGCAGGAGGAAAATGAGGATACTCTTGTCAGTGGTGAAACCAGAGCCACTTTGGGGCTCAGTGGTTGCAGCCTTCCGCGTGGAAAGGAAACTAGTTTCATTCTGTTTTAATTCTGGATTTCACACTGCTCAGAAGAAAAAAAGTGTGCTTTGAAAAGAAAAAAAACCAAACCCATCCAGTCTCAGTGTTGAATAATAATAATTTGGCGTGCTAGATTCTAAAGGGCATTCGCTGATTCCTGAGAGGATCTTGGAGCCTTTTCAGTTCTACGTTCCGTACCGTGTTTCCCTGTGAACTGCGAGGGCACTGGATGGTTAGACCTGTTGGGAGCTTAGGCTGGCTAATGTGGTTGCGTGTCTTCTTGATGGGATGGTTGATCTGTAGCATTCCTTGATGGCAGCAGACTTTCCTTGATAAATGATGGCATACATGTTGGATTCTGCGTTTTAAATGTTGTTTTTGCTTCTAAATTAAAAGGAAACAGGGAGTGGTTTCGAAAATTCCTTAGGAAATTATTTGAGGTTCTAGATTGGGGTGATGGTATCTAGAAGGCCTTACCATTACCTCTGAAAGTTTTTTCAGGGAAAGAGTATTGTTACCTGTAAAGACGTGAAACTAAAGTTCTGTGTTTCTTGCTGGGTTCCATCATACAGCTATACAGTCGCATTACCCTGCAAAAATGCATTATGTCCATTTAATCACAGAAAGAGCAATTTGGGATTCTCATCTTTTAATTGGTGAAGATGTAACAAAGCGCTTTGTAATAAAGTGTAAAAGTAATGCATCAGACAGCACATCTTTTAAGGAATTAAGGTTTCAGTTATTTATAGCTAAATATGTTTCTGTAGGTAAGTGGGACTCTGTTAAGAATTTGTTACGCAGCCACTTAATATTACACGCAAACAAAAAACAGTAACAGAGAACCTTCTAAACAACATTGCACTTAAAGAGCTGCAAGCTGTGCGATAGACATATTCCATGTGTGGTTGAAAACCAGTGAGTGCAAGAAGTGTGATTTAAAGAAAATAACCTGCCCTGTTTCCAGAGGAGATAAGCAATTTGTTCTCTGAGTCACTGCAGTGCTAATTTGGCCATAATCTGAAATACAGTGTTTTTTAAAATTTGTTTGTTTGTTTGTTTACTTTAATTTCAATAGGATTGGTATCCCTGTATTACAGGAGGATTTTAAAAGCAATAGATCAACTGGGAGTTTTTATCATTATTGAACACTAACACATTTTATTACTGAATATTAGCATGTCTGATTTAGGCTTAGATTTCTGTGGAAGATGGAGAAAAAGATGCTTTCTGATGATAAAGCACAGATGTGGTTTTCTTGATTATTGCATCTTACGTCCAAAATCTCTGAAACAGTTTTTCCTCTTTTTTCTTGTGTTGTTTTTTTTTTTTTCTGTCCTGTAGATTGGGAGGGAGGGGATTGCTAAGTTTTATACAGCTGAAAGTAAGGAGTATCGTGGGAGTTATTTTGTATATAATTATGTGTTACTATGTAGCAGTTCCTTGAAAGCTTTTTAGATCTGTAAAAAAGTAAGCATAGTTGTGGTTTAGGAGACTTAATATTAACATTCAAATAACTGCTTTTCTGAATGGAGTTGTACAGTTAATGGGGAGCTTGGTTGAAATATAAGAACATAGTTTAAATACAAGAACTTATTCTTTTGGTGTACCGACTGCAGTTTATAGTTAACATGTCATTGATAGAAGTACTGCTCTTCAAATTTGTCCTGTGCTAGGCAGTTTAAGTCTCCTGTAATTGTTGAAACAATTTATTCTTGTAAATTGTGTAGTCTTTTGAAACCGTAATGTGAAAATGTAGCCGCCTGAGTGTGTAGTTGTTTTAATAAGTAGCTTGACATGCAGCTTTGCACCAGAAATCTGTAGTTTTGTTCCAGCTGAAAACTTTGTGGGATATTTGTAATGTTTGCATCTAGTTGGGTTATAGTTTTGCAAACTCTCATTATGCTTTGCGACAACCTGTGAAGATAAAAATACCCCAGTGAGGTAGGCCTTTATTCTGCTAAGAGATGGAAGTCTTTAAGGAGAAGCAAAAAATAAGATAGGGTGTATGTTTAAGATGTGGTTTAGTTGCTTTGTGCTTGCTCTGGTTCTGGATGTGTTTAGTCCTTACTAAGTGCACCTATTTCGGTTGAACTTTATTTTGGAAGTGATTTCAGGCTGAACCAAGAAGATATTTCTAGTTACAAAATGCTCATGTAACTATTCTGGGCTGTTGTTTCTTTCTGTACCTAAGCCCTAAGTTAGGGCTGTGAGCAGTCAGTGGGAATATTCTCTGCATCAGATCCCCAAATTCATTTGTAAAATGATCGTCCTCTCTAGTTACTCACTGTTTTAAAGGCCTTTAAGTGACCAAGCGTTTTGTTTTTAGAAGTATGGCACTTTTTATATCTTCAGGTGATTTTATTAGTGGTTATGAGTGCTTAGAAGAAATACTGGCGATACTTTAAGAAAGAACATACTTAAAGGTAACACTTGTTTTCTTCTTCTTTTCAGTTATAGAGAGATCTTTCTCACTGCACAGAACGCACTCTCTAAAGGATATGGAGAATATTTTTCAGCTAGTGCGCAACGTTATCCCTCCTCTAACAGGGAAAAGGCATAAAGGTCAAGATGGACGTATAGGCATTGTTGGAGGATGTCGAGAGTAAGTTAAACAATTTTATTTTTATTTCTGAGAGAGTGCGAGGATGTCATAAATACATGCAGAAGCCATTCAGACTCATATTTAAAACATGAGTATTTTCCAGACTGCTTTACTGGTCCATCATCATGACCATACACAGTTACAAAAGATGTTTTCCTGCAGTTCTGTTGCAAAATTTTGTTAGTGGATGTGATTGAAAATTGGAACACTGTTTGTGTCTGCCTTCTCTGTCTTTTGACCACCAGAATCTCTCTTTCAGTTTTAGTCCATGGCATGATGAAGTTAAAGAATAAGTAGCACACAGTAAGATAATGGTACATCTGTTTTTTTTTGATATTTTGGTATCTTGGAAACTGAGTTTCTTCAACCAGGAATAGATTATTTTCTTACTGTGCGTCTTTCATTTTGATAAATTGTTGTGTTTACTAGATTCTGTCAATACCTCATTTTATGTTCTAGAGAATAGAAATAGCATGTTTCAGGGGAAAAAAAGAGAGACAGCATACGTTAGTTAAATGCTGTACTGACCTAGAAATAAAATGGGCTCTATTCTTTTCTTGGCTGCATTCAGTAATCTGCGCAACTTTTAATGAGCTACTACACCTTCCTGTTTTTCAATTTCCCTTTTGAAATAGAGATGGCATCTTTCTTCTCTAAGAGAGATCTGCTCTTGGACATGTGCCATGAACAAACATTCGATAAAGAGTAAAAAGGTGCTGTCTTAATAGCTGGGTGGAATACCCAGGAGTTAGTTTTCCTGTTGATCTAATGGGCTTAGGTTCTTGCTTCTTGGCAGAGGCAGGCACCTCTGAAGGGTGATTCTGTCCATATCTCTCTCTTCAGTCTTCACAAAGAGAACTTGGGGTAACTTGGATCACAGTTTAGGCACTTCAGTTAAGCATCTAAAACCAGATGGGATTTATCCAGGTCACAGATCCCAGATTTAGCTTGCAAACAGTGCTGGACCCTTGTTTTAATTTGTTCGTCTCTAAACTTAAGTTGATTGTCCGAGAAGAGTTTGCATTCTTATTGCATGATCTTCGTAAGTATTTCTATGAAAGAATCGGGTGGATAATATGAAATCCTGCACCTTTGAAATCAAAGCCAGGTTTGAGATTGGTTTCAGTATAGCAAGATTTTATCTGTCAGCAAAAAAAAAAGATAAAACTTCCCTCAAAATTTGCTCTTGAATTTGAGACTTCATTATGGCAGGGTGTTTCCTAATCTAAACTGTGTTTCATTCCAGGTACACTGGAGCACCATATTTTGCTGCAATTACAGCTCTCAAAGTGGTACGTGTTCTTCTGTACCAATGCAAAATGAACTTTTCCTCATTTATATTGGCTAAGTGCCATTCTTTAAAAATATTCATTCTGCGCACGTGAAATTTGACTTCTGGAAGGTCTTCTGTTTAACAAAGAATATCCTTAGTCCTGGATTTGTAGAAATGATATGTAAATATGTGTGATTTACTGTGTTTTCTGTGCATATTTTTGCTGTATGAGGTAAATTTAGAGATATGTCAAAAAACTGAAAATTGCAGAGAGAGAACTGTTTTATCAGATCTTTGTCAAAACCTGATGAAATATTTTCTCCGAAAGCAAACAGTAAAATAACTTTAGATTAAGGTTTAAAGTTATGTTTTCAGTGCTGCAGTCAGTTCTTCAGGTTTTTTTTCTGCACCTGATAAGCAGTTGAGTGAAGGAACTTTCTTTCAAAACTTACAGCTTTAGGCTAGTAAAATTCTTGCGTGCCTTAAGTCTAAAGGTTGTTGGTTGAATTTAATGTAATTTTTATTAGCACATTTTATTTACATTATAATTTTAGCAGAAGTATTTTCAAAGTTGTTTTCTCAAATGAATAGAGGTCCAAGACCTGTATTTTCAATCATCCTATTGGTGAGAAGCAGAAAAAAATTATACTGGAAGTTACATACAGAATTTTTTTTCTCCAAAACAGTGTATAGTCGTCTAAGCCAAAATAGAAAAAAACCAATAAAGTTTGCTTTAACTCTTGGGAAGCAAGAATTCAGGTGAATTATTCACTGAGTATGCTTTAGAATGATAAAGTTGTCATTAAGTATGAACTCGATAATTCTGTTTGCAAATTTTCTCTTTTAGGGTGCAGATTTATCTCATGTGTTTTGTACCAAAGATGCGGCAACAGTAATCAAATCATATAGTCCAGAGCTGATTGTTCATCCAGTTCTGTAAGTTATTTACCTTTTGTTTAAATGAACAAGTCAGGATTCCTAGCTTGACCATTTCAGACTGACAGTTGATTAGTTCGCGTTACTTCTTTTTCTGAGTTACAGGATGGGTGAGCTGGAGTTTATAAAAACTCTCTGGGTTTGTCCTTTCATTATGGTTAAATATTTAATATAGAACAGTTAGTTGTGGATTTTTTCATTACTATCAAAGTACAGTTTTTAAAAAAGCAAAGTTCTTGCTTTCCGCTACTTGCTGACGTGATCTGTGGTTGTAATGTGTTTAATTGTGAACAGCAGAAAAATCCAGAACTAAGAGTGACTACAAGTCAGCATTTTAAAAGCTGTGTTTGAAAAGCAAATAGAGTATGTTCTCTAGCTTTTTCAGTTGTAATAGTACTTAACAGGAGTGTATCCTTTTTCCTGTCACTGCTGTGTATATAGTCATTGGCACAAAATTACTGGACAAGAGAGGTGTCAATTCTCATTTTTCTTCATAAGCATGTTGCACTGAATACCTCTTCTGGGAAGAGGATGTTCTGAAATGATCTAAAATGCAGCTTTTATTAACAAGAAGATGAGGGGTTTAATAAGCAGCTAACCTAATTGGAAAAACCAGTGTGTGCTTCCCTGAATTTATGTTCTGAAATATGTTACTGATAGGTGAACTTTTATAGGATAAACAGTTTCAATTAGATCTTGTGATGGTTTACAATGAGCACTGCAAATAAGAATTAAGATGTGTGCCTTAGGTATATGCCCTTGAGCTAAGCTTGCACCAGTGCATGTCAAAGTCTGTTGGTGTACATAGCAAAACTATGATTAAGCTAGAAAAAGCATGATTTGAAATAGTACGTCAGATACTGCTGTCAGGCACAATTTATGACAGTAGAAATACTTCGGTGTCTGAAAAGAACATGATCTCCCTTTTGGGGATGCCTGGGGTTGAAAGCCATAAGTTTATTATGTTCTTAAGGTGGGTTTCACTCCTGTCAGTGGAGAGAGAAAGAGGTGCTTGGAAAGAAGCCAGTTAAACACAGGGGTACTTAAAGGGTTGCGTTTCATTGGGGTTTTTTGTTGGGTTGGTTGGTTTTGGGTTGGGGTTTTTTTTCCACAAAGATAGAAGAAACCTATGACTTCGTGGATTTTAGACAGGGGAAAAAAAGATGTGTGAAAGCAAAAGGAAGATACCAGGGTAGAGGTTTTACCGGTCCAACTGCATTAGCATCTAAAATCCAAAAGGCACATCTTCAGTTGATGTTCTGTCTGGTATCGTATGATAACAAACGAGATGGAGAGTCTTAGTGGCAGTATTAGCTTGTAACTTAGGCTGTCTGGATATGTGATACTTAGGATGCAGCATATGTGGTTGTCTTGTATGGGAAAGAGTTGACCTTGCCTTGGGAGAAGCATTTTTTGTATATGCAGGGTTCTTGATGTCTGTGATAATGGAATGGGTTAATGGGAGAAGCAGGAGCAGCGCAGAGAAAAATGGAGATGGCAATGTGTAAACAGTAAAATTTTTGTTCACGGAGGATGAGATTGTACCTACTAAATAAGAGGGGGTTTTGTACACAGGTTCCAGAGGAATTCAGAGCTCAATAAAAACTCTTATCTTTCTATTTGCAAAGAAAACTTTTGATTTTAAACTTCAGCTCTGTCTACAGATTCCTCCAGGTGTAGAAAGTACAGTGAATCTAGCTTTAGGTCTGAAACTTGATGTTTAATACTTTTATTACAACTCTGATTAATTTCACCTAGACAGCTGGCTAATTGCATGAAGCAATGGATCTGTAAACATTATTCATATGACATTCAAAATGAAAAAAATGCAAATATCAAAATGTTCAGATTTTGTTTGTAAAATTTTCTCTCCCCGTTATCTCTTCTTTTCTGCTTCATTTGAGGAAAAGAGGAAACTGTCTTTTCTGGCTAGAAAGGAAAAAACCTTGACTGACTATTGAGCCCAGGTTTTATTCAAATTTACACAAACAGCCCATTTTTCTCGAAAGATCCTTTGTCTTCAGTGTCACACTTTTCATATGATCTTTTATATGTTGTGGAGCTGTTTGAGTTCCGCAGGCACGGCTGGCCGCTCTTGATTCAGAGCTTGATCTTTTAAACAGTCTTTGTACTTTCTCCCGGGCCGTACTTCACGCATGGAAGAACCTCCGGGTAAAACCCACCGAGCAGCTACGTCATTGTTTTCTTTTGTGTCTCTCCTTAAAACTTTGCTTTGTTATGATTTCTCCGTGACCCTTCCGAGTAACTAGGTGGCTGTTGTACCACTCTCTTATTATGCTAATGATAATTATGGCTCTGTGTACTCCTCGATTCACTGTTTGAACAGCTTGGCGTTTCGCCAGGGTTCAGCTGCCATTTTGTACTGCCAGGAGTCTGACATTTTATCATCCCCTCTGTGACTTGGCTGCTGCTACCCTTCCCCACTGCCGTCACCTCGCAGGGGATCACCTCAAAGGAAGAACACGCTCCATTTTTTGCTGATCTCCCCTGAATACAAGGGCCCTTCTGGCTCATTAGAGTTGCCGTCACAGACCTTTGCTGGCATGACTAGCAATGCTATGCAAGAGCTAGAAGTTGCTCTGTTGCATTTCAGGTCCTTGGTAAATGTCCAGCACTTCAAGGATGCAAGAAAGGTTGAGTAGGATTGCAGAAGGAGGGTTATGAAAACGGCGTCTGTCTTGCAGCATCACCAGGGTGATTTCATGTGGCCCCAGCTGCAGACCTTCCTGGGGTCCCTTTTGGTGTAGCATGCCGTGCTGAGGACACCCATAATGCAACTTTCTCTGTGGTTTTCGTTTCCTGACTTCATTCCCTGTTCCTGTGAGTGAAGGTAAGAGAGCTGGGACTGCATGTGGCACCCTGGGGTCTGCAAAGACAAAGCTTCAGCACCTGGCTCTGTGTGTCCTCACCACCTGAGCTGAATAATGATGGCTGGGTGTCTAGGGGCCATGAACTGTCAATATTATCTATAGTCGCTTTTCTTTCTTATCCAGAGATTCTGTCAAGTGCATTATGCTCCCTTCAATGGCAACTTGGTATTAGTGGAAGTGTTAATTAAAAACTGACTGCCTAACCAGTTCGATATTTTTGCTGACTGGCTTTTTCCTTTCCTGTGGAGAAGTGAAAGGTTTTTGTAGTGAGGAGCATTTGACTTGGAATATGCTGAGTCTTTGTCTCAGCTTCCTTGCTTCTTATGCCACTGCTGCTGGTTTGTGTTACATTCTTTTGTTTCCTCAGCTAACATGCTGCTCCTGTAAACTCTATGCAAGTACAGACAAGAGAAAACTTAGCTGATGCATTTTAGTAAGCTTTATTGCAGGTGTTTTCTGTGTGGATTTCTGCTGTAGATGTGGACTTCCTTGTGTTAGGGTTGGGAACTTACCCGGGGATGGTTTTCTGGGGCTTTCCTGTGTTCCATTTGTTAATCCCCTGGCTCAGGTTGGGTTGAATAGGCTTCTTGGATATCTGTGTTAGGTTAGCTTATCCCACCTTGATAGGCAAGTGATCACAGAGTTAAATGAGCTACACAAACCCAGATGGTTTTAGTTTAAAGAAGACAGAATAAATACTATTGTGTTAGATTCCCCTGTAGCAAGGACTTTTTTCATAACCGTACAGAGTTTTTACTTTCTCTGTGGGCCAGGGAAGATCGACATACTTCTGAGAAACCCACTTGTAACTTGGTTGTCAGACAGTTTGTAAAGTCAGTAGTCAATATAATTCTTGATCTCCAGAGTTTTATCAGAGAAGTAGAATGAGACATCACGTCATGTCGTTTCTTGTGGTCCTGAAGAAGTCACTCAATTTTTCTGTTATCTTCAAAAAAAGTCACCCTTGAAGTTGCTATGGATGTAGAACTAATACCTTCCTCCCAGGTGGCTGTATCTGTGGGTGGGTGTGGTCTAGGGAAGGTTACCAGAATTACTGAAAGTCTTATGGTTAATTTTGGAGTTCAAATTTTGTGTTGGATTTTGAAAAAGATTAGTCTTTTCAGTTTGAATTGGGGAGAAAACTCTTTTGAGGCTGGCCTGTCTGTTGAGGCCAGTTACCATTACTGAAGAAGCTTAGCTTTGATCAGGGTTGCTAGCATGTATTTTGTCTAGTTTTATTGGATTTTGTCTATGTTTTGATGATTTGAAAAAATCGAGAAAGCGAATCATAGCTAGGGAGCTCCTGATAAGTTATTTGAGCACTTTTAAGCAATGCCAAGTCTCCTAAAGAAAGCCCAGGGACAATCTTTAGATTTTTGGCCCTTCCTAATTCATTATGTCCAGAGGAGATTGAAAAACATTGGTCCTTTGTAGGAGCAAGCTCAGATATTTTAATTGTGTTAGCTAAGGATAGCTATTAACCACTTCTTTGTAACATGGGACTAAGCTTGCTTTTCAATCAGCTGCTGGCAGAAGTGCAAGAATTCTTGTCAGCAGGGAAAGTCAAGGAGAAGCACAGATTGCTCCGATTACCAAAAAGATGCCTCCCAAGTGACTTGGCTGCTGGGTCTCTATTATACCTGCAGAGAAGGTTCAGGCATAAACTTTGTGATCTTTCTGTCGAGCATGGTTTAGACAGCAGCTTCACTGTGAATCACATGAGAAAGCTTTGGGGTTTTTTTTTCCTTAAGTATCTGGGGAGCAATGAAGGTCAGTTTGTATGTGTGGACTCAGAGAACTGTTTCTAATGCTGTCATGCAGTGCCATGGGCAAAACCTGATCATGGATCTGTTTTCTGTATCCCTCTTTCGTGGCAAAACGCTGCAGCTTCTTTGCTGGGTGCTGCAGAGTGAATAAAAGAAAGGAAGTGTATTCACCCCATACTGTGGTCCTTTTGCTCCCTGTTGCTGCCAGAGGTCCTTACCCCAGGTGATACTAACAGAGGTTTTGCCACCTCCTCAAATGCTGGAAGTAGGCAAAGATTTTTGGCATCATTGCAGGGGGCACTGCTGTTCTTGCTGCTTTCTGATACATCAGAAAGAGAAGTGTAGAAGCATTTTACTCCAGCTAGATCCTGGCCAAATTAATCCTTCTTAACACTTGACATATTGCTGTGATTTGACATCAGGGTTAAATTTCTTTGGTGTTTCATCTTTCTTGAGTTTGCATGAAGGCGTGCCTGGGACTTGCTTTTGTTTATGTTTATGCTTATGTTTATTATTATTATTATTAGGGTTTAGGGCCTCATTCTTTTTGTTCCAGCTTACAATCAGCAAAGCATATATTTAGACTAGGACTTTTTCTGTCTTCTCATGTGTCCACAGCCAATTTGAAGTACTCTAGCCTTCTGGGTATTGATTGAACTATCATCTGTGCTTCAAGAGTTGAATGTAAAACTAGAGAGCAATACTGATCTGCTAAAAGCTTGCCGCTTTATTGGTTTTAACATTAAAAAAACCCTTAATGCATTAGTTTTTCTAGGGGTGTTTTAAACCATTCATTCTGAGGGAAATTACATTGTCATCCGAACTTAATTCTGTGATTTCTGAAGTCACATGTTTTGGTTGATAGCAGTCCATTTGGAAGAATGGACAGATTCTACTTACCGACTCAGTTCACAGGAAGTATTAGTAGGTCAAGACTATTTCCATGAACCCTCAAGGTCAAGACCTTTGATTGTCATTACACGTTTGGGGGTTTGTCATAACACGTATTGTTAATGTAATTGAGATCAAGACATATTACAACTGCTTTAAATATTTGGGTTTATCTAAATGGAGGTTTAAAAATCATTGAATTGATACCTGTGGTATCTTTATGTCATTGGGTAAGGTTGACTTTGAAGGCTTTTGTCATGTCTGTGAGAAATCTCAAAATCCAGTCAAGCAACAGCTTCTTCTCCTTTGGAGCTCTTTCTCACAGCATGTGAGAGGCTCTGGTCTGCCTAAGAGAGGCCAATCGTATAATGTGTTTGGGTTCATTATTAACAAGAGTGTTGCTGGCTTTTGATGTCTGTAGTGTGTCGACAACTCGATTCCTAATGAAGCAGAAGATCTGATACCTAAATGAGAGTCTGGTGTCCCAAGTAGCAGTGGGAAACATTTTGGGGTTTATCGTCATTATTATAGTATAAAAGATACAATATGGTAGATACAGAATTTTTTTCTAAATGCATACATCGACAGTCATTCACAGTCTTGTTGCCTTGAAGGTAGAATATGGTGCAAGTAAAGACTGTGCTTTCTGCATATTAAGAACAACCTCTTGCTATGAGCTGGTGATACCAGTGCTTCTATGTAATAGGTTGCTGTTCATGCTGCTATGTTGTTAATATTCAGATGAAGCCTAACTAGGGTCACTTTTGGTGTCTCCATGAACATACTTGATGGCTGAAAAAGAACTCTTGGTTTCACAGAATCACAGAATTACCAGATTGGAAGAGACCCACTGGATCATTGAGTCCAACCATTCCCACCAATCTCTAAACCATGCCCCTCAGTTCCTCATCCACCCGCACCTTAAACACCTCCAGGGAAGGTGAGTCAACCACCTCCCTGGGCAGACCGTTCCATTGCCTAATGACCCTTTCTGTGAAGAATTTTTTCCTTATGTCGAGCCTGAACCTCCTCTGGTGGAGCTTCAGGCCATTCCCTCTTGTCCTGTCCCCTGTCACTTGGGAGAAGAGCACAACTCCCTCCTCTCAACAACCTCCTTTCAGGTAATTATAGAGAGCAATGAGGTCTCCTCTCAGCCTCCTCCAGGCTAAACAACCCCAGCTCTCTCAGTTACTCCTTGTAAGACTTGTTCTCCAGCCCCTTCACCAGCTTTGTTGCTCTTCTCTGGACTCGCTCCAGAGCCTCAAC
>WAAB01010308.1:134584-153700 GCA_013389865.1 Piaya cayana
AGCACTGAGCCCTGGGGAACCCCACTTGTGACTGGCTTCCAACTGGATTTGACACCATTTCCCACCACTCTCTGGGCCCGGCCAGCCAACCAGTTTTCCACCCAGGAGAGTGTGCGCCTGTCCAGGCCAGAGGCTGACAGTTCTTGTAGCAGAATGCTGTGAGAAACTGTCAAAGGCTTTATTAAAGTCCAAGAAGACTACATCCAGAGCCTTTCCCTCATCCAGCAGCTGAGTCACTGTGTCATAGAAGGCGATCAGGTTAGTTTGGCAGGACCTGCCTTTTGTGAACCCATGTTGACTGGGCCTGATCACCCAGTTCTCTTGGAAGTGCTTCATGATAACCCTCAAGATCACCTGTTCCATGACTTTCCCTGGTACTGAGGTCAGACTGACAGGCCTGTAGTTCACTGGATCCACCTTGTGCCCCTTCCTATGGATGGGCACGATATCAGCCAGCCTCCAGTCCAGTGGTACCTCCCCAGTTATCCAGGACTGCTGGAAGATGATGGAAAGGGGTTTGGTAAACACATCTGCCAGTTCTCTCAAAACTCTTGGGTGAACTCCATCCGGCCCCATAGACTTGTGGGTGTCTAGCCGGGCAAGCAAGTCTCTAACCACCTCCTTATATCGTGGGAACCTCGTTCTGCTCCTCCAGCCTATGGGGTTGTTTGAATAGTATTCAGTCCCACTCTCATTCAGGTCTTTGCTTTTCTTTAATTTTCTTCCCTATCATTTAGTCAGATTGTAGCAGGAAAATAGGTATTGTCCACCCAGCATTTGCAGATTAAACACTACTGAAAGATCTTTCAGCAGCCTGGTAGATGAAAATGATTATTTTGTCTTCCAAAATTTCGGGGGGGAGGCTTTTTATTATTAATTAGGTATTAATATTTAATCTTAATTTATTAAGTATCTCTCTTTTTTGTCCCTAATTGAATCCAGCCAACTTCACACAACTGTATTGTCATTGACAGTTGCTTTGCTTGATTGAGGTGCTTGATGAGAGACCTGTGAGTTGATTACGGAAGCAATGAGCTTTTCTGCAATAAGTTACTCTTTCTAGTTCTCTTCATGGGGCTGAAAGGGGCTGCCTTATGCCTCTGGGCTTCTGGAAATTTGGAGTTAATTTACAAGAATGATGATTTAAACATTGATAAATATAAGTACTCTGGGTTTATAGAATTAGTTTAATTTTATGCTCAAACATTTTTTGCACTACTTGTATTTGCCTCTGTTTCCAGAATAATCTCTCTCCCTATCTTATTTACCCAGTTCCCAGTAATGACTTCACCCAAGGTTTACAGCAATAGTTAATAATTAGCTTTCTGAGATAACTACTTAAATTCTAGAGCTAAGCATTATGTACCGTCTTTTGCTCTTTTGATGTGCTGTGTAATGTGGCAGGATCCAAATGTCAGCAGGTCTAACATTTGATTCACATTAATATAATTACCTGCAGTGCTTGGACAAACAAAACCAAAACTCTTTCATCCTCAGATCAGAGGCTTTTTCCCATCTTTTGAAGATAAGACTGTAGGTTGGCATTTGAAACTGCCCACTTAAAGTGGCTTTGTGTTTATGTAACAGACTTCTGCAGCGGTTCATCTTAATGCATTTGGAGTTGCCTCAGTCACACCAAGTGTGCGCATATAATGAGCAGAATTTGAAAAATGCCCTCTGCGGTGAGGAACTATAGAGTTGATCAGGTGACAGCAGCCTTGCTTGTGTCCTGTGTCCTTTTCTAGCAGGAGGTCCCACTGATTGGTGTTTTGTGACATCCAAACCACATTTCTGATCACTAAGGTGGTTCCAGCTCTGCTTAAAACACATGTGAAGAGCTGCAGTCTTGCTCCCTCCTGTCTGCTGTCATTCATGCTTATCTACTATTTCTGTAGCTCCCGGTTACACCCATGCTGACTTCACGTCACATTTTCTTGTTTCCATGTAAAATTTGACAAGGCTGCACCTTATCACTGTTGTTCCTTTCCCTCCTCTAAAAAGCAACGACAGTAACTGTCATTCATCCTGAATGAGGAAAGCTGATGTGTTTAGAGCTTTCTGTAATAATTTAAAGCTATTGCCTAGGTGGCTTTTGATCATTTGGTGAAAGCCAGTTTTTGAATTTTTTTTTTTTTTTGAGGGCTGGGTATGGGAGTTGTGTTTCAGGCCCAGGCTGTCAAGTATTCTCCCATTCTGGGCAGTGACCAGCCTAGAGCAGGCTTTCAAGCAGATGGCACCCTTCAAATATCTCTTACAAACTTACAAACTGCTCTGGAATATGATTTGAAACTGTGGGTGATATTAGGACAGTAGCCACCACCTTTTTTTCAGGCTCCTTTTTGGTTTTGGAAAGGTTATTACATTACAGAACTGTGTTTTACACCAGTTCTTATTTTGTGATAGTGAAATGCAGAAGAAGATTTCAGAGCAAAAAGCTTGACCTAAAATTTTTATTTTCTACATTAGATTTACAAAACTGAGAGATACTGTAAGAGGCTGCGAGGTTGTGTGTAAAGAGGCAACAATGAGACTGTGCAGTACTGAGTCCAGCAATTACTGCTGAAAGCACTGTAACCACACCAGTGCTGTTCCTGCATGCAAAAACAATGGAGGTGGCAGGACAAGAGCAATTTGTATTGATTTTAATTTGGCAGAAGCTATAAAACTACCAATAATTCACAAAGAGTAGTTGTCCTCACCGTTTTGGAGATTTGGTGCTGTTTAATTTGAAGAATCTTTGAAGAACATGCAAGGTGCTGGGCAGCATAGCCTGTCCACACACAGGCTTCAAGGAAGGCAAATGTTAAAGCTGTTATGTCTGTCTTCCCAAGAGATCACAGTCTTTTCAGCCTCTGCTGAGCAAAGCTTTGTCTCTCCCGTACCTAAGGACTGCTGATCAGGTAACCATCTGTGGGGTCCTTCATAGCGTGCCCTGCTGTGAGACTCACTGAATGCTTGCTTATTTGTTTAGATCTGCTTTGAATAATGGATGATGTGTGAAGTTAATTGAATGTTGACACAATGCTTTAGACTCTTATGTAGTGAACTTCACCAGGTGTGGGATGAGTTACAGCATCACAGAGTCATGGGAAGGTTTGGGTTGGAAGGGACCTTAAAGATCATCCAGTTCCAATCCCACTGCCATGGGCAGGGACACCTCCCACCAGGCCAGGCTGCTCAAGGGCCTGTCCAGCCTGGCCTTGAACACCTCCTGGGATGGGGCATCCGCAACTTCTCTGGGCAACCTGTGCCAATGTCTCCCCACCTTCACTGGGAGGATTTCTTCCTAAAGTCTAACCTAAATCTTCCCCCATCCAATTTAAAACCATTCCCCTCATCCTATCACTACATACTCTTGTAAATAGCTCCTCCCCAGCTTTCCTGTAGCCTCTTCAGGTACTGGAAGGCTGCTATAAGTCTCCCCAGAGCCTTCTATTCTCCAGGCTGAACAACCCCTACCCTGACAGCCTGTCCTCATAGCAGAGGTGCTCCAGCCTGTAGATCATCTTCGTGACCCTCCTCTGGACCTGTTCCAACAGTTCCATATCCTTCTTACATTGAGGATTCCAGAACTGGACACAGGACTCCAAGTGGGGCCTCACGAGAACAGAGTAGAGGGGCAGAATCACTTTCTTGACCAGCTGGCTACACTTCTTTTGATGCAGCCCAGGATACAGTTGGCCTTTCCAGTCTGTGAGCACACACTGATAGCTCAAGTTCCTTTGGTTTTCTTTATTACTGATTATCTTGTCATGCATTTGTTCCTTATGCATCTGCCCTGTGGTAGTTCTTTTCTGTATGCAGTTAGAGCTTTATTGATTGCTTTCCAGACAGGCTAAGACTTTGAGGATGTTTTTGGATTTGGAGAGGCTTGATTGAACAACAGTGAGCTGTCATAATCTAGAGTGTCATCAGAATGGCTTCTGAAAATATGTCGCATAACAGAGGGTGGTTAGCTGGAAGTTAAGTAGCTGTTTGAAGATCTGCTCATTCCCTGCAAATCTGCAGCTGTGCTCTGTCACCAGAATCTTTAATTGCAGACATCAGCACAATGTTCTATAGTTGACTCTCAGTGTTTACAGGTGTTGGTTGGATGGCTGGGCACAAAGGGTTGTGGTGAATGTTGTTAAATCCAGCTGGCAGCCATTCACAAGTAGTGTCCCCAGGGCTCAGTGCTGGGGCCAGTCTATTTAATATCTTCATCAATGACATGGATGAGAGAATTGAGTGCACCCTCTGTAAGTTTGCAGATGATACAAAGTTAAGTGGGAGCATAGACAAGTTCTATAGAGAGACCTGGACAGGCTGGATCAGTGGGCTGAGGCCAATTGCATTAGCTTCAAAAAGGCCAAGTGCTGGGTCCTGCACTCGGGACACAACAACCCCATGCAACACTATGGGCTTGGAGAGGATTAGCTGGAAAGCTACCTGGAAGAGAAGACCTGGGGGTGTTGATTAATAGTCAACTGAATCTGAGCCAGCAGCATGCCCAGGTGACCAAGAAGGCCAGTGACGTCTTGGTGTGTGTCAGGAGTAGTGTGGCTAGCAGGACCAGGGAAGCAATTGTGTCCCTGTACTCAGCATTGGTGAGTCTGCACCTTGAATCCTGTGTTCAGTTTTAGACCCCTCACTGCAATGTAGGTTTAGTTTGGGTATTAGGAGGAATTTCTTTTCTGAAAGGGCTGTCAAGCATTAGAAGAGTTTGCCCAGGAGTGTGGTTGAGTCACCATCCCCGGAGGTGTTTTTTTAAACAAGTAGGTGTCATGCTTGGGGACGTGGTCTAGAGTAGGTGTCATACTTGGGGACATGGTCTGGAGTCAGACTTAGCAGGGCTGAATCATAGGTTGGACTTAACGTAAAGATCTCTTCCAACCAAAACCATTCTATGTATTACTGCTTGGATTCAGCTTCCCAAATTATTCCTGTTGTGTATGCCCATTGTGCAGAGTCCCCTTCCTGAAGGTAGGTGATCATTTGTACCCTATCAGTCAGCTTTAAAATGCTGCTACTTTTATGTCTGTGTGTGGGTACAAACTGTACGGTGACATGATAGCCCTTCCGCTTCCAGAGAAGCTGTAGATACAGGGTATTTGTAAGGTCCTTAGCTGCGTAACTACAGCTGTTGTGAATACCCAGTATTTTAAAGTGAAGTTGACGTGATGCTTCTCTGAGGCAGTATTTCTTCTGCTTCTTCCTTTATGAAGAATCAAAATCCATCAGTTATTTTTTTCAGTAGAATTTTTTTAGCTGATTTTGCAATTTGATAGTCATTATCACTATTTTAAATCTCTTGGCCCTTCATATGCCTTGGGTTGCTTCTTGATGTGAAGTTGCAAAGGAGTTCTGTGAACGTAATGTTTGTAAAATGCTTTGAAGATGAAAAGCTCTACAGTAGGTTTTTATTATTACCAGAGGCAAAGTGAGCAGGAGTGGCTTAATGTTGGACTGTTCATTTCCCCAGAGATGGCTTTGTTTGGAAGAGTGCGCATTATCAGTTGCATTGGAGACAAAATTATCTTATTTCAATCCTGAATTTAAATAAATTGGCAAACTTTGTATCTAGAGATTATTTGCATGAGGTATTTGCAAAAGAGCAGAGCGGTTACGGTACTATTTATGACTCCGTTCTTAAGTTTCCTGTAATGGAACATTTATGTAATGTATTTGACTAATACTATCCAAAGGTATTTTGAATCCAATCTGTTCAAATGTCCTTTTATATATATAGATATTTTTATATCTATATGACGTATAGATACATGATATATAGATATATGAGGTATTTATTTGAGGAATATATATATATATAAAAATAAGAGTTATATTTTGCTCTTCTAGAGCTAAAATCAGTTCCAGCATGTAAATAAAAACGTGATCTGCATTCAGAAATGGTGACATTTATTAGAGTTTGGTTTGCAGTTTTTCATGTTCAACCTGCCACATGTAAAAGAACTGGCTTTTTTCTTTTCAGTAGTGCTTTAAGCATTTCTTGAATTGTTTTTAACTCTAGCCTGTGTGTCCTAGGTGGACAGAACTGATACATGGGCAAAATAAAAAGAAGTGAGCTGTTTGGCAATTTTCAAGCTACTACCATGTTTCCTTTTGAGTTAGAGAAGGGAGGGAGCTGCATCGTTCAGATGGAAATTCAACTTCAGCTTGCTGAAGGGATGCCAGTGTCCTCACGTGGTTTGTTGTCTCCCTTGCCCTTGCAGCGGGTCATCGCTTCCACCCACCAGCCGCGTTTTGACAGAGCTGTTTTGTGGTGTCAGCACAGGGCGCCTTTGGGGAGCCAGCTCTTCTGCAGCCGGGGATTTCTGAAGCAGCTATTGTCGGTGGAGGGGCCGCTGGGCCATGGCCAGAAGTGAGGCTCTGCATCCCTGCGGCCTTGAGCGCGCCGCCTCGCTCAGCGCAGCTGCAAAAGCTTTGGGCTCCTGCCTGGCACTTGCAGAAATCATTGCGGAATTTGCTGATTCTGCCAGACGCAAGCTAAACACTTGTTCCCAAGTGGTGTGTCCCATCAGTACAGCTGTTGGTTATGAAAAACATGCAAGGGCTTTCATCCATAAAACGGAGCTTTGTTGAAGTGTTGCAAGCTCAAAACATTCTGAGTAATGCTATCAAATGGTACCTCGTTGCTTAGGTTGTAGGGAGATTAATTCCCTCAAGCTTCAGTTGAAATGTTCATTTATTGTCATCACTCATGTCAGAGGTGGGAAGACAGAGAAGGAAGCTAAATTTTTCCCTAGGTACTGTCAGTAAGGATTAACTGACTCTGTTGGGCAGTGCTTTAAAAATATTCTGACCTATTTACACAACAAACCTGATCAGAATAAAATAAACAATTTTGGTCAGTGGCTGAATGCTGTATTGTGGCAGCTATATTTGGCAGTGGATTTTCTCATAATTTTTCCAGTGTAGACAAAACCCGAATGCTGCAGAAATCTTAAGCATTACAAGCAGATAAAACCCTTACTGAATAGTATGATTCTTCTGGTGCCTTTGGGGGAAAGGGGACAGTTTGGTTGTAATTCAGTTGGAACAAATGCTTATGAAGCAACTGACAAAAAAGCGTATGAGTACATTTATCATTTTGCCATGCAGGGTAATAAATAATTGCATCATTTCCAGCAAGCTATGTTTTATACCTTTGAGATGGTGGATCTTTCTCCAAGGTGTAATCTCTGCAAAGAAGCAATAAATAGGGAATTGTGACAGACACTAAGAATTCTTGGTTTCCTGCTTGGGTTTTATTTTTTGTTATTTTGTAACAACAATAGTGGATACTTGCAGTTACCTCCTCATTTTTATGTGGTAGCCCTTAAAGAACAAATAGAGAGAAATGTTTCATTTTAGAATATTTAGACAACCATTCCATAT
Organism: Piaya cayana; assembly: GCA_013389865.1. Classification (NCBI taxonomy): domain Eukaryota; kingdom Metazoa; phylum Chordata; class Aves; order Cuculiformes; family Coccyzidae; genus Piaya; species Piaya cayana. The sequence continues at coordinate 141,962 of WAAB01010308.1, forward strand.
TTTTGGGTCACAGGTTTCTGGTATTTTGGAGGTTAAAATTGCCTGACAGTCAGGATAGGTAATAGCTCTTTCTATCTATATCTCAGATTCTGAGAATATTAAAATGAAGCCTTTTTAAACTTGTCTTCTTTTCCCCCCTCCCAATTCTGTTTAGCGATAGTCCCAATGCTGTCCATGAAGTGGAAAAGTGGTTACCACGACTGCACTCAGTTGTCATAGGACCTGGTTTAGGTAGAGATGAAGTCCTACTTGAGAACGCTAAGGTAATGTGAATACTGATACTTTATTCTGTGTCTCTGTGTTGAATTTTCTTACCCACTTTCCTGTCTTCTAGATGATGACACAAATGTTTTTGATGGGGTTACTAAATAACAAATTTAATAAAATAATGTTTATAGAAAATTAAAGCTTTTAGTTATGGTCTTCATTATTAAACTGTGTCGCTCTGAATTTTAGGCACCCATATGGTTGGTTTCATTTGCTTTTGTTTTGATTGAGAAAGTTGCTAATTAAGAAATAGATGTTTATATCTCTAGATAAAGAACTTTGTGTTTTCTTAGGTGCAGAGCACCTGTGTTGTAAGAACATAAATATGTATTTGATTTCCTAATTTTCAGAACCGTATTTGTCAACTTGTATCATGAGAGGGACCGGAGAACAGGGTCTGTATCCCCTTGCAGTAAGAAATAATACTCTTAATTAAAAAAACGTTGCGGATTTCTACCCTGGATAAAGAGGTGATCCTGTTTTCTGTCAAGCCTTAATGGAGAGCTGAAAACAGCTTAGATAGTTCTGTACTCTAAATAATAGGTACTTACACTGTCTTCCGGATGATCTCTTGATTTACTGTCAACACATCTTTCTATGTTCAAAATATCTCTTTCAGTCTAATGTCAATCTGATTCTGTGCAATTTTACTTTTTTGTCCTGAGAAGTATTACTGAATTAATCAGTGGTACTAACAAGTGGAATTGATGTAATCTACAGAAAAGTTGACAGTTACACAGTGAAACTGCAAAACAGAGGGGGCAAGAAACTGGAGACTGCACTGTTGAAGTAGTTTTTAATACCTTAAAAGCTACGGGGGGTGATTTTGCTAAGTTTTTGTTAGAGGAAGTTGTTATTGGAGCTCTTTGCTTCTTTAGTTCTCCTTCTCCTTCCAAAAAAGACTTGGTTTATTATATAGAGGTGCAAAACTAATAGAGTGTGAATTCAGAAGGAAAGAAAAAAGTAGTTTATTACAGCTTTTCAATAAATTAAATACTATTCTGAATGAAAAAATACAACACAGTTTTTATTCTTTTTTTAAAACATTTTTTTTTTCTGAGTACCTTTTATGGGGAAAAAAGTTTGGGCCATGATTTTTTTTTCTCTTTTTTTTTTTTTTAAAATTAGTTTTTCTGCTAAACCTAAATCATTTCAAACAAGCAAATAAAAATTCATTCATAATATCTAAGATATCTAACATAAGCTTTTTTTTTGTATCAGGATTCCATCTGAGTTTTATGAATATCTGTCAAAGTGCTTATATGTATTACAGAATTATCAGGAAGATTCCCCAATAGGTTTGAGTTTGGGGTTTTATTTCATCATTGCTAAAAATAATAGTGCTTTCTTAGTGAAATACAAGCGTAGTTTCACTTCAGCCCATCTGTCCTGTGTGCACTAGGGTAAAGTTAAAGAAAAAAATGTAGCCGATGAAGACAAGGTATTTGAAAGTTACTTCATGCCAAAATCTCTGGCCATGTTCATATGAGCTTTGGATCTGACCTTATTAATTTCAAGTCACATTAAAGCTCAAGTTCTTTTGTCTTCACTGTAATTATGTAAGTGTTCATTAGTTTACCCAGTGTTGTTTTTTTAACACGTAATTGGGGACAAGCGAGCCCTGGCTGCCTGCTTGAAGAAGACTGGTGCTTCCCTGTGCAGAGGAAAGGCTGATCTCCTGCTTGCTTCAACAGCAGATTTTAACCTCTGTATCACTCTTCACCTTCCAGAAAAAAAGCAAGTGATGATAGTGTTGCTATTTAAAACTTTTTAAAGTGGCTGGCCTGGCATACAGTTTTCTCTTTTCTTTTTAAGCTAACCTCAGCACCCTGTCATGTGAATACAGGGCTGAGATGGAGATTAGTGTCTGCTGTCTGGTCGGGATTTTGTATCAGAGTGGCAGTGACAATGACATAGGGCTTCTCCTCTTCCTCCTCCTGTCTTGTTAAAGTGCTGAGGCCCAGTGGTCTGTCACCTCTCTGATGCTGTTCTTATGTCAGTTTGTGTCAGTATCGCACCAGCCCATTGCCAGTCATGGAACGGTTTAGGTTGGACGGGACCTTAAAGATCATCCAGTTTCAACCCCTCTACCGTGGGGAGGGACACCTCCCACTGGATCGAGATGCTCAATGCCCCATCCAACCTGGCCTTGAACAGCTATAGGGAGGGGCCATCCATGACTTCCCTGGGCAACCTGTGCCAGTGCCTCACCACTCTCACAGTACAATATTTCTTCCTAATGTCTAATTTAAATCTCCCCTCATTCAGCTTAAAACTATTGCCCCTCATCCTGTCACTGCACTCCCTGATAAAGAGCCCCACTCCAGCTTCCCTGTAGGCCCCCTGTAAGTACTGGAAGGCTGCTAAAAGGTCTTCCTGAACCCTTCTCCAGGCTGAACAATCTCAACTCTCTCAGCCTGTCCTCATATGGGAGATGCCCCAGCTATCTGATCATCTTCACTCTAACAGATCCATGTCCTTCCTATGCTGAGGACTCCAGGACTGAACACAGGACTCCTGGTGAGGTCTCAGAAAAACAGAATAGAGGGGAAGAATCATCTCCATCAACCAGATGCTCACACTTCTTTTGATGCAGCCTAGGATATGGTTGGTTTCTGGGCAGCAAGCACCCATTGCCAGCTCATGTTGAGCTTCTCATCCACCAGTACCCCCAAGTCCTTGTCTTCAGGACTGATCTCAATTCATTCTCTGCTCAGCCTGTGTTTGTGCTTGGGTTTGGCCCAAACCAGGTGCAGGAACTTGCACTTGGCCTTGTTGAACTTGATGAAGTTTGCATGGGCTCTTCTCTCAAGCCTGTCATGGTCCCTTGTATTTGTCCAAACAGTCATGTATTTGAGCTGCTTCTCTCTTCTGAGCATTAAAAAATTAACATACTAATGCAGTAACATGAAATTTCTGATATATGGCCTGTGGATGGCATTCAGTTGTGGAATGGTCCCAGTACTTGTTAACCAGGTGGTGCGTCGTCTCTCTTCAGGACACAGAATGCTTTGCTTCCCCAGCATCTTTACTATGTCACTTGCCTCCTTGATGGTTAATGTCTGCAGTGTGTGCACCGTGGCATTTCAACTGCTTTCAACAGTCTGATGGAAAAGAAGCACTTTATGATCAGTTTTCTTGACTCTTTTTTGGTGTGTTCTTGAGAGCATAGTGATATTCTTTGAATACAAACTTATTGGCTTCCTGTGACATCTGATTTTAGCCACAATTACAAGTCGTGTTACAAGAAGCTACTCTGCAAGTTACATCCCTCTCATGCTGCTTGTGTGGGTCTGTGCCAGAACCCTCACATGCTGTTCCTCAGTTGTCTGGGTGAGGGCTAATGCCCCGTCAGAGCTGTCTAACCATGAGTTTGCAGGACCAGGAGGTGCAGCCTCAGAAGAATCTAAAGAAAGCATTTGTTGTGTCCTAATAGCTGTGCAACTGGATCCCATGCAGATGTGGCAATCCTAGTCTTGGTCTGGTTAGACCCTCTAACTCCAGAGCAAATAAGGAGTCTGAACTATTTCTCTTCAAGAGAAAGAAACACAAACAGATTTCTGTCCCACTTCTCAGCTCTGGAGTGTGCACACTGAAGGCGCTCTGCTCCGCATTCTACTTCAAACTTCCAAAATGATGTTAACCACATCTTGTGGAGAACTTTGATACCACAGCTAGCTTCTTTATAGGCAACATCAGGGCATCTGTTCCCCCCTTTCAGTGTCTGTGATTGATTCTGACCAGAAACAACAGTACTGTTACCTCCCCAGGTTCGCCTCACTTGTTTTGCTGCTAGCAATTGCTTAGACTTTTGAGAAAGAGCTTAGCTGCCACATGGAAGCAAGTCCAAGGTCCCTACAACTGCCCTCTATCAATACTTAAAAGCAGCATATTTCCAAAGCTAATGAATGTTCTCCTGTTCTCAAACACAGCAATATTCTGTCCCTATCATATGTATCCACCACAGCCTTCCTCATTCAGCTGTTCCAGGGATGTTTGCACTTGTGATCTTACTCTGATGTGATTTTCCTTTAGCCTAAGGCTTGGAAGTAGGGGTGTTCCTGCCTGTACCATCAAGAAATGTTCCTCAGGTTTGTGAGACAATCAGATTCCTCTCCTGGAGAGTCATGAGTGCAGGTTCTGAGAGGTCTTTGGAAAGAATGTTACATTTATTGCTTAACCCTCTGGGAGAGAAGATGCTGCCTAATACTCCAGGATGTTCTGCATTCTGCTCGTACATAGCAGTTATGGGCTTAGTTATGTCCTTTGTCAGTTTTCAGCCTGTTGTCACCTCCTTTACCCTGTTCCTTCTGGTATGAATGTGATGTTCCTGTCAAATTTTCTGCTTCTGAGTTTGGTGAATTCAATGGATACTTTACAGCTGTGTGGTCAAATGGACTGATGCAGAATTGGTGGAATAGCCATTACTGTCAGGATTGGGGAAAGAAAAGCATTCATCCTTATGAAGATCCCCTATACGTAACTGAAGTAAGACCTTGATGTTGGAATTGTCTTTACTTGTCACTGGATTCCTTACCTGTTTCCCTGAAGTGGTAGCACTGAATCCTGGACTGTGCTACTCCAGTCTTGCTGTGTTTTATTTTGCAGCAGCATAGTTAGATTGCAGTTTTCAGCAGAGCATGCTTGCTTCCCTCCTGTAAGAGAAGTGATGATTAATAGCAAGAATGACTCTGTGTAACTCGGATTACATGGTAAAATTGACTGAATTCTGAAACCACATACTTGTTCCTCCTGCCTAATTCTAAATCTTTGTTTGAGCTCCAAACAAATGTCCTGAGTATGAGCCTGGGTTCTTCTTTGGGCTGAGGCCCTGCCTAGCTGCCGTTTCTGCCCATTGCTGTTGCTGTTTATCTTCCCACAGCCCCCTCACCCTGCAATGCTGCCCCTAGCCAGTCATTTGCCCTTAAGGGTCTTTGCTGTCTGTGGGGATATAAATTTCAGAAATCTCATTTTCCACTCCTGGTGATATTGTCTTTAGATTGTGTGGAAGTGTCTAGCAAAGAGTGGGAGAGGTTGGACCATTGTCATGGATCACCTCCCCCGAGTCTGTCCAGAGAGAGCCTGTTTGGAATTTTCTCTTTCAGATGGATTTTTAGTTCCGCCTCAAGTGAGGTATCAGCCTTTCTGTGTTTGTTTTGAGTTAGTTGCATTAATTCCCCCTTTTCGAGCCTCATGCTTTCAGGATTTAGGCCATGCTTCACAGCCTTAATGAATGGTGAGAACAGGACCAGGTGCTTCAGTACACTATGTGCACTGGTTTTGCAAGATCAAGAGGAGTACAGCATACAGAGTCACCTTTTGCTTTCATAGCAGTCAGTTAAAGCTAAATCTGTCACTGTGGGCCTTGAGAAACACTTTCCTCTTGATATCTGAGCAGCCAGCCCCCTGGGTTCCGTTTGTACCAAGGAAAAGACACCTGAGAAGCTTTCCAGGCCGGTGCTGCAGTATCACTAGCATTGTCTGTGGTACCTACGAACATGTACGAATATGAACAACAGGGTAGAACAGAAGAATGGAATGGAATAGAATCGTTAAGGTTGGAAAAGACATCTAAGATGATTGAGTCCAACTGTCAGCCCAACACCACCATGCCTACTAAACCATGTCCCAGAATGCCACACTACACCTTTTTTGAACACCTTCAAGAATGGCAACTCCACCACTTCCCTGGGCAGTCTGTTCCAATATTTGACCACTCTTTTGGCAATGGAATTTTTCTAATGTCCAATCTAGACCTCCCCTGGTGCAACTTGGGGCCATTTCCTCTCATCTGGAGGAGGCCATGAAGATGAGCATAGGAATGAAGTGCCTCTGGTATTAGGACAGGCTGAGAGAGTTGGGGTTGTTCAGCCTGGAGAAGAGAAGGCTCTGGGGAGACTTTATAGCAGCCTTCCAGTCCCTGAAGGGTCTACAGGAAAGGTGAGGAGGAGCCCTTTACAAGTTCACGTAGTGATAGGGGTAATAGCTTTAAATTGGAATTTAGATTAGACCTTAGGAAGAATGAGGGTGATTCACAATGAGGGTGGTTCAAGGCCAGGTTGGATGGGAGCAGCCTGGTCTGGTGGAAAGTGTCTCTGCCCATGGCAGGGGGCTGGAACTGGATGATCTTTAAGGTCCTTTCCAACCCACACCATTCTATGATTAGGTACTCTCCAGTGGCAAACTTACTAGCCAAACCGGACTGCTTTCAAATAGTGAGAGGCAGAATTCACTCTTCACCTCAGATGGGGTAATTGCCTGAATAAGGGTAGAGTTTTTTCTCTGTGACAGTGGTGCTGGTGCAGATACAGCATGGGAATCCCAGCTTGAGGCTGAGAGATCTTGGTTGCACTAAAAACTGTTGCTGCTTACGCTAAGAGCTGTTAGTATTCCATAGCTTTCTCATAAATGTCTTGATTAGAAAAACAGTGTTTGAAAATATGCTAACAGGACCTTAAATACAGGTTTATGCAGCTTGCAAGCAGAATTTATTTTCTAATGTAGGTAATGGATCTTGATGAAAGTCATTCATAGTGGAGTGGGATGTTTATTTGCTTTCTGTGTGCAGGCTTATATTATTATTTAACTTGATTCTGATACTTAAAACTGTTTGTAAGCAAAATATTGGAATTATACACCTTTTCAAGTCTTTGTGAGCATCATTCAGACAGAAACGCTAAAAATAAATGAGCAGTGATAAATTCCAGTGTTCATTTTATGGTTATGTTTATTTGTTTCATTTTAAGACAAAATGCCAGCAGCTGACCATAAATATCTTAAGCCAAATCTAACATTAACATAATCAACCATAAATTTGAAACCTTGTAGAGTTTGCGTTGTGAGTTCAAATGTTCAGTGGATCAGACATCCTGAGAAAATTTACTGCCTTTATTTATTCTGATTTAGTTTGTTTTTTTTTAACTTCGGATTGAAGTAAACAGGATTATTGCTTAAAATTAAAATTTATCCCATTAGGGGATGGCTAAAAATGATTGCTGGTTTTCTGCATAACTGGGACAGTATTTCAAAAGCTTTTGCTTTGTTTTCTTGTGTTCGTTGTGTTCAGGATTCTTCAGAATTTAGCGTATGAGTGAGGCAGATATTAAGCTGTTAGTTGCAGTTTTGCTTGCAGTTTGACAGCAAGTGATCGATCTACTTTGGATTCAAAGAGAGAATCTACAAGTGGACCATTCTCATCTTTTATTTATTTTATGTGAAACAGAACGGTTTTGGTTAGCTGCCATCTACGGCATCTTCAGCTTTGTTAATTGTAGCACAGCTTTTAACATTTCCCAAAGCACTTAATGAGCTTGGATGATGCAGGGAGGTGCTCTTTAGAGTCCTTATGACTCTCCACCTTGTCTACGTAAAGTATTTTTCTGTGCACATGAAAGTCTGTTTTGGAAAACAGAACCGAGCATGTGGTACTAAAGTTAAAAGACAAAAGACCCAGTTAAACTGAATGGAGCATAATCCAGGAGATAAAGAATCTAACTTGTTTCAAATAAAGGATATTCTTCTCTGTTATGTGGCTCTTCATTCAAGTGGTATGAGTGGTAGCCAGTAGTTAATCATTTCTTATGTGAGGTTTGAGAGCTTAGTGGAGTGATTAATGCGCTAGTGATAGTTATGCAGACAGGAATATATAAAGTAAAACTGAGACAATTAGGCTAGTTAAAGGTGATTTATATAATTCTTGTTCTCAAAGTGAGATTTTAATGGACGTTGCTGAGTCTTGAAAGATGATGAGTTCTTGGATCAGTTTGTGGGAACTAATGAAAGCGTGTTGCAGAGTTAACTGCATGTTTCCAGCACTGGATAAGTAAAAAAAAACAAAGCCATTTGCTGAAAATATGGCTCTAATATGCAAACAGCAGAACTCTGTTTTTAACATTTTTCAAAATCTCCTATGTCAAAGATAATGTATTTATGGAAGCTTCTCCTACCACCCCCAAACCTGACTGTAGCCTTGAGCATAGTCTGGGATATGTGCCCAGCTCTAGCTGTGCAAGATTACAGACTTCTGCTTGCCAAGCCCATTTTCCAAGAATCTCTGCCACAGAGCTGCATCCTGACCTCTATGCAGCTGAGTCCCTGCTAACTCTGCATTTATCTAGGCTTGAAGCAAAGAACACAGAAATGCTTCCTAGGGTTTTCAGTGCCTATTTGTAGAAATTGATTTGCAGCATGTTGGGGTCGAACTTGTTTGTTCCGCTCAGTCACCTTGGGGAGGACGGTGTGCAGAAATGCTTCCCCACTGCAGCATTTACAGGGAAAACTCTGGCTATTTCTTCCCCTTTTATCTCTCTGTTCCAGACAAAACCAAGGGTTTCAGGGTTATTGGATGAGAGCAGCATCCGTGTGGAAATACAAGCAATTATAGGTGGCATTTCAACAGCAGTTTCCAATACCAGCTTTCAGTAGACGGTTCTTTGTATTATAAAAAGGGCTGCCACTGCATTTTGATTATTTAAGGTTGTATGAGACCTGACCAGTGCCAGGTTATGCACATTTGCATGCGTCTACCAAACCATTTGCCTTGAGTCTGATGACTCCAGCTTAGTCAGCCAGGAGCCCAGATCAGTCCAGTGTTATCATATCAGTATCAGTGTTATCAAGTCAGTAGCCCAGGCTAGAGCAGTGGAGCTAAACTGCACTATCAGTCACCTTAATGTACCCAGCATTCCAGAAAGTCGTATTTGAGCTTTTAGGGAGTGGGCCTTTCAGCCTCTCCTGGGCTACAGGCAGATTGACCTGCTGGAGAAGTACAGCATTGACTTGCTCTGCAGGGCTCAGCTGACACGAGTTTTGGATATGTGGATGCAGGCGTGGTGTTTCCCTGGCAAGGCGCATACTGCCAAGGTGCCACAGAGGTCTAGCACTTACCTGTTTGGATAAACAGGAGATATGACTCTTTTTTAGAAATGCGATTATGAACAAGTGGGGTGCAAACTCTTGTATAAAGGACCTCACCTGCTTAGCAGCTCTTCTAAGATATTTCAACTTTACTTTGGAGCATCTAGCAGAAGATTTAATGACATACTTGGCATTTGCAGGTTGCAATAGAGTGCACCTTCGGTGGGGTAAAGACAAGGTTATACTGCTTCTTAAAATGTTTGGATGTCACCGTGGTCAATGCAGTCTATTACAATGATGTGCTGAAGCTTGAACTTCTTTTTGAGCACATGGAATATGTATCTGTTTTTCCAAGATGTGACTCTTGAAGGGATGTAGGAACTTCAGTGTCTGTTGATGTTGTCAGAAAAGGGAACTTTGCCTGCAGTATCTTTCCTCGAAGAGGTAGAAGTATGACAGAGTGATGCATCCTTAGTGAAAATTAATTACTGTTGTGAGGTAGATGCTGCTATTGTGGTTTTCCGTTTATTTCATTGAAATTCAATCTTTTATTAAAACCACTGACTCTAATTTCCTGATTCTTCCTTTTGCAAACACTGAATGCCAAGGTTATTGTGTAGCTAAACCAGTCTGTCAGGAAAAGCACAAGTTGTAACACAACTAATAATGTATTAAAAGTCATTGTAGGCATTCTGCTGCCAATCCACAGCTAATTAAAAAAGCTGAAAAGTATATCTAAGTCAGATGTGGGCAGAACTATACGTAATTGCCTTTTCCAAGGAGCCATGGAGAACCAGCTCATATGCTGTTGCGTGCAGGCAGGGTAAATAGGATCTGTGTGTTATTGCTGGGTCATGGACTTGGGTGGAGAAGTCCAGACTGACTGCAGAGTTCAGCAAGAGCATGTGAGTGTTGTTATGAGTGTCCCACCTGCTAACCGCTCCTGGTGCCTCAGGATGGCTACTCTAATGAAGAATTCCATGGCTGATGAGGTATCCTTTGACTGTACTTAGGAGCTACATGGCAATTTCTTCCTTCTTCACATGTTGCCCCCATTCCCCTTTTAGCTGTTTCTCTTAGCTGTTGTTTCACACTGGCTCATCTCAGACAGTTCCCTTTTTCCATAACAATTCTGGAAGTGTGCAGGAGTCCTGGATGTCCAGTGTTAGTGCAGTGCGGGTGAATCTTGTGTTTCATAGTGCAGCCACAGGCTATGGATAAAGCATTTTCTTCATTACTGTGCCCTCTTCTCAGAAGTAGCCTCTCAAATCTGTTCCTTCAAGCTTCTTCCTCTTGCATTCCTTTGCAGCCTGAAGGGTTCTGAGTTTGTGTGTGTGTGCATGTTCTGTTCTGGTTTCAATGTGTTGGGGGGTTTATGTTTTGGTTGGTTGGTTATTTCCAAAAAATAGATTGGAATTTGTTTTTGGAACTCTGTATTAAAATTCCCAGGTGAAAGCTGGGACAGAGAATACAGATTTCTATTAAAGTGAATGCGTCACATTTCATGGAATGGCTTCCATGATAATGAAAGAATTAATTAAAACACATACGTTCTTCACCCTTCCTTTGTTAATTTTCCTCATTACAGTAAAGGTTTAACTTTTATCTAGATACAGCACTGGTTCCTGCTGTGACACAACTTCTTTTTCAGTTCTAATTGAGTAGGTTGCTTGCATACAAGTCCTGGATACCCAGTCAGAGAAAGATTTTTCGGGAAATTGTGTATTTCAAGAGTGGAGTGGGAGTAGATTCAGGTTAATTTTGCCCCCTCTGGCTCTCCTCCCCTCAGCCACCTCCACCAAAAATTGCAATCACTGAAATATTATTTGGAACATTCCTAAATGTTGAGTGTTTGGTGCCACTAAAAAACGATAATTCAGTGGGAAGTTGTCCCATACAGTGCCTTCATGGGATGTGTGAATTCCAGGTAATTTCCTCTTTGGTTTAGTTAGGGTAAAAAACTTTGATCTTCAATTATTTGGAGAGGAAACTCGTTACGGATTTGTCCTAGCATGAGTCCTGCAGTCTTGTACAGTTCATTATTGCTGATTTTAATCTCAGCAGACTGGAATCTGTTTCCCTTTTCTCATTCAAATGTTGTGGGCTGTGGAATCAACTGTTTCCAAGAGTCACCAAGTGTTTAGCCTAACTGAAACAAAGCAGGATATCTCTAGGAAGAGACTACCCAAATGCCTGTTATTAGGAGTCTCAATATGAAAGATAAGAAGACTGAAATTTGGGCCTGGCTGTTGGTATTGCAGAGGAAGGATCCTAATTATTTTGGTCTTTGATATCTTTGCTAACCAGTATGTGTGTAGGTCATGAGGTTGAATGACAGCAGTGTCAGTCTCTCCTCCTCCTCACTGTCCTGTCTGCCTCAAGACTAGTGCCAAGGTTACCCTGTGAGTAGAGTCCTTCATTTCTGGATGTCCTTGACTGCTTAGGAATTGAGTGAACAAGTGCTTCTGCCTTGGTGTGCACCGTGCCATGTGAACCACTCATGTCGTGGCCAGCAAGTCCAGGGAGGTTATTCTTCCTCTGAACTCTGCACTGGTGAGACCGCTTCTTGAATCCTGTGTTCAGTTCTGGGCCCCTCACCACAAGAAGGATGTTGAG
>WAAB01010308.1:153807-187264 GCA_013389865.1 Piaya cayana
GGTCTCTTCCAACCTCGTGATTCTATGATTCTATAATATATTCTCTGCACAGAAAGATAGTCCACTGGGATATCTTGGAGCTACAACCTCGAGAAGCTTAATATTCAAAATGCACTTTGAAGGGAAGGGATGGTCTCTTGGGTTTATCATAGATACTTGTGTGTGTTACTGTTCACTTGTGTGATTGGTGTTTGGATTTTAGGTGTTGTCTTAGTAACATTCATAGTATTTTTAATTGGCAATGTTCTCTTGTAAATCCTTTCCCATAGAAATAATTGTTATATGGGATAAAACTGAACTGATAATACCTGTCGTATCACAGACAGTTAACTAGGTTTTGCTGTGAAAGTAGAGTTAGTTTGAGTTATATTAATTTTGCAATTAACAATGAAGATCTTCTGTGTGTTGCAAGTATTATACCAGGTAAGTCCATGACCAATAAGGAGATACAGATTCTGCTAAAAATTCTTTTTTGCTTCCAGGAACAAATTAGTCTGTAGAGACGATTCTTACATTATTGCTGTAAATGTTTTTATGCAGGGTTTGTTTTTTAATACAATATTTGCAGTAATAGTGTGTTTAAAAGTGGGCTTCATCTCACCTAACTTCTGGTGTCTAAAAATGAAGCAGTAAGGTGTCTCTGCTGCCTCTGGGACAGCTGATGAGAGACAGGTATGTTTGTCGGTGATTCATCCCACTCTAAATGCAGTGTCTAAGCCAAACAGGATGAATTGCTCTCCAGTAGCGAGCCATTTGGCCTTTAAATGGCAGCAGGTGAGAATGGTCCTTTCCACCATCAGTAGGAAACACAGATTCTCCAGTGAATGTTTGTTCTTCGGATAGGTGGTTGTCTTATGGGTGTTCTCTTATCCCTGTTACTACTTTATTATGGTTTCCAGATGACCCCTTCCCTCCCCAGAATTTCCTCGCTGTGGTTCCTTGTCTGTCTCCAAGCAGTTTGTCTTGAGTTTAAGGAAGGAAGCGGAAAGGAAAATAATTAGAGTAGGTTTTGTTTGTTTGTTTGTTTTAAATTAAAGAGCTTTCTAAATAAGACAAAGGACTTTGTATCCTCTGATTATTTGTTTTATAAAGAGAGAAAGGAGAAGCAAAGATCACTTAGTATGTTCGAACAGAAACTGATACCTCAGAGACTTGGTACAAAATAAAAGTTGCTTGGCCTGTAAGCTTTATTTAGCAGGATGAAATTTCTCTTCCGAGGTCGGATGTCTCAGGATTGTGGAGGATGTGCTGCAGAGATATGAACTCAACATGTTATTAAGAGGAAATATCTTATTTCTCTGGAGTGTAGCAGTGACCCAGCCTTCTAGGAGCTATTTACCTTTATGAGTTCTTCTGTGCTTTGTAACTTCCACCTTTTATTTTCCCCTTACACTTAGGACTTTTTTGGTGCACAATGGATCTTCAGGATTATTGATTTAGCCTGTTAGTAGATATTGACAAAAGTAGAAATTCTAACCAGTAGCCAAGATGACAGTTGCAAGGAAACATGAAAAGAGGCCAAACAATAAAATTAGCAGCCAAACCTTATCTGTTTTGGGAGCAGAACTTTGTCAAATTTAGTTCTGTGGGTTTGTCATAATGAATAGTTTGGAAGGATAGGGACTTCTGAGATCTGGTGGACTTCAGACTTCCAGATGGAATCTGTTGGGGAAATCTTTTTTTTTGGTTTTAAAAAATGAAGTGTCATGAAAGACTGGCTTACTAAAGTGACATGCTAGAATAAACTGGTGATTCATATTAGTGGGAAGTGGAGCAGTAATTATTTTAAGCGTATTGAGGGGTTTGGTGAAGCTGCCAATGTATAAAAATATTCTAATTAAAACCAGTCAGAAAGCAAGATTGCAGTAAATGGTATTTGTATCTTCAAAAACTGGGGGAAGATGATCTGAGTGCTTTCTTGCAGTAGGTCTTGCTAAGCTCTGGGGCTCAGTGCTGTATGATATCTAATCAGAAGGGCGTAGTATGGTTCAAAAATGATTGGACTGTTGGATGTGTACAACATTCCTTTACAATGGTAAAAAACCCCAAACACTATGAACTTGGTTGCTAGATCCACAACTTCATTTTATTATAACCAAGTGGGTCAAATTAATCATAATTGTTAATGAACTTAACACAGCAGGGGCAAAGCAGTACAGCTTCTGTGAAGGGAAACTGAGCTGTGTGCATCTGTACAGATTAACATTAGTGAGTAAAAAACCAACTCTGTTTCATAAATTTCTTAAAAGCGTTGAAAGTAAAGCTCTCTGGTTTTCAGCATGGTGCAACGAATTCTAGGTATGTTTTAAGATGTCATCCTTGCACAGCTGTTAAATATACTTATTCATGAATTTGAATAATTTAATAGTAACTTAATCATAGAATCGTAGAATAGTTTGGGTTGGAAGGGACCTTAAAGATCATCCAGTTCCAATCCCCTGCCATGTGCAGGGACACTTTCCACTAGATCAGGCTGCCCAGGCCTTGAACGCTTCCAGGGATGGGGCAAGCACAACTTCCCTGGGCAACCCGTGCCAGTGTCTCACTACTGTCACCATGAAGGAATTCTTCCTTATGGGTGGTATGAGTTGTGTGAAACTTGCAATTGGTTCAAAATTATTTAAGTAGCTGAATATAAAGGAAAACTTGGGGTGTTCCTGTGGGATGGCAACACAGGGGGGCACCTGGCAGTCTGAGACACACAGCCCAAGCCAGAAACTGTACAAGCATGTGTATGTCATGGAAAGCTTTTTATTCTGTAGTGGCTTCTGATGTAGCTGCTGCTGTGTGCTGAGAGAAGTCCTCAGCCTTGGAGCAGTCAGTAGTGTTTCAGTCACATGCTTACAACATGCAAACAGTGCCCAGACAAACAAAAGTGGTGCTGGATAAAAGCGTGCTGATAAATTCTGGTTGTCCATTTGAAAATAGAAGGGAAAGATTGCTGCTGCTGTTGGAAAAATCAGAATTGGGTAGCAATGAGTTAATGGGGATATGTATATGCCATAACTAATAACTCACAGGAGGCAAGGTGGGTTGTGTTTATTTTGACCACAGTACAAAAGCAAAGCTGTATTCAGTATTCTGAACTTTAATTAAAAACTTCTTTCTTATCCCTTACATCATGTCTTGCTGACCTGTGTAGCTCGGTGCTGTAGGATGGCTAATATGAAGAATTTAATAACATGCAAAAATAATGAGACTTCTAGATGGATACCATCCTGTTATCTTACACTGGAGGAAAACAAACTCTCCAGCTTCAAAGACAAGTTGGTAATGACCAACATCCAACAAACTTGCCTGTCAACTGTTGCTCACTAAAAAAGCTTTTGAGTATCAGTCACTGCCACCGCTCAGTGAGGAGAGAAAGCAAGGGCAGATGGTCTGTTGGTTGACAGCGTTTGCTGAAGAACTTTCTCAAACAGTCTGTTTTCTAGGCTCTTGGTTTTCATTTGAAAGTGCGAAACCTCCAGGACCATGAGCGAAATTACCTGCTTGTCTGGGGATGTTTGTGCATCAATTCAAATACCACAGTTGGGCTTTCATTAGGAAAGCAACTAATATTAGTGTTATTATTACTGGTAGATTTCTGCCCTGGCAATGCTCATTTGGATTTTTTTAATTGGAGGTGTGTTTTTACTCTGTGCTATTTCTGTTGGCTTTGCACAACTCTTACGGCAGAGAGAGTGAGTGAGGTTGCTTGCTTGTTTAAATATCAACACCAAGGCATCAGTTGTGGAAACCCTGTTGACACTACCAGGGAGAGGACAGTGGAACTGTAAAATTGCTAATTGTTAGGAAAATGTCTTATATTAGTTTACAGAAAACAACAGGGAGGGAGATGTTTATCTTACTTTGATCACATAAGTTGGGTTTTTTTTACAGGCTTTTTATGTGAATGTTTTGGATCTTATGAGACTTAAATTAACAAGCATCTTAAACTTATCTGCATTTTTTTGCAGGGCATTATAGAAAAATCAAAAGTGAAAGGAATTCCTATCATTATTGATGCGGTAAGTATTTTCTTGATTCAGTCAGTGGTTTGACATTTAAGAATGTGTTCAGTAAATGTTCCTCATACTGTTTTTTTGCAGGATGGACTGTGGCTCATTTCCCAGCAGCCATCCCTTATTCAAGGCTACCAGCGAGCTATTCTTACTCCAAACTATATGGAGTTTAGTAGACTCTATGAAGCCATGGTGAGCTGTTTCCCCTTTTGATATTTAAGTACGTGCAAGTTTAGACTTCTAGTGTTTAAAAAGAAATAACTTATTATTTGGTTAAACATTATGTGCTGCTTCTTATATGCAAGACAAGCTTTTAATGAGTTTTTATTCTGTGGGATAGTTGCCACAACAATGCATATTCTTAAACAGGGCTCTCTCTTAAAAGAAGACCCTTTCTTGTGCATTTTTTCGCACTGCAGTGGGTATAGAAAGAAATACCTGGAAAGACTGATGATGATGCTTTACCCCCCCCACATACATATGCTGAAGTAAGTAGCATGTGTTAGGGTATGTTGCTCTAGTAGTAAAATATGTACTGTGTATGGAATTCTTGTGTTGTAGCTTAGAGACCCTGTAGACAGTAGTGATCATCATGGATGTGTATTAAGACTCAGCCAAGCCATGGGAAATTTGACAATTGTTCAAAAGGGAGAAAGAGATCTTATTTCAGATGGAGAGAAAGGTAAGTGCAGCCTTTTGCTTTCAGCAATGTGATTTTGTTTGTTTGTTTGTCTGCTTTCAGTGGTAGCCCAGTGGATGGACTGGTTGACTGTATTTCCCTGGAGGTCGAAGGGGTGGGATGACTGTCTTTGCAGATCACCTTTAGATGAGTTGTGTAAATTGATATTTTAAGAGTGCAACTTGATTTATTTGCTGAAAAAACTCACCAATTTTTTCTCATGTAAAATGCTATAACTTATGTTTTACATTACACAGGTACTGAGAAATTAATTCTTTAATCTTTGTGAACTGTTTTTAAATCCTTAGCTGAGATGGTCTATAGAAGTGCAGATCTCATTGCTAAGCTAATGCGGAATAATGTTGTTTCACCATATATTTGTGTGTCTGAAAAATGAAGACAGTTTGAGGTTCATGGGCTGCTCAGGTCCTTGATGCCGTCCGCCATGGGGCTATAGATTAGCGTTTGGTATGACTTGTACATAAGCCCCGACAGTTAAAAGAAGAAAACCAGATCCAAATCCAATTAACTCTAGATTGTCATTATAACTTTTTAATAGAAACAGTCACTTACTAAAATGGCTAAAATATATTTAATAAACTTAGCTGCCTGTCTGACACTGTTTATACTGATCACTTAGTGTGATCAGTATAAAATTCATTTGTGAGTGCCTTCATCACAGTTTGATTATGTGGTCTTATTTCACATACATAACGAGCAGCAGCTCTGCCTCTAATTACTTGAAATGCTAATCTCTGATAAATGTTTATGCTGCTTCAGAACGGTTTGTATATACGGTTAATTTTTCATTATTGGGAGCCACGGGAGTCTTTTATAACAGAAAAACAGATGTAACATGACAACTGGTTCATGGAAAGCCACCCTCCACATACCCCTATTAGTACAGATGCTGTAGCAGACTGTGAAGCAAGCTGGGATCTGGAAACAATGTAGTTATGCCAATATGAAGGACTTTGGTTGATCATGGAGTACCCAAGTTGCCCTGCATGAAATCTGCTGTCATATTTGCACCCAGAGCAGGCTTGATTTGTAACCTTGGACAGTCAGGCCATGCTTAAGGGACAATGAACTCAGCCAGAGGATAAAGTATCCCAGCTCCAGTTTATGCCAGCTAGACAGCTTTAGAGCACTGTAACTTATTTTCTTTCTCTGTTTTTTTATGTCAACCATGTTCTTTTTATGGACAATTGTTGCTTTTCTAATGGATGTCGGGGAAAACTGACTTAGCACTTTAGAAGCATGTTCTTTACTGTATCTCTGTTCTCTTTTTGAGGTGTTACTGTTGTGGTAAGTGTCCCCCCCAGCATTGCTGCAGAGAGGGGACACTCAGTTCCCGTTGTCTCCTGTTACACAAGACTCAGAAAACCAGGAAACAACTGAAACTCTTCCCACTCCCAATTTTGAATGTTTAGGTGTGGCACATGTTTGAATGTGAGATGGGCTTTTGGTGCTTTTCACTGGTTTTGTATATTTTTTCCCCACCATGTTCTTTGTCTCTGTTGTGGTTTGATTTTTGTATCACTTTAAATGGCTTTTTGATAGGAAATAAACAGTTTTGTGCCTTAATAGCAGTTGTTTGATGCCCAGCTATGGGGTGCTTCCTTACTCTTGCCTTGGTTCTATCACTGATGCTTTCTTTCTCCTGGATTGCAGGCAGCATTGCTGAGCCATCAGAAAGCAGTTGTCAGGTTTAATACAGGTTATAATGTCTGTTATAAACATCGGTTTTAGGGTTCGTATTGCTTGCAATGCTTGCAAGAAGGTTTCTGAGAATTTTGTAGAAAAAATAGACTCCAGCTTCCTTTTAACAAGAATGTTCTTTGGATCTGGGAGTTGCTGTCGGTCAACTTTTTGCATTTGAGAAGCTTTTAAAATTACACTGAGAAAGGACATTTTACTGTCTGCTCTGTGCTTCAACACAGAACATGTTGTTATGTCACTGACCTTGAATTCTTTTGAAGATTTTTTGCTCTTCTCCTTTTTCCTCTGTTTGATCTGATGTCACTTTTTTTCAGTTTAAACAACATGATGATTGCAGTGTGAGGGAAATCCAGATCCCTGATTCAGGCCAACTTCCTCTGAGCACAATCAAATATTGTGAAAAACCTGTGTATTCCTCTTGCCTTTTGTTTTTTATGTCATCATCTGTTTTAAGCCATACCTATTTTCGGGCATTTCCTGCTTGAGTTCATGTTCTTAGCACCCTTATACTGTAGTATTCATGTGCCACGTTAAAATTTCTGCTTTGGGAAGATACTGCACGCGTGCTTGCTGGAAAAGGAAATTTAAAAAAATTAAGTCTCAGTGTTCTCCAGGAAAACCAGAAATTGCAAACTTAATGTAGCTTTAGCTTTCTGTGCTTGGCTGTTGTGGAAGGAAGGCCTTTCTGAGGGTGCAGAGTTTTGCAACAGGGAAGACTGGCTTGGTGAATGCTCATAGCTTAGGGGGATCATGGCATTT
The DNA here is from genome assembly GCA_013389865.1 of Piaya cayana. Lineage (NCBI taxonomy): Eukaryota > Metazoa > Chordata > Aves > Cuculiformes > Coccyzidae > Piaya > Piaya cayana. The sequence continues at coordinate 160,972 of WAAB01010308.1, forward strand.
ATTTCAACAATACTTTTATTCATGAGTCTGTTGGGAATTTGGCACCCAATTTACTTCTGTTAGTTGAAGACAAAAGAGATTATCAGGTGACCCGATAGCGAGCTGGAAGTACAGGTGTTGGTGAAGGATTACTGTCAGCAGATAGCTCTGTAATCTAAGCAGACAGACGCAATAAATTCTGATTGGAAGATGAAGCTTAATACATTCAGATTAAAACTACAGCAGATTCTGTTAATAGACAAATAAATTACCTATGGCAGTAACATACCTTGAACTTTGATGGATTCCCAGATTGTGAAGTATCTGGAGACTTTGGATGTTTGTGTTTTACAGATCAGGTGAGATGAAGCAGGTGACTTAATGGCCTTAAAACCAGTACCGAAGCCTGTATAGTGCCGCTCTGAAATCAGTAGCAGTCCTGCACGTTAAAGGAGGTTTTTCTAAACTGTGTCTCCATTTCAGTTGTGAGCTGCCAACTGCCCTGTAAACATAATCACCAAGATTTTAAATTAAGTTTTATACTCTTTTTCTCTTTCCTTTTGCAATTTCACATTATAGCTTGGTCTACAATTGTTGGTTCCCTGCTCTACAAAGATGAGCTTCACCATGCTCTTGGTAGGTGCTATCAGTGCCATCACAGACCAGGGTAGGAATGAGTACTCAGCCTGTGAGTAAAAGGTAAGTCAGCTTTTATTCACTATGGCACAGCTCTCTAAGGTTCTCCTTTTGTTATTCTTTGGAGAACTGATCAATAATAAAGTGTGGTTATACCAGTCTTAGTTCCTAACATGTTTAAAATTTGGTTAGGTCCTTGAAGTAGAGGGTTTAAATATTTGTTTTTAAATGCTACAAGGAATTTTTCTATACTTTCCCCAGTTCCTGTATTTGTCTTCCCTTCCAAAAGGCAGACTTTATGTGTAACCAGTCACCTGCTGCCTGTTACTTCTAGCTGGAGCCAGTGGCCAAACGTAGTTTCTCCTCAGTTCACCAGCTGCAGCTCTGGTCGAGAAGCGAAGGAACACACAAGAGGGATTGTTGAGTGCTGAACGTGGGGTAAAAAGTCAGCTCTTGCCAGAAATCCCCAAGCAGTATTTCTGATTTCTGCCATTCATTCCCTGTGCAGCTGGAAAGGAAGCAATTCAGTGCTTGTTAGTCCCTAGCTCACTTCGCTAAAAGCTCTTGTGGTGTCCAGCTGCTCAGCAGATTTTGCCAGGATTTTGACTGAGACGTAGTAACTGTCTCTCCAGTTCTGCATCTGCAGAGTGAGCAAAACAGGGATGTCATGGTCCCTGTCACTATGCCACCGTGGTCTCCTTTGCGCACACAGCCCAGCTACGCCCTGGCCCTGCTCATCTGTCATCACATCCGTCCCCTGGATCCTGCAGCCATCCAAGAACAATGTAAAATTCAGCTTATTTTCTTTTAACTTAAGTTATCTGGTGTCTCGTACTCAAGGACCTATCTAAGTTTTAAAAGTATGATTAGGGAATAGGAAAGTATAAGCACCCTTTATGTAAAAGCCAACTTACGTTTTCCACATCAGTTGAGTGTTTTCTCCAGCTCGAGCCATTGACATTGGTTTCCCTGTCTGTGTGCACTATGGGCCACGTTTCTAGGAGTCCACAGTCTCCAGCTGTATATTCACTTTCGTGAACTAACTTGCAAAAGGAAACAGATAAATTTCTTACTGGTATGAATATCTGCCAGATCAGGGGTATATACTGGTAAAAGATTTCACTCACATCTGATAATGGCCTAAAGCTGAGTCTTGTATTTGGAGACCAAACTGGTCCTTGACAGCTAGATTATACTGCATAGAAAATGGAAATCTTAAACCTTCTAATTAAACGAGGATTTTTGTTGTTCTGTGGGGTAGCTGATATTAGCTGATCTCGCGTAGTTGAATGGTATCTGGAGTCAGGATGGTTGTGCTTTTTATGCATATATCCTTGAGCACATTAGGATAAGTGTAACGCTCCTGCGTTACAAGCAACGAGAACATGTTGAAAACATCAGGAATTCAAGAAATAAGTTTTAATCTCGAGGCTGTCACTTGGTCTTTGTGAGTGGGATGTTTCACGTAGGCTCTTCAACCTTCTTTGTCACCATCAGCATTACCTCTTCAGTGTTTAGCTATCCCATGTTTCACATTCTGTGTTCTAGACAAAAACATGAAATCTCTGTTTGAGGTCTTTTTCCTCACTACTCTGAATGTTATGAATCAAGAATAAACAAATATACATTTCTTTTTGTGCTGCATGGGCTTTTTGTTTTCTGACTGTGATGTGTCTAGGAGCTTGTGCTGTGAGTAGGGCTACCTGTGTGCAGCCATCTCAAAATTTGTGCTTCTCGGTTAACTTGTAATGTGTGATCTTAGCAAAGCTAATAAATTCTGATTTTTTTTTCCATCAAAGAGAGGACAGCTATTTTCAGTTACATAACAGGCTGAGTTTCTTTTAATTAAGCATACAGTACTCATAAGTGGGAGTTGTTCCTCTACGCTTTGATGTGCCAGCACCGTTTGGGCTGGGAGTCCCTTCAACTTAAAACTCGCTGTCAATTCTAGAGTTAAGCACTGTGGTTTGAATGCTTCCCCAAGTGCTTATGTTTATCTTATCTTCAAGGAGTGCTGAAAAAGCAGTGATGGTAACTTTTTTTCTGGCTTGAAATATGTTAAGCATAGAGCCACAAAATGACTTGACCATAGTTACCCAGGAAGCCTGAATGTGCAGAAGCTAAAGTTCTTGAATTTCTACTTTCCAATATTCTGCCAGTAAGACAGCCTTCTTTTCTTTCTTGTTTCTGTTGCACTCATATTTCAGTGCAATCTGTTTCAGTGGATGTAAGTAAGCAAGAAATCTGGGTGACTACGTGCAAGGGATGCGTTGTATTTGCTGTGTCCCGCTCTGGCAATGGTTTTGCACTGTTTAATCACCAGTGTGATGTTGTAACTTGAATAGGACTGTGGTGGTTCTGACTCAAGCAGATCTCCTTGCCATACTTCATCCAGTGACTTCTTGAATGATAACATTTTTATTTCAAGTAGCCTTCTCTTATGATAGCACATTTATACTCCATGAGGAGGTGTTAAGGACTAGGGATATTTTGTTTGTTTTTTGGGGGGGGATGGTTTTTTTTCAGAAAGCTACTTGGCAAAAAAATCAGTTTTCATTAAAAGACTGTTAATTATACTGACTTATTTCTTCAATTCATCACCCTGTGAAATAATGACATTGGATTTGGTAGCCCAGATCCATTAAAAATCAAAACAAGACACCTTGCTCTAGCAGCCAGTTTGACCTGCATTGACTGTGTGTTTCTATCTCTTAAGGCCTGTCAGTTGAACTATAGATGAACCGCTCTGTTATTTTGATTGGGTTTGCTGTCAGACTAATTGACCTTAAGTGGCCCTGGTTGCTGCCTTTCAACATTGACACATTGTGGTGACTTCAGTCTTTGCAGTTTGCCAGTTGTCCAGCATCCAGTCATCTTGGTGGCCTTCAGCTGTTCCAAGAACCATGTTTTCTTGGCCTTCTGATGTCCACATTCATCCCTAGTTGAACATGATACAGCCTCATCAAGCAATGGTCTGAAAAATACTTCATTCTCATATTAATGCTGTTCTACATCTCCAGGGTATAAACTGCCTGCCTTCTCAGCATCCTTGCTGACTTTTCAATCATGTCCATCTAATCAAGGTCTTGCAGTGTTGAAACTGACTGTCACTGCTCCCTGTAGCTCAGGAAGATGTCATTCCCCGTGGTCCTTAAAGAACTGCTTGTGTCAGTGGATCACAGACATTTTGTGGGGGAGTGGGGGAGTGGGAAGGCAGCAGTTTTATTTCTGTTGTTCTACGAGAAGGTGGGAAAAGCATCAGGAAGACTTTCTCCTGTGTGGATTTGGCACTATGCCAGTTGGTCTTGGTGGTAAAGTGGGATTCCTTCTTTTATATTAAAAGCTTCTAACAGTGACTATACTTAAGAGGAGTTTTTCATTCTTTTTTTTTCTGCTGCCTCTTGTGATGTTCGTCATCCTTTTATTTTGAGATGTTCTTTGAGGAACTCGGCCTCTGAGCCTCCGCGCAAGAATTACCTGAGTGTTACACCTTTCCCTCCTCATTCAAGTGAATTTCCTGTAGTTCTGCTTCTTTGAAGCTATTGCATGGATTTATTTTCCAGCGTCTCTGTGCAGCATACAAAGGTCTGCTTTTGTTGTTGCCTGTGAGGTAGTATGCACGTTTTTGAGACTTTACTTTTTAAAGAACGGCAAACAAAGGACCACTTTTTTTCTTTTCAGCAAGGTATTATAATTGGCCTAGTTTGAGGAGATCTTGCTTTCCTGTAAGCTTGAAACTGACTGGAAGGTTGTGGGGCTACAGAATAGTGGCAGATGGTGACACACAACTAATAAGCAGTGGCTTGTGCTCAGCTGTCAGTCAGAAGGCCCCAAAGCTTTTGAACAGAGGATTTCCATCCTGCCTCCTGCCAGGAGTTCAAGCCCTCAAAGTGAAAATCCTGTGAGATACCGTCTTCAAAGTAGCAGAATTAGAGGTAATTTCTGCAAAGCACTGTATTTAAACAAAAAATAAAAATATACCACCCCGTGTAAAAGGGCACGGCTTTTTCAAATAGGTAACTCAGAAGAACACTGCACTTGTGAAATTTGACATTAACTACTGCTCACCGAGAAACACATCCAGAATCTTAATTTGGGGCGAGGGGGGAGGGGAGAGGAGTGATTGGGAAAATTAACTGCTGGCAACGCTGCAGCGGTGTCTGCCGTGTTCATGGTGACTAATGAATCTTTGCCCTCTCTGTGGCAGCAAAAATGCACACCTGCCTGGCCTCACGAGCCCGGCAATTACTGCTGGAAGAATTGGTGGGAAATGGAAGTGAAATACAATTCTTTGCTGCGCTGAGTAACACAAAGCAGAAATCAGCTATGCTAATGAACTGGAAAGGGTTTGCCTGTGCTAAGTAGGTTGGGGTTTTTTTACATTTTGCTATTTAAGACAGTTTGCCTGCAAGTCCTTTGATTTCGCGCAGATTTTTCCCATTATTTTGTAAAGAGAAAAATGGGTGGTATTTCATCTAAACCTGCTGGGCTGCTCTGTCCATGCACCTTGGAGAAACCCAGCCCAGGTGATTTGAGAAAATGGAGGTAAGAGCTGTTGTCCAGGCAATGTCCTGCTTTATACTTTGCTTGTGTACTTGTCATGCTCAGGAGAACAGAAATGGTTGTGTGCACAGTCCTGAAACTGAGTAGCTCTGCAGTAGCTGACTGGAGACGTGAAGGATCACTACTTGACCACCAATTATTCTGCCAGCTCTTCTGTTCTTCTAGAAGAGGAGAATAAATTCCTCTTGGGTTTTTTTCAGGACCAAGCAAGAAGGAAGACTGAGGGTAGACAAAAACCCTCAAGAGAGTTTAGGATGGCAGAATTGATGCTGTTTTCTTTCTGTGTGCCTTATGTGTCCTCCAGTCATCCTGCTTGGTCTTGTTGAGAGCGGCAAACTTAAAGGAGTTAAATTTAGTGAAATCGTTTGCATGTTCTTCATCATTAAAGCTCCGCAAAGAGATCGGTTTGACCAAGGTCCTTTGCATATTTGAAATAGAAGTGTTTCATCTGGTGTTCTGACAGAGCCTATCCACAGTGCTACAGCTGACAGAAACATGTGTGGATGCTGAGGACACTGTTGATTGGCAGAAAAAGAGATCTCTCCTTGCATATGGTTTTTACAAAGCCTAAAGAAAAGGCTGCTTTCAGTAAGATACCTTCCTGATAGGCGTAGCAGATTATTGGAATTTTTAGTTTTATTTTGCATTTGCTCTGTGTAAGACACCATCGTTTGTATTTGAAAACTCTGGAGATCCAAAACTGGAAAGCTGCGTTGGCGCAGAGGCTTTGTGGAGGGACTTGGTCCAGTTTGGGGTGATTGCTCATCATGGCAGCATCAACCCATGTGAATCACTGAGCTCATTAGCAACTGAATCTTCTGTGCCAGTTAAATGAAGTGAGGAAAGTCTATACATTGTATGATGTTACTTGTAGACAATTGAAAAGTATTAAATGTTAATTCAGTAATTTCTTTTTTTAAGAACAGTGTATTTCAGCACATGCTGCTGCCTGTCACCTGTTAATTGCTGTGTGCCACAGGGGTTAACCCTCACAGCTACCACAATAGGACTGTAAATGCAAGAAGAAATGCATGTGACTTTGGTTTTGGTTTGTCTGTTTGTAGTACTTGTATGCAGCCATGAAGGAAGCAGCCGGAGATGTGGTGGACAGGGGGACCTCCTTTCTGGTTCTCTCGGAGTCTTAGCGCACTGGGCATTCCTTGCTGGAGCAGAAAAAACAAATGGGTATGGATATTAATTAATTTTGGATATGGCTATTAATTAGTTTTTGTGAGGCTGTAATCTCCTGCAGTAACTGTTGTAGACCCACTATAGAAATTTCTGAATGAAATCAGGCATTGAGACTAAGGTAGCCATGTAATTTTAAAACTGTGTTCTAGAGCAGTCTGTGTAATAGCTACAATTTTAATAAGACAACCTTTCATTAATTTAACATCTCCCAAGCTTGAGGCAGAAAAGGAGCGTGAACCTGGATCAATTCCCAAGGACATAGACATATACGGTGTGTGTTTTCAAAACAACTGAGTGTAGGCAGAAAGTATGAAGAATTAAGTGGTAATCACTGGCAGTAACATCTCTGTAATTAAAAAAAACCCATGTCATTTAGCTTTGTTTTTGTAATTTGGTGAATCATCTTCTGCTGTGCCTAAGTAATTCAAGGGGGGACAGGTAAGTTGAAACTTGCAAATGAAATAAAATTTCAAAGAGGGAAACCATTCTAGGGCCCCATGGCCATCCAGTTTGGTCTTTTCTAAAGCAGCCACGTGGCTGCAGCTGCTGTGGGCTCTTGTGCTGAAGTGTTTCAATTCCTGTCCGATTAGTTGGTCCCTGTAGTCAGGCAGAGTCTTTCTGTGAAAGCAGCAGCTTCAAATAAAGTTGAAAGAAACCCCAGCACAAGCAGGTTGGGAATAGCAGTCCTGCTTCCCAGTAAGTAATGAGTTTTTGAAGCTTGAGGAGTGGAGATCTTCTGTAGTCTTTTGGATGCTGCATGGAAATGCACACGGTTAGATGCCCATGGGAGTTAACTACTCTGTGCTTGCATTACTGTGAGAGCCCTGCACAAGGTTCCCAGGGGGAGTGAGGAACCGGTTGAACCAGACTTCAAAATTCCAAGATCTGACATAACCAGAATGAAAAATGAAACCAAGATCCATGGTGTCTCTGACGCTACAGCTGCCACTAGAAGAGGAATTTTCTTCACTAAAAGAGTGACTTAATTTTTGCATGGTTTACAGCAGATCAGTATTAAATTGTTGGAGAAATTAGCAAATGCAACATGCGTTTTCCAAGGGCTCCTGACCTGGGTTCCTGTGGCTTTTCAAAGAGCTTGCTCGGAAACTCCTTTATTACATAGATAAAGGAAATGTGGGAGAGTGTAATTGGCATCAGCAATACACTGTCTCCTGCAGTGGTGTCAGGGTGACCCTTCTCAAACACCTGCTGCACCCATCCTGTTGATTTCAGGAAAGGAGCTTTTTGGGTTCAGTGAGTCAGGGTGTGAGCTTGTAGACTGCACTGTAGGTAGTCCAGCCAGTCCTTCCATGCTTATGTCTGGCTCTGTTGTTTCAAAACACATCAGTGCAGAGAAGGATTTTCATAGAATAATAGAACGGTTTGGAAGGGGCCCTAAAGGCCATCGACTTCCAACCCCCCCCTGGCATGGGGGTTTTTGGAACATTAAGACTGCACTGGCTTTCAGGGATGCTCATGCTATAGTAGGTGGGATCCTCCTGTTAAACAGACATCATAAGACATGTTAAGTAGGTTCAGGTGTTGTCTTTGGAGCATGGTGTGTATCTAATCGGTTACGCGGTTACCTTAGAAATAGAATCATAGAATCACCAGGTTGGAAGAGATCCACCGGATCATCGAGTCCAACCATTCCTATCAAACACTAAACCATGTCCCTCAGCACCTCGTCCACCCATGCCTTAAACACCTCCAGGGAAGGTGCTTTAGTTGTCTTCAGCCCAGAAGCTTGTGTGGTTACTGTTTCAGAGCAGTATTTGGGCATCCAGGACTGACTCTCAAGATAGCTTTAATACCCCTGCACCCTGATGAGTGCATGAAGTTGCTATTTTCAAGGAGAAGATATTGAAAGCTGCCCTGGTAACACCTCATTGTAAATCCGTATCCGCTTTGCCTGCGTTTTATATTGTGATCCCTCACAAAACTCTTACTTGGTGCAGGAGTCAGTAGGTCCTTTTAGTGACTAACGGGCAGCTCTGTCCCAGCCACAGCCGAGCTCTGTGAGGTTTTTACCCAGCCAGCAACTGAATCCCAGCTCTGGCTGCTGAATTATTTTGTTTATAACTTTGAGTTTCTTTTTCCTTTCTTATTTAGACAAAATCCCTTTCTAGTGGCTGCGTTTGGAGCTTGCTCTCTCACGAGGCAGTCGAACCACCAAGCCTTTCAAAAATTTGGACGTTCAATGACTGCCTCTGACATGGTTTCAGAAGTTGGAACAGCTTTTAACAAACTTTTTGAAACCTGAAGCCAAAGCAGCAAAGAAGGAGAAAAGGAAGAACAATGACTGCAAGAGTAATTACATTTACTGTAGAATTGACATAAGTAACGCACCCTTTCAAGTGCTGTAGCAGCATTGGTACGCTAGGTAGATTTTTTTTTTTTTTTTTTAAGAATAGAAAAATATGATTAATGTAGATATTTTTTAAGAGTTTGGAATACAAAAAAACCATTTTGGCTGAAATAAGCTGTAGTTGCAGATCTGTTATAATATAATAAAACTAAACTGAAAGTATTCCTGATTTTTTTGATAGTTATTGAGCAATAACTAAAGTGTGAACAGCAAAAAAAAAAAAAAAAGAAATGCACTTGATACTTAGATAAAATTCTTCCACCAGCTCAAATGAGTTTCTTGGATTGCACCAAGGTTGTCATGTTTTCATTCTTAGACCCTCTGTCTAGAATTAGCAATTGCACTTCATTTTTTTGCCATGCTAGTATATTAAGAAGCAAAAAGCTTAAGCCTCTTTGGAAAGGGAATGCATGAGAGTTGCTGTAGATTTTGAATGTAATTAGTTGCCTTTTCCCATTCCTGGCCCCAGAGGCAGCATTTCTTTCGACAAGACACCCCTTCCTGCACAGCCTCTCGGGTTTTCTGGAAAGGTTCCCTCAATTGCAGAATAAGGATAAGGTATCTTAGGCATAATTACTGTTTAGTACTACCTGGAAAAAAAGTATTTCTTATTTCTTTAGCTGACCTTGACTCATCTCATGCTCAGTACAATGAACTTTGTGAAATTATCAGTTGGAGAGGTACTAGGTGGGGCAAGAACCTTAAGTGATACCTGACTGAACTGGTCAAACTGTGTTCACGGAAGAGTGAAGAGCTTTTCAAACACAAACTGCCTGCTGAGTTAGAGCTCCGAGAAGATCTGTGTACAGATACATAGGTGGCTGTTTATTAACTAGCAGGAGTACGAATAGAAGGAAAGAAAGGCAGACGGCAGCACCTCTCTGTATGCTCCTGGTGTTGTGCAGGCAGCTGTACACCACGAGCCGAAGGCAGGAATAGAAATAAGCTGGTCGGTGTCAGAGCTCTGAGCACAGTGCCAGCGTTTAGGGGCTTCTCCCTCTGTCCTTATCAGGAAGGACAGGACTCCTGCTGTTGGGGCCACATCTGTCAGGCTCGTTGGCAGAGCAGATGTTGAATATAAAGGGGAAGTTGTGTGCGATTTTGCACAGTATCATTTCTGAATTTTTTTGAAATTCACTCAAAGCTTGTAGGGATGGAACCAATCTGGAGAGGGGCAAGTTCATACCCAGCATAGTTAGAAAACTTTCCTTAAGGTCTGGAAGCAGGTACTGCCCTTCAACCTACAAGCTAGCTCCAAGTGTATATACTTTTTTAAAAAAGTGCAGAAACAAGCATATTAACGTATCTAGTTCTTGCAATGGATGTTTTATATTCCTTGCAGCCGCTCTTTCCTACTGACCTAGCTCTAGACTGGAATACGCTGCCCTACATACTACTCAGCTCTCATTCTCATACCTTGCAGTAGGTGCTCCCTGGAATCAGAAAGGCTGCTCCACGTTATTTCCCTTCTGCCCTTAGAGTTGGTATTTCTGGATGCACTGTGACTACTACCTCACCCCAATGCATTTTTGGTTTTGTTTTTGGTTTGTTGTTTTTTTTTTTAAAGCAGTTACCTATTTTTAAAATAGGTTTCTAAATGTTTGCGCATTTTGGTCTTATGAGGGTTCACAGACTTTTTAGATTAGAGCAACGTTGACTCATAAGAGATGGGGTTTCGGTGTTTAAGCAGTTTTGTAAACTGTGTACATCTTAGGGGAAACAAAGCTACTATTGTTTTTCCCCTTAAAACTATTTGAGAAGCCTGACTTCTTTTAAATAAAATCAGAAAGCTAAAACTGATTTTAAAACGGCTACTGGATTTCCTTTAAAATGAGCTTTTTTTTTTGTATTCAAGAACATCAGTGGTATTAGAATCTAAATGGCATTTGTAGGCAAAGCCAATCAATTAACAGAGCTCAGTACAGATTTCAACCTGCCCTTGGTTTTAAATCTCCATAGAAGTTGTAACTCTATCACTAATGTAAACAAATTGTTACAATTTTTAAACATTCTGGAAATGTAGCAGTTTCTTTTGGGTAGGAAATAAAAACAATAGCGAACTAATTGTGTGTCCTTTGTTTGGTGTTTGGATCGCATTTCCCACAGAAGCAGAGCTGACTGGTTGGTATTTATTTTAATTTGCTGTTGGTATAAGCAATGCAGCCCTTAAAAAAACCTGAAATGTCACCCGTGTCAGATAAGCACCAGGGACAACAGCCACCTGGTCACCTTCCCCAGTGGAGCTGCTCATCCCTATGGAAGGGGTTGGGTCAGAAGGGACCTCAAAGATCTCACCCAGTTCTAACCCCTCTGCCAAGGACAGGGACACCTCCTACTGGAATGGGCTGCTGAAAGCCCAATCCAGCCTGGCCTTGAGCACCTCCAGGGATGGGGCAGCCACAGCTTCCCTGGGCAGCCTGTGCCAGTGCCACAACCTCATTGTCAAGAATTTCTTCCTAATGTCTAGTCTAAGTCATCCCCCTTCCCATTTAAAGCCATTCCCCCTCGTCCTATCACTCCATGTCCTTGGAAAAAGTCCTCCCCAGCTTTCCTGCAATCCCTTTCAGGTACTGGAAGGTCATCATCTCCAGGCTGAACAACCCATTCTCTCAGCCTGTCCTCACAGGTAAGGTGCTCCAGCCCTCTGATCAACGTTGTAACCTCCCCTAGAGCTGTTTGAACAGCTACGTCTCCTTCCTGCTAACCAGAAAGGGAGCAGAAAGACCAACTACATATTTTATTCTTTACTTAATGTGAAGAAAGGAATTAAGCCAAAGGCTAAAGGCACTATGAATTGCATCTCAAGTGAAATTCCTCATGTATGAGCCCCTGTTCTTACTTTTACTATCTTTTCATAAATGGATGTAAAGATCATGTGCCAGCAGGTAAGTGCACACCCCAGGTAAATTCAGGCACTAGAATGAAGGTCATCTCCAGCGTAAGGCAACCTCGCTCCATCCACACCATCCCAGGGACTTTTTAGCAAAGAAAATGTATTCTGATCTGGCCTTTAGTGGTGCTTAAGGCACACCTGCTTCTGTGGATATTATCCTACACTGTACAACAGCCAGTTCATTTTCAATACTGACACTGAATAGCATCCAGATCCCAAGATTTATAAGTAAGATTTTTTACTTACTTTGCAGGGGATAAATAACTGACCAGGCAACTAGTAAACATACGAATTGTATCTCCCCACTTCTCACCAAGAGATCCTGAGTGTGCTGCACTCCAGCTGCCAGGGAAATCTCAGCATATTCTGTGCAAAAGCAAACTGAAAAGATACCAAGCTTAGCAGGTAACTGGGTACCACCCCGTTTTGCTTAAAGATTTCACGGGACCAATACTTCAAGGATAGAGGTGTCACCTCCTTCCGTGCCTGAGAAAAACAGAATCGTTCAAAGCAGTGGGCATGAACACAAAGTGTTTTCACCCTCAGCGACAGCTCCAAGTTCTTGCCTCTGCACTCACTGTGTTTTAATTCTCAGTGCCAGCTCAGCAAACGAGGGTGCACACACAGATCTGGGGCAGTTCCTGCATTAGAACAGACTGAGGCTTTGGTGAGACAACACGGCTGCTTCCACGCTGCTGTTTATGTTGGATGTTTCCACCACACACACCACGTGTGCACCTGCTGCAAGCTCTGGATTTATTTACCTGCTCACAGCATCAACGGTTTTTCTCAGGTTGTATTAAATCTTTATTAGTCGCTCTCTTCCAGAGATTTTATCTGGGATGTATCAGTATTTACAACAGTTGCCAAAGCAGCTGAAATAAAAGAACCAAGTCCAAGGTGGAAGAAATCAGCTTTTTTTCTCCGTCTGCTGCTCCGTTTGCCCTCCTTCTGCAATTTCCCAGGTTGAAACAGCAGCTCTGTCCTGTAAGAAGCAGCAAACAGGTCAAAAGTCTCAGCAGTCTAGATCACACAGATTTCACACATGTCTAGATAGGTGGGAGGCGTGAGTTTCTGACAAGGCTCCATACTGTTAATATATACATATATTATATATACACGTATCAATATATGTGATACTATACAATTAATACATACAATGCATAATATAATACACATACAATATATACATATTTGTACATATTAATAACAAAGCTATTTGAGTTACCACCTTGCAGGAATGCCGCTGCTACTAATGCTCAGGAACTATAAAACAAACCCAGACAATTCTTCCCAGTTGAGGAAAAAGCACTGCCATGACAGCAATCATAGAATCGTAGAATCACCAGGTTGGAAAAGACCCACCGGATCATTGAGTCCAACCATTCCTATCAAACACTAAACCAAACTCTCGTACAAATAACTCCTGTTAAACCCAGACAATCACATTTTCATGTTGAGATGGCTCGTGTACATGGAAAACTGCTCCTCTTACGGCCAATACACAAGTATATATTGCCTATCACATCTGATCTCCAACTTAATTTTAGGATAGTGGCCTGTTGCTGTAAAGATCCATAATCCAATAATGTCATATTTTTGAAAGCAAATATTACAGTCAGACCAAGCATTTCTGACTGTTAAGCTGTTACAACCACAATTGCTAAAGATAAAAGTTAATGTGAATACTGGAACATGACAACGTTACATAATCTCCAACTCCTGGGAAAGACTGGAATGCAATGTAGGATTTTATCTGCATTAAAGTGAAAACTGGGTTTGATGCATAAATATTAATTACCACATTTCATTTAGTGGGGCAGATCAGCTGGCATTTTAAACACTGTAATGACATGAAAAGACCGGTGGGTATTTTAATCATTTTTTTGCAAGTTCTATAACTTCAGACAAACGGAGCATCCTCTGCACGGAGCAGCACGAGAAGGAAGCACTGCATGGGAATCACAGACTTAGAAAGGGTAATTTCTCCATTAGCTTCTACAAAGCTGATTTTTAAAGGGAGTTAAGTTACAAGCTCTCTCTTAAGCTGCTCTTTGCATCCTACAGTGGTCCGACCCCTCCCCTGCCTTGCCCCAAGCCAGGGGCTCCGAGTCTGCACAGGGTGGAGATAGGGCTTGTCTGCTTCATCCATCCTGCTGCCTCTCCTCGCGCACACGGACTTCAGAAGCTGCTGTTCAAACTTCAGCTGCTCATAACAAGAGGGAGAGCACGTTAACAGATGCATTACTACATGTTTACCATGGGGTTCATAAATTTTCCATGGCAAACAGAGGCTGGGTAGAAAAGAAATTCAAATGACTTCCTCACATGCTTATGAGGAAAGCGGGACCCGGCTGCTTGTGCTGAGCAGAAGGTTGGAGAGAGCCCTGCTCTGGGTGGAGCCGTGTCTTTTTGAACCCTGGTGAGCCCGTTTCAGGAACCGCAACGCTTGGTTTGCAGGACTCTTCTGGGATTTGCAAAGGCAAGATCTGGGCAAGCTTCACAGCAGCCCGTCAGGTACTTCCAGAGTTACCATCAAAAAAAGCCAAGAGTTCAGCTTCGGATGCGTGCTGCACGTGCCTGTACCTGCTTTGTCTTCGGGAGCAAAATATTGTGGGACAAGTAGGAAAAAAGATTATGCCAAGCTTCGGATAATTAAAAAATTAATAAATAAATAGATGGAATGGGCTGAATCCTGACTAAGGCAATATTCTAAGCAGTTATTAAATGTCCATAAATCCCTTTAAAAACAAGCGAAAACAAATCTTCAAAAGGGCCGAGGTGGGGCTGCAGCCGTTTTGCCAGAGAGATCAAAAGGGAGTCGTCTTCACCGTCTCAGCGCAGTTGTTTGAATTTGCTAACATTCTTGACAGATAAGTGGAGGGAGGATTTAGCTACATACAAACAAGTTAAGCGACCAGATGTTCCAGCTTCCCACAGCCTTCCTTTGCTTTCACAGCTGTAGCTCACCAGCACTGCGCTTTGGCCCTTGCCCCAGTTTGTATCAGCACACACACACTTTCATCTCAGATTGTGCACTGACCACGCTTCATACTTGATTCTAATCGGTGCGTTGATAAACAACAGCTCTCACGCTCAGAAATCGAAGTGGAATGACGTTCTCACTCCCTAATGTCATTGTGCTTTACATCTTCCCACCGGATGCAAGGAGACTGTGCAAGCGAGGGAAAACTGAGCAGCGTTAGCTGGAGGGAGGGAGGAAGATGCTGGGGAGAAAGCAGAGGATTACTCTGCACATAAGGAGCAACAGCGACCCGACAAGGGCTGCAGCAGAGGTGAGAAGGGCAGGAAAGCAAGAAGAACTGGAAGCAGCAACAAGCGTCAAAGTAGTAATAGAGCACCTCGAAACCAAGAGGACAGAGTAAGCCAGTGAAGGGATTTCTCTGTTCATTGGTGGAATGGGAGGGATCATGGAAAAGAACACTGGCACTGGGTTTAGGCTAAACGTAGAAAGCAGAGTAGAGCAGGGAGTGGTGCGGCAATCAGGCGAACTACTTCTGGCTCAGGAACAGTTGGGAATGGGGCTGCTGAACAAGGAAGGGCCTTTGCCATGAGGACTTACCATTTTTTTTGGTGGGGGTAATGTGGGGAGGGTAAAGGGAAGACTTTATTTTCATAATCACCTTTGCTGGAGGTGTTTAAGGCATGGGTAGATGAGGTCCTTAGGGACATGGTTTAGTGTTTGATAGGAATGGTTGGACTAGATGATCCGATGGGTCTCTTCCAACCTGGATTCTATGATGCTATGATTCTATGGTAAGTCATTTTAGTTTACTTTCCAGTTCCTTTGAAATCTTTAAACAAGATTGCACGCATATCTTTCCTTCTGGACTGAATTTGGGAGACTTAGGGATTTCTGAGTATTATGGGATTGTCAGTGGCTACATAACACAACCTTGGCAACTGCAGAAGTAGCTACAGCTCACACGGAGCTCACGTGGGTTGAAGGGAAGCAGAAGAGAAGGCCAGTGGTACAACCAGACAAAGCCTTCACTCAACCTCTGCCACTGTGGTTGTACAGATCTGGCCACAAGACTGAAACTAAACCACTGTCTTAAAAGAAATTACTAGTGGCCTCACAAAGAGGGTCTCGGTCTTCTACCTGTATATGGATTCCAAAGGCAGCAAGGTCTTTACGCAGACTGTCACAAGCCTCCAGGAGGGGTTTTCTCTCCTGCATTAACTGCCGCCTCTTCTCCTTCTGTTCTTTTTGTCCTTTGGCTCCCACGTCATCCTCCACCGGCAGAGTTTCTGCTGCCTCTGGCAGAGCAAGCGCGTAATGACGGACCTTCGTGCGGAACTTTACAAGCTCATCAATGACATTCGAGAGCTTAGCAGAGCTGTCTCCTCCCAGAGCCACCTAGAAAGCAAACAGGTTGTTTTACAAACACCCGAGAACAACTTAAAAATCAACCGCAACTGAGTAGCACCTTCCATATATGGGTATGATTAAAACCTCACCATCTTACTAAAGCTGGACAAAAAGTTACAGTGGAGTCATAACTCAGCAGTTCAGCCTATTCCTGTTCAGGATGTGTCTGTCTTGGAGCAGAGGGTTCTTGCTTGTGCATAACATGCTGCAAAACCCAACTGTGGCATTCATTGCCACAGGAAACCTCTGAGATGCCAGAAGCGTGCATAAATTAAAAAGGGATTAGACAAATTAAAGGAAAAAAGGCTTGGCAACAGCCATCCAACACAGCAAGGGAAGCCCAGCTGCCAGCTCAGACAGTCCCTCAGCTGGAAATGTCTGCAAAGCTCCAGAGAGCATCAGGCCGTTGCTCTGCCTTTGAGCTTCAGACCCTCTTTAAGAAACACAAACCAGGAAAAGTAAATATTTTGTACTTTTAAGTTCCTAGATTACCCTTTCTCCTTGCATCTACAGAAAACCTCTCCAAATCCACAGAACTATCATCTGATCCGCCCTATCCAAAGTTTCGGCTGCCCAAGACAACCCGACTGAGCAGCAGCCACTGTGCACAGCGGGTGTTTGCTGGCTGCTGCTTGCTCCTCTCCTTCCCTCAGCCAGCTCTGAGCTTCCTCAGCCTCTTCTGGCCTGGCAGAAGTCTTGCTGGTCAACAAACCCTACAGGAACGGCCTCACTCCTCCTAGAGGGTCCCGCTCTGACAGCTGCCAGTCTGGGTGCTCAGGTGGTAGCACAGGAGAGAGGCCGCTCCTTGGTGCTGCCACAGACATGCTCCCAGCATTGCTCCCAGCAGAGAAAGCGTCCCTGTTTCTCATTAGAAGCAAACTCCTAAGGGGGAGGAAAAGGACAAAGATCCAATAGACAGGAAAACACCACTAGCAGTATTTTATCACTAAGATGCAAGGAGGGAGCAGACAACGGAGCAGTGAAACGTAACACACACCAAGGCCAGGGGGTGAAGTCGCTGGCAGCAGCGCTCAACTGGGAGCAGAAGAGCAGCTGAGTAATTAAAGCCAGAGGGGACTGTATTTAGTCACCGAACAGCAGGAGAGAAATGAAAGGGAGTAGTTTCAGAGGACACTAACTGAAACAAGCAAACAAAGAGGAGGAGGAGGCAGAGGAAGAGGAGGAGAGGGAGGTGTCGGGAAAGCTACTGAAGACTGAGATGTTCAGTGCTCTCTACAATGACAGAAGGCAGCAAATTCTCCAAACTTTCAAAGCATGTAAACATACAAAAGAAATTTATGAGACTGAAGAAGGTAATAAATCTCAGTCCCAAAAATGTTACCTGCAGGTAAAAGAGCAGGATAAAGGCTCTTTAAAAAGGATAAATGATACAGAAGGGAAAGACAAATGGGAGAGCATGAAACAAGCTTCTACAAATACCACTGCCAAAGTTAAAAACAGGCACCTACTCATGACCCAAGGCAAGATCCTCTAAAAGGAGGGGCAACCTTTAGGAGATGAACCCATTCAATTTCCGTGTAAAACACTGTAGCCTCTCAGGGCTGATTTCTAATTTCTTCTCCTGCAGTACCAACAAATACAAAGAGCTCATAAGTGGTGTTATGTGGAAATTTGGCCCTTGTTTAGCCTATAGATGATTACCCGTTTGCCTCTGGCTGCATCTACCATACAGCGTTCCTTGGCAGAGCAAAAGCCTTCACCTTTCCTCCCCAGATCTAAAACAGGCACAGAGGTTTCCACCCATCGTCTTCTCAAACAGATTCATCTTATCTGCCTGTGGCTATTCAGGCTCCTTTTCTCACCAAGGCAGAGAAAGAGACAGGCAGTCTTATTTTATACAACCACCAAGACAAAGACGAACCATCCCTTATCAGTGCCTCTCTCTCTGCTGACCACTGCGGAAGCACAGGCAGCTACCTTACACCGTAAGGCTAATTATCCGAGATGAATCCCATCCTAAGAGAGGGACAGACCAACGGGCTGTGTGCAAACATCGCTCCCCACTGCTTCTACATTAAATTGTTAGCACAGCAGAGGCCAGGTCAGCTCACCCTCTCCCAGGCAGCTCACACGCTGGGACCTGTGGTGGCCAGCGACTGCTCCCGGCAAGCTGCATGCCCAGGGCCACCTGACTAAGAGGGAAGAAAGGCTGGATGCTGAACTGCTGTGGCTGATCTCAAGGTCAGAGAACAAACCTTGCACCATTGTATTTACCAGCTTGTGGCAACGCACAGACCTTTGATGAAGATTTTGATTGGTTCATTTACTGAAATCTGAAAGAGCAGAGGGACAGAGAAGAGTCTGGCATGCTGCTCTTTCCTTCCTGCCTGCCTCGCGCCAACATCTTCTGCTGACCCTGTTGCCCCTGAGAAACTCACACGGCGTACAAAAAAGAAAAGCATTCAGACACTTGTTTCAGCAAAAGCACAGGCACAGTAGGCACCTGCATAGAGACAGCTCAGAATCTGGAGGAATGACTTTACCACTCAACTTACAGACAAATCTAAGTGTTTAGTATGTTGGTAAAAACATAACGTGGCAAACCATGGGTTATGAGGAGCAACATGCAGCTAAATCACATCCAACTGCTGTTTTGAAAGGAATTTTGTGGAAAAATCCACAATTAAGCAAAGTTAAGAAATGCATTTATTGCTGCACTGCCTGGCTTCCAAAGGATGAGTAAGGTTACTCAATTTTTATCCCATATTTCCCTTCCACAAAATAAACTTTTGCAGAACAGTTTCGCTAAAGAAAGTTTTCAACTTCTTGGTATTCAGCTCCAGGTTCAAGCAGGAGAGGAGCACAGAACAGCTTTCTAGTTGCAAACGCCTTGTCTCATTTACAATGCTCCCCTTCCACGCATCAGGATATCACCTCCACATTTATCATTCTCTTCCCTGTGTAGTACTTTGCTTAGAGCTTTTCTCTCCTTTTTTTCTTCCCCTCTAGAGGATATGTAAGGCATTTCCAATGACATCCCCTGCCACTGCCCCCTCCTCCTTGCAACCCTGCCTCAAGACAGAGCAGCCCCTTTCCCTGCACTCTGGTGTTCTGCAGAGGAGCTGGACCCTGGCTCCTGCTCCACAAATATTCAAGGCAGCCTGGGTGCAACCATCAGAAAGAAGAGGATGAGCCAGGAAGAAGCCAGCCGCATACCAATACAAATTTTAAGGGCCTCAGCACTAACTTTTTCTCATTTAATTCCTCCAACTTTCATTTCCGCAGCACGACTGCTGCAGAATTCACACACGAGTATCTCAGAGAGGAAAAAAGCCCACACTTTGCCTTCTCCTGTTCTACCGGCTGACATGCTCTCCTAAGACATCACAGTAGGGACTGCAGGCAATGCAGAAAGGTTTACTAAAACCATAAATTAACTTTGTTACATACGACGCTTCTGGAAAGTGTTCTGTAAAACACAATGCTGGTGCTGCTACCACAAAATAGCACACATAGAAGAGATGTTTCATACCTGTCTTTCTCCAAAGGACATCCCAAGGTCATTAAAAAAGCCTTCTATATAGGAAATGATGCTTCCATATACAACAGAGCTTCTAGGAGATCCAGTATCCTGTTTAAAAAACACTCAAAAGAGATTGTCCAGTCAATACATATTACAAAGCTCAGCATCTCTCTGTAGCCTAGTCCACAAGGGTAAACTATTACTAATTATATAGATCTACCTCCACCAGTTACACCTGCCCAGATGGCAACTTTTAGAGAGATATAAAAGCGCCTCATAACACAAAGGGAAAAGGTTTAAGTAAACAGGGGAGGCAAAGAGCTTATTACCAGCACACACAGCAAGGAGAAGGGGTGCGTGAAGCTGCTGTGCCGCACATACACAAAGAAAATGAGACCTAAAAATAGCGCTTCTGGGCATGAAAAGGCTGGGTGTGTGTGAAAACAAAATAAAAGAACAAAATCCCAGCTTCAAGGGCACCTATAAAATAAATGATTAAAAAACCCAACAAATCGTTTGAGCGTCTTATTGATTTACACAACGTGAAGCCTGCTTTGAGACAGCTTATGGCATTTTGTCATGCCCTGGTAGCACCAGCAATCATCACAAGCAGCAACAGGACAGCCTTCTTAAGAACACGTGTATTTCTTTCTTTCCTCCATATTTATTTCATAAATAAAAATAAAGTCAAGATTAAATGACAGGCTGAGGAGCAATTTAAGGGACTAATATAAAGAAAATAAAAAGAAGGAAAGACTTAATTACATACTCAACTAAATTAGAGCTGGGACTGAATTTTATCTGACATCTCCATTAGGGTACAAAATAAGCCACAACCTAAAATTTGCAAGAGATCTGAACTGGAAGGAGGGGAAGCAGACTGATGAGGGAAAGACACAGGAACACTCCTACTAAAGTAAAAACAGTGAGAGGGTTAGAGAGAGGAACAAGTAGTTATGCTTATGTGAATTTACTCACAGTTCTTAAATAGAGAAAACTACCTCAGCAAGAGGAACTGCTCAGGCAGCTGGGCTGCACCCAGAAACACTCATCATCACAACCAGAAATCTGGGTCAGCGGTCCCACAAATACCCCACCAAATTCTCAACAAAGCCATTGAAAGGAGGAATTCATGGGAAAAGAGCAACAACTGGAAAAAGGAGGCTACTTGTATTTAGGAGCAGAAAAGCTGTTGCCGACCCCTGCTGTAAATTGGTTTGGGTCAGGGATTCACTGAGAGAATCATTTCGTAAAGATAAGGCAAAGGACAAATTTAAAGTCAGCTTCAAAACAGGGCCAGGAGGAGGCAAGATTTCAAAACTAACAGGAAAATTATCTCTTAAAATCAGTTATTGCTTTCCAGTCATCATTTCTTTAGCAGCACAATCACGGTAGCTGTGATGATGTCAGCAATCAAGAAGCACAGTAACAGGGCCAAGCTTCTCGCCTTGAGCAAGAAAGCGAGCTGTCGGTAAAAGGAGACCCAGAAGTGCTACAGACTGAGCAGTGTTTACTGCCCAGCTCTTGTCCTTACCAGATGCCTCCTTTGTCTCAGCATCGAAAGATTTTAACAGGGTCTCAATTTCATAGAATCACAGAACCACTAGGTTGGAAAGGACCCACTGGATCATCGAGTCCAACCATTCCCATCAGTCACTAAACCGTGCCCCTCAGCACCTCATCCACCCATCTTTCATTATAATATTTGCCAAAAGCCATCTGAAGATGGACTCACGCTGACATGCTGAGACCACGGTTTTAATTTGCTGACAGCAGAAGCCACTGGGGCCCCAAAGCTGAACTCGCCACCACGACTGCCCCATGCACCTGGGACTGCCTGCCAAAGCCCCCGCAGCAACCCCCACCCCCTCTTCCCAACTGAGGCTGATTTCTGTGCTTGAGTATTAAGCAAAAGCAGGGTGAGAACATAAAGCCAGCACTAAAATTAGCATTGCGCCACGATGGCTTCAGGCCTTTCAAAAATCTTAGGTACAGGGCAGCAGGAAAGCAACATCCTTTGGACACAACGAAGCACAAAAGAATAGCCGTACACAAATCCTGCCATACAGTCAGGACAAACAGGGACCATTGAGGTCAACAATTTATGGAGCTTTGTTTCTGCTGTTTTCTCATGTGAACAATAAACTAATCTGTCTGCATTAAGCAGTAGGACAGTGGACAGCTGTCATTTTCTGATCTCTGTATCCTAATGGGTTACCTTAGTAACAGCCTTAAGCTGTCTGTTGCCATGGTGAATGAGGTCCATAATTGCTGCAACAGCCCTGGAGGTGTCAAAGTCATCTCTAAATGCAGCCTTCACGGTTACTTTTGTGTTGGCTAGCCTGCAAGAAAAAAAAAAAGGTAACTTTTAGGATACGACAAACAAGATGCCAGCACTACGCTGAATTCATCAGCTATTCAGCCAGAAGGAGTCATCAAAAGGACACTGTCCTTTCCTTCCTAGCTGTCCTATGATGGGCAATGCCCCACTGACCAGGGAGAACACATCTTTCAGCTGCAAAGGGAAAAACTTGACGCGCATCAAAATCCCAAGTGGCTGGTCCATTCAAGAAATACAGGGTTAATCACAGGAGCAAACAACAGAAGAACAAGGCTTGCCTTAGTATTTAAAACAGATGGAAATTGTTTGATATTAGGCACATTAATGATTTTTCCAAGTACTTTTTTTTTTCCCTTTCCAGCATCACATTTTTTCATGTGAACAGCACGCTCCTCTTCCAAAGCCACACATACACTAGTGTCTGGCAAAATTGCTGACTTGGGGTTGACCAGGAGTCCTGTTGGCAGGACGTGGCTTGGGAGGAGCTGCTCCTTCCTCATTTCCCAGGCGAGCCCAGTCCCAGCTCCATGACTCCGCTTGGCTTGGCCCAAACGGAAAGGTCTGGTGGGACCAATCCATGTAACAGCCTCAAAAGCCAGCGGGCAACCAGCACTCCTTGCCACAGAACCACACAGTGAAGCCGCTTTGAGCAGAAGGATGAGGACGGCAGCAGGAATAAATGGCAAGTGGCAAATAGCTGCTAGTGGCACACTCTTAGACACAGTCAGGTGAACAAGATCTCAACAGCACTGCCCCAAGGATGTCATTTGCCTATAAGGCTTAGGAAGTAGAATTAATTGTGGAACTTCAAGCTATCCTAGTGTCTCTGAGGTTCTCCTGAACCATGTTTTGTCTGAGTGTCTTTCCTGGAACGTCTGCCTTCTCGCAGATACCAGACAGCAGCTGCCCTAAGTCATTCCTCCCAACACTCTTTTCAGCAAGCTTCCCTCTCTCTGTTGACTATCTATCACTTTCCTAATTAACAGCTGTTTCGTTTTTGTTGGTTTTACCTCTGTTGGTACGTAAGTTGTGCCCTCCCACATGTCTCCCACTAACAAACCATTTCAACTCCCCCAAGCACCTCACATGTGTCAGCCTTCTCTCTCACCAACACGTCTCCTGCAGCCTCCCGCGGAAGGAATTGTTTTTACCAAATACCACAACTAGGCTAATTATCCTGAGGGACTCATAAAGATTCTCCTCCTCACTGGAAGGGTCACAACAACCATAATTTCTTCTTCCCCTGCGACATCTCTGCCCCTAGCCGGTTTCTTAGCACCTCCTTCTCTCCTTCTACTGCACACCACAGTGACAGCCAGCTTGATCACAAGCTCACATCCCCAAGACGTGTTACTTTGCAGTCATCTTCTTTCTTCTTCAGTCACTAATACATAGTTCTATGTAGGAACTGGGCAGCCTCACAACTTCAGTCATAACTTTGCCTTCTACATCACTCAAGAGGGACAAAGACACCTGTATTAGGACAGGTACATCAAATAAATGGCATGATTTAAAAAATGCAATGATCTAAGTGTAGTAGACTGTGAGGAAAAGCAGCTGGCTAGACAAACAATCAAAAAAAAAAACCTGCCCTTGGTGAGGGCTGGCAGAGAAAACTGCTTCTTGGTCCTCCTCCTTGTCCTGCTTCTTAAACAGAATGTAGAACACGCTGCTGTTCATCTGAGCCTGTCAGCAAACTATTGCTCACGTAATCACAACCTTTCAGATACAGGAGATGCACTTACCTTTCCCACAGTATGTCTTCTCTAACAGGGTCACATATCAGCTGTCCTTTTATATAAGCGTTTGCATCTCTAGTAAACGAGGAGACTGCCTGAAGAAGGTGCTTTGCATCATCCATGCTCTCGTCACTAAATTCCACTGCTAAAAATAAAAAAATTATTTGGGTGTTGCGATTAAGAGGATGATGTCTGTCACACAGAGGAGTGATACTCTGAAACAAAGTCATTCCAGGAAGAGGTTGTTAATATTTGTCATAGAAAACTATTCTTACAATTAATTGCACTTTTAATTAAAAATTCCATTTTTCATACGCACTAGGTGTATTAAATCAATATGAAAGACAATAATTACATACGATAAACCATAACCTACTGGAAAGATATCAGACCAATACAAAAGGTGCCTGGAAACTGACTGAAACAACAATAGGTACTTGACTTCTTTTTTCTTTTCATTACTGAATCTCTCTGAATTTATTACTCCAAAGCATTTGGATTGGACATATTTCTAAGCATCCCCTCAGACTTAAGTTGGCGAGACATAATCTTGATCTCACCCCAAGTTTTGTTCCTATTCTAATTTAGGTAGACATGATCTGTATTGGGAGACCTAATCCTCACCACTGACACCGTGAAGAACACAGGCTCCTGTACTTTTGGCAGCACCTAAAACCTAGATGGACCTAAAATTCCATAGTCTTATTCTGCACTACATACACAATTCTCTCACAATATCAAAGCTAATCTGGCCATCTCAGTTTTCAAAGATGACTGCAAGAGAAAACACAAATTGCTTAAACTTGTAAGGGCATTTCTGGGACGGGATTCATTACACCCAACGTACACATTTACATCTAAGACTCTTATTGGAAAGACAGAGAAAACCTTACAGGTAAATGATTCATTGCATCCTAAGCAGAGCCCTGCTTTATGATGAGATCTGGTATCCTCTAACACAGGGTACAGGCGGGCTGAGAGAGCTGAGGTTGTTCAGCCTGGAGATGGGAAGGTTGCAGGAAGACCTTAAAGCAGCCTTCCAGTACTTAAAGGGGACTACAGGGAAGCTGGGAATAGACTTTTTAAAAAGGCCTGTTGTGACAGGACAAGGAGTATTGGTTTTCAAGTAAGGGAAGGTACATTTAGAATGGATATAAGGAAGAAATTTTTTTACAATGAGGGTGGTGAAACACTGGAACAGGTTGCCCAGAGATGTAGTAGAGGCCCCATCCCTGGGAAAGGTCAGGTTGGATGGGGCTCTCAAACTGACCTAGTGAAATATGTCTGTGCTTCTGCATGGGGGTTAGACTAGATGACCTGTAAAGGTCCCTTCCAACTGAAAGCATTCTAACCCTACACTGCTTCTCTTCCACCAGTTGAAGGGGCGACATTATCCCACCCTGCTAACATGGCATCCACACACACGGACACTCTCAGCGCATTCAGCGTTCCCTTCTGCTGGATTATGGCTAAGCAGGCACTTCAAGCCTTCCCCACACCCTCAAAAGTGCAGGTGCTGGACCAGTTGCCCTGTCACATCTACTGCGAGTTGCCATCAGCAAAAGGCAATCATTTTTTTATTTATACAGTAACACACAATTTTCTGTAGAAGAGCATTCGGACCCCACACAGGACAGCTCACCTGACTTTGGTAGTTGTGTCCACCAAGGACAGGCTTAAGTTTAAATGCATTCCTTCCCACAATATCACACCAGAGCTGGCTCCTTGAATCAAAGTGCCATTTCTAGCCAGCACAGTATTGCTTCACCATTTTACGTCTGACCTCTGCACTAAGGGACAGCCAAACTACAGCCTATAGCATATTCCTAACCTCATCAGTGCTGAGCATCACCTGTAGTTTCCACAGCAATCTCACCTTTGCTCCTGCATAAGTTACAGCCAACTGCTCTTTGCAATTCCTCTATGCTGCCCAGACACACACTTTTTAGAACAGTCTAAGCAGGGGACAGATACAAGAGGATAGAAGCAGCCAAATGTGACCCCCGATCTCAGTTCCATGAGCTTGTATCCCAAAGAAACCTAGCTGTTTCAACAGACTTTCTGTAAGATTTACCCCAGCAAAACCAAGGCATAAGCCTGGACCTGTATTTGTCAGATTTCCCACTTGTGTGTAATTAAAAATCTGCATTACTCCCTTGTTAACACCGGTTTTAAAATTAAGCTTTACTCAGCTTTTAAGAAGACCTGTGTACAGACTTTTAGAAAACAGTGAGATGTTGAAAGAGATCATTTATACCCACTAAGATTACTAAACTGATTACCCTGGTTACAAGAACTCTGTGAGGAATTCTTGATGAAAGTTTACCCTGATGAAGCCCGCTTTGATTAAAGCCATTCTTCTTCCCGATTCACGACATCCCACTAAACCACTGCCTGCCGGCACTGCAAACCCCCAGCGCAGCACAGGCAACCCCAGCTCTATCAATCTTCACTGTACTCACCACCTCCTCCCCTACTTTGCTACCAAGGGCATCACCGCTGCATCAACAGATTATGAAACATATGTTTATTATCACCAACAAGTAATTTGAGACCAGAGGGACCGACGTGTTGCAGCTCACTCAGGTTCACAAAATAGCTGGAGCAGTTCTGGTGACCAGAAAAGCATCTTGGGGGACAGAACCCTGGTGCCTGCAGGAAGCTGGTGAGGGGACTGGCGAATAGGCCTTATAAGGAATGGCTAAG
>WAAB01010309.1:6219-31528 GCA_013389865.1 Piaya cayana
AAAGTAAATATTGATCTTGTCAAGGACTCTTCTGGGGCTACATCTCAATTGTGAAGTAATAATGTGAGGGATTCTACCCAATATCAGCGTAGTGGGGATTCCTGGGGTAGATATGTTCAGTCCAGCAGATTTCAATCCCTTTTCCCAACTGACTGCAGAAAGAATCTCTGTCCATTGAAGATAAGCATTTTGGAAGGGGCCTCACGTGACGCGGCGGGGGCTGGGCCCTCATGGCTTGTGGGCAAGAGGCTGCATAACAAGCGTGAAGGGACATGCGAGAGCTTCTAAAATCTCTTCATAATCCTCCCTTTCAGCCTTTACTCATTTTCATAGAATAGTTTAGTTTGTAAGGGACCTTATATGTCATCCAGTTCCAACCCCTGGTTTTACTCGAGCTGTTCTGATGCCGAAAATGCTGTAAAATAAAACTCTCTTAAGACTTGTTTTGGAGTTTTAGAAAGTAAACACCCTTTATCAGACCTGGGGCAGCACGAGGGAGCAATCACCATCAATTGTAAGCAGCCAGACAAGAGCTGGGGGCAGGATGTATTTCCCGCTTACACGCATATGTATAAACTTTCCTAGAAAGCCTATGGATGTTCTGTTACTTTCCAAGGGCTAATTTTAATGGTTTTATGACCTTTACAACAGTCAAACTCTTGATAATTTGGAGCTTTGGAGCCAGGTCTGTCTGACCTTGCATTTGAGAGAGGGAAAGGCTGCAAACAGGTGATTCCAGAATAAGACACATCTGTTCACCACAGAACACACGACATGATCATCTCCAAAGAATGAACAACATCTGGAAAGACACTGATAGAAAACATACTCTCAGAGGGACAGTGTGTCTAACTGTCAAAAAATACAATTACATAGATGTAACTTAACTCTGCTTCAGCTTAAATCAAAAATATTCCACTTCTTGTAATAGTAACTACTTCTTGTATCAGTTTGGTCCGTAAAGATCTTCCCATATTGGACACACTCTGGAAAAAGCTAATTATTTGCTGTAAAAAGTTGATCCTTCTAAAAAAAACCCCCTCAGTTTCTTACACCAAAGATGACCTGAATCTTCTGTGCACCATTACAGATGGTGCTTCTTGATTAAAGTAGGTTCTTAACAAGGGCATAAATACTCGTTATTTAAGCCATAGTATTTATTTACCATTTCAGGGTGACAGAAGGAAAAACATTGCTTTACCTGATGTGCTATGAAGCAAAAGTTCTGCTCTCCAGCTGCTCTGGTATTAATTTGATCAGTAGCCATTCAAGAAAATTGCAACAAGTTTTCAAAACATGCTGGTATTGCATCTGCTGCAGACTACTACTGTGCATGAAATGCCTGATTTTCACTCAATACATATCTCTGAACATAGAAAACTATGATATGAGATGATAGGGTCACTTTTTCAGCTGCTCTAAACCAGGCTAAGTTCCTTGAAATCAAAGTAGTCCTTTATTTTTCTGTAGTTGCTCTTAAAAACATGGTCATAAACTGCAAAGCTTCCTTGCAAAACGACCCGTGGACTAAACCTGAGGGTTTCGTTGCCACTTGAGGGAGCTCAAAGGTAACGCATGGCTATGCAGATCATGAGCTCTTGGGGGCATGAATAAAGGGAGATCGTTTATATACACAGGTGAAAGAGATGCCTTTGGAGAGCAGAGTAGAAGTTTGTGCACAGAAAAAAAAAAAAGTAGCCCTTTTCCCAGTTAAGTAGCCCAATTACCCAGACCATTGTCATGCCACGCAGTACTTTCCTAGGTCTCAGTTTTTCTTCATGCACACATTCTAGTTTCCCTCCAGGATACAAATACAGTTGTTGCAAAAGGCCTGAGTCCCCAGACTACCCTCCCGTCGTCATTCTTCAAAAGAAATTGCTCAAAAACCTCAGGAGATGGCTGGACCTATCATCAGTGAGAGCAAAGAGAGCACCAGCCTGCTCTGATCATGAGGTACAGAGCCAGAGTCAACCAAACTGGCTTCTTAACAGCTCACAGCTGTTCCCCAAGACCCTCCTGCTCCATTTCAAGCATCGTCTTCACCACTGGGATTTCAGAGACTTTATACTGTGCGTCAAGGAGGATATCCCTCACTAACAAGTAGTGAACTGAACAGCCTACTCCATAAAATGATAGGTATCAGCTCCAAGCTGTTGTCCGTAGCAAAGTTAAACTTCACCAAGCTGTAGAGCACCAGAATGTTATAAGCTAAAAGATGTCCCTGTAATTATTTTTAAATGTCAGTTCAGAAGGGACAGGTAAATACAGAGAACTGGGAGTTAAAGCTGAAAGAAGGGTAACCAGTGCACACTCAGTGGTGCTATTTTAATGCTTTATCATTGTCTTCAGCAGTAGTACTTGGACTTTGTTTTTTAAATTACAATACTCATATCAATTTAACATCAATCTAATGTTAGCTCATGTGGGCAGTGACACAATGTCAGCACTTTGACAAAAGGATCCCACAGAAACTCTCTCTCATGACTCTTGATCCATTTCATCAGTGAGAATATTTAAAGGAAGATCTAGGAAACCAGATCCCATAATCAAAGTAACAGGCCAAACCACATAGCAAGTAAGATATTAAACTGCAATTTGTGATTTAGGATGATAATGTTATGGCCAGATTTAGCTATTTATGCCAGTGGGAGGGATGGAAGTGAACAGCTTTCATAGACTCTGGGGCATCCTCACCAAAGCTCTTGTTTGGCTGATTTCAATTAACCAATTAACTAGCACCAAAAAAATCCTGCAAACTTTTAAGCTGATCTTGTCAATCAGGATTTCACACTGGGTACTTTTATTGCAGAACGTTGTTTACTAAAGACAAAAACACCCTGCACTCTGCAAGAATATTTTTGAGAGCTTCTGACAATTGTGGCAGATTGTCTTTGCCAAGTACGGTGACAGTGGAAAAATAAACACTCAGTGAAGAATATCATCCCACTCTCTGCTAATTTAGCAGTTGGATTTTAAGCACTGTTTTGCCATCTTCTTGTCCCATTTTAGTTTATGTAAGTCCAATTGTTATAGTGTTATAGTGTTATAGTCCAAGTCTTCCTTAGTGCAAGAAATTCAATGTGCCACTGTTGCATCAGTATGTAACAGAAACATAAATAAACAGGATCTCCTTCCTTTTCCTGTTAAAACAGCAAAATGAGGCTAGGTCAGCACATACAGCCTCAAAGGCTGAATACTGTTTAGCAGTTACCTTCTAGTTTTATTATTCAAACTGACAAATCCTGGATTTGTCCTTTTCATTTAAGTCATTACACAAATGAGCTGTTATCCTGAAAGCTTCAAATATGTTATTTCATAATATGACTTGCTTTTTCTTGTCCTCTATTCTGCCTGCTATTGAGAAACTAGAGAACCATCTGAATTCACTTATTCTATGATTTTCTGAGAAATAGATACATGAGTGTTAACATCCTACTCTTCCATGAAGCCTTGTCATTAATTCCTAGCAGCATCAATTACATTATTGCCACTCTCCTACACTCTATTACTATCATACAAAAATACACACAGGTGGAAGGCTTAAGCAATTTAAAAATCTACTTAAATTATTGAAGAATTATTACGTTATGTTACTCTGAGCCTTATTAGTTCAGTACCGAAATAGTAAATGTAATGGTGGGATGATTCTTCACCCAGAGCACAGGTGTGTCAGGTCCCAGTACAACAAGGGGTTTCTGTGCTTTCCTTCATCCTTGAAGGAGTTTCCATAAACCTGAAACACGTGATTTTATTGTATTTATTTTCAAAGATGTCACTGCATTTTTCACATTAGTTTCATGGTTGTGCACTTAAATAGCTCATATTAAACACGACTGGATTTGTACTTCATCTTGTTTGGTGCAACACAGCACTCTTTATAGTAGAGAAAAAATTACAATTGTGTATCTGGAATATTTAACTGGAGATAAAAATATTTTTCTATTTGTTATTTAAAAATATTTACCATCCCACCCCTTTCTTCCCAGTCACTTCCCTCTTCACCTTGGATACGACCTTGCTGTGCCTGAAGCTTAATGTCTGTAATGTGCAGTGTGAGTTAAGTCTAAGATGATTCTCGAATGCATTGCAGGTGAGTGTTTATGTCACAAATAAATACGGTAGATTGCTCTTAAACTCATACTTTAGAGTGTTTATTACCGATGCAATTTCTGTCTTAACATAAATCAAAGTACTTAAAGTGCCATATGATAGCAAATGCTTAGTTTAACAGCATAAAATTGAGCAAAAACTGTATACAGTACTTTATAGATGCTGTAAAATTCTTGTGCTTGTGGCCTCACCTTCTTGCATTGCCCAGATCAATCAAGTCCACTGAACACTCTGGATAGTAAATACCCATGTGAAACACCGATTAGCTTTCAAAGTTTAGTCCTCCTGAGTTACTACTGTCTTCAGTGAAGATGCTTCAAAATATGACAAAATTGCAAAGCAGCAGGCATTGCGTTTAACGTTATTAAATTTACTTCACCATCGTTAAACTATTATCCATTCCCTGGAAAAAAAACCCTCACGCTGCCTCCAATGTGCATTAGCCACCTATTATTAAAGATCTGTCTTACTTAAGCATGCAAACATTTTTTTAACCACTTCATGTGGTAAGGGATGCATTATTATAAAGCTCTGTGTGTCCACTACTCTGCCTGTCCAACTCAAATATTATTGGACTTGTGTACAGTCTCTTTAAGATACGTCTAATTTCTGTAAACAGCTGGGAAAATGAAGTATTTTTGCACCATAATTCTAGCTGAGACCAAGTATCTTGGCCTAAGGAACCCCCTGAGGTTCCAAAGGATACTCTGCCAAAACAAACACCTCCTCCCCTCTCAGCTGAGTCAGACAGCACACCACAGCACTGCTCGTTGCGGGTTTATTGCTCTTTTTCAGAAGTACACTCATCAAGAAGGATTGCTCTTTGTATTTCCCGAAATTCCTTAAAGCCCCTTACTGTTCCCTATGACAAGCAGGTACCAGACTCTATCTCTAATAGCTAAATCTGGTCAGGTAGCGTACAAAAAATACCTGCAGTGAAAGCATGAGAGCATCACTAATGATGTACAGCCTCTCAGCCAAGCCAGTACTTTCAGTAGATTTTTTTTAGTAACTGCTTGGGCTCTTTCACCTAGCAGGATGTAATAATAATAATAAAAAAAGCTGACTGCTAAAATACCTGCCAATTCTTCCTGTGAACAGGCTGTCATTGGGAATGATGGGATGCAAGAGACCCCTAAACCTTCCTGTACCATTTCCTTTTTGGAAACCTTTCTGTACCATTTCCAATTTGCCTGCAGCTGCTTTCACACCCTGGGGACACGTTTGCTCTTGCTGCTACCAAGAGGTGGGTGCTAGGTGCCTGTGCTACCACGGACATTCCTGCACCCAGGCAAACAACAGCAAGGGGCACTGACCATAGGGCTGATGCCCAGCTTCCAGGGAACACATGCAGGCTAAAGCACCACTGGATGGTGTAACTAAGCATGGTGGCCACAGCACACATGTGTAATAAATTCTCCCTATGAAAGCCTTGTGGATCTATCACTTTTCCTCAGAAATCACCATTTCTGCATAGTTTTTCTGCTGNTACAAAAAATACCTGCAGTGAAAGCATGAGAGCATCACTAATGATGTACAGCCTCTCAGCCAAGCCAGTACTTTCAGTAGATTTTTTTAGTAACTGCTTGGGCTCTTTCACCTAGCAGGATGTAATAATAATAATTTTAAAAAAGCTGACTGCTAAAATACCTGCCAATTCTTCCTGTGAACAGGCTGTCATTGGGAATGATGGGATGCAAGAGACCCCTAAACCTTCCTGTACCATTTCCTTTTTGGAAACCTTTCTGTACCATTTCCAATTTGCCTGCAGCTGCTTTCTCACCCTGAGGACACGTTTGCTCTTGCTGCTACCAAGAGGTGGGTGCTAGGTGCCTGTGCTACCACGGACGTTCCTGCACCCAGGCAAACAACAGCAAGGGGCACTGACCATAGGGCTGATGCCCAGCTTCCAGGGAACACATGCAGGCTAAAGCACCACTGAATGGTGTAACTAAGCGTGGTGGCCACAGCATACACGTGTAATAAATTCTCCCTATGAAAGCCTTGTGGATCTATCACTTTTCCTCAGAAATCACAATTTCTGCGTAGTTTTTCTGCTGTTTTTCATGGCACAGGCATAATTTTGAAGCCGGCCCATGTCCCAGCTATTCTCATTTCCTGCATTCTGGTGGAGACTAGGAGTAAGTGTACCCATGTAATTTCAAATGCCTTACATGAGGGAACTGTATGTGTGCTCCAGTGCTTAATGCCACTCTCTCATCTTCAAAGAATCATAGAATCAGCAGGTTGGAAGAGACCCACTGGATCATGGAGTCCAACCATTTCTATCAAACACTAAATCATGTCCCTCAGCACCTCGTCTACCTGTGCCTTAAACACCTNGTTGCTTTCCTAAGTGTAACCTGGAGAAGTTCAACATGTCTTTCACTCTGAAAACAGCCACTGTGTTTAACAGTCCTACTAAGAGAAAAAGAAAGGTCTATCAGAAGCTGCTTAGCATACATGGATAACTTTAGAGCCAAATAATAATGTGTCTGAAATGACCGAAGCATTTACTGGATACTCAGTCAGTGAAAAGAGCCATTCTCCGAACATTCCAATAGTTTTAAGAGTCTACTGTTTCTTTCAGCAGGGTGGACATGAAGTATTTTATAACCAAGTCCAACAGCTTTGGAAGGAAGTTTTGATTTTCAATGAAATGCCTATTAGTTGGTGCAACATGCAGCCACTGCTTGCTGGCCCTGCTGTCCTGGGAATGAAGGAAGTTCACACCCTTGACAAAGGCTTTGTTTCTCTCACTGTGGCTCAAGACCAAGTGAAAGCTCTTTGTCACTTCATTCCTTTGAAATGAAAGCACATAGAAATGCAGAAACAGATGGGAGAAACTTTGTCACTGGCTCTATTGCAGGCCTTGCAGTCTTCCCTTCATAACTCTGTAAAGGTATAATGTGTGTAGTTCCCCCACAGATATCGTTCTGCTCCTAGACTTATGTATATTACTACCACCAAGTAATCTGGTTAGCAGACTGTTGCACCTGAGTCTCCAACAAGGACCTCTCCTTTCTCAACGGTGTTCCCACTTCACTTCATACTAAGCTCCCTCAGTTACTTGTGTTCAAAAAGCTGATCTCCTGTCAAGCTCCATTTTCTCTCCCCTGAAGGCTGAGTATTTTATGCAATCAAGCAGTTCCTCTTCAGGCATTTCCTGAAGTAACTGAACTTTTTCTGGAGAGGCTCCAAGAGGTGGGTAAGGTGGGTCGGAATTTTTTTCCTTCTCTCTCTGGGCTGCAGCTGGATCCAGGCTGAGCAGGACACACACTCCTGACCCCACTGCCCAGCAAGGTGTTCTTCCCTGACTCATGCAGGTAGGAAATATCATGCTGTGCATGTCACCTGTTTGCAGCCTGAGTCAGACTTACCCACAGCAAAGCACATTTGTTCCTTGGCCCTGGGTGGTTCCTTCATGAAAGGTGAAGAACAAACACTGCTTTGAAAATAACGTTACATGAACGTAAGCAAATGGGTGAAGCAAAAGTTCTGAGATGGTTCTCACTGGAAATCATGCTTTGCTTGTATAACTTGTATCACTTACAACTTGTTTTATTTATTTATTAACTTCTGTTTAGGCAAATCCCATACTGTTTCTGCCTTTGAATACTAGCAGGAGGGCAACACAACAAGAAACTGATCCCGGTGACATGGGAAGGCTGTGACCTTACCTCTCTCTAGCCCTGCCAGCAAAGAAAGTCCCAATAACTTTAATATTAAAATTACTTTAACTGGTTATGTAAACCACGATGTCAGTTGGATGAATCAGGAAAATCACACCATGCTGAACTGTTTGTGGACATCTCCTTTGGACCCCATTTTGATTACATGCCTTTCAGGCATGCACTTACCCTTCTGAGCTATTACAAGTTTGCTTTTTTTTTTAAACAGAGCCTAAGACTGAGAAGAGAAAGCTAACCTTCAGAGAAGAGCTTGCACCATTCATGGGAAACTACCGAGCAATCCTCTTTGTCCCTTGAACGTCCCTGGTGCTCCCTGTTGACCTGGGGTGGGTGACTTGGAAAGGATTTGTGCTGCCTTCACCTATCCTGAGCTGCTGGAAGTCCTTTCCTCTCAGGTGCTCCATGTGTAAATGACTGCATCCTCCATGAGTAACAGCTTCAGCTTCCTTTCCTGCCCTGCCTAATGCTCTGCACCCTGGCACAGAGCTTGGCTGCAGCTCCCTCCCTGTTCAGAGTTCCCTTGCACATCCAGTACTTCCCTCACACGGATCTAGCACAGGGTCTGCATGGTAACCATCAGATGAAGTCTTAGTTTAGAAGAAATTGAAGAGAAAAACTATAACGTTTTCTTCTTTTCTCTTATCAGGAAAGCAAATTAACTTTTTTCTTTTTTTTTTTGGAAACGTGAGCAGTTAGTTCATGTGACATATCTACACCAATATCCACAACCACAAAGCATTCAGATAAAATACAACAAGGCACTGAACTGCTGTGACACTTCTACTTCAAATATCTAACATCTAACAACAAATGCCAAGCAAATTTTACAATTAGGGGGAGCGGAAAATGGAAATAGAAAACTGAACTGAGAAAAGGGAACAGATAAAAGTGCTGCTTTTGAGAGTGATGCCAAGTAACGACATCCCATCCTGGCCTCATACAAGATCTGGAGAGTTCGCTTCCCTTGGCAAACTATAAAATCACACTTCTTCCAGCTTATAGTGTTACACTCTAAACAATAAATGCTTTGGGGCAGACTTCAGCTCCAAGATCTCCAATTAAATGCCCTGCTATCCAATTTACATGTAACCCACTGGTGAACAAGAACTGATTCTTAATTTCCTTGTGGAATGTGTCCCTTGGAGTCCTTCCAAGCGCTGGTAACGATTGTGTTCTTTTGGATGCCTTTTCCATGCTGCATGGGAGTGTTTACTTCTCTACTCAAAGAGAGGAAACAAATGATCAGCACATTTATAACTTCTTAAAATCTGATTACTCCAGGAGGTGAGATGAGCGGAACAAAGCACTCTGGCATCTAAACACTGCTCTGGTACATGTTGTGGAGGAGAGGTGACACCAGCAAGCACAAAGCTTCCATGCTTCCTTCTCCTCATGCAACCAAGCTGCAGATACAGGGCTAACCTTGCAAAGGAGCTAGGATGTGGGTTCTTCAAATAGGAAAATTTTACAATGATATTTTTACTATCACTACATTTTCATAAGAATTGTCTTTGTCACTCCTCAGCCCATGGTGGCATGTCTATGATTCCCGAAGATTACATTTTTGTGCAATAATTTTGTCCTGGATCCTGAATGACACCTCAGTGTAACCGAGGATCTAGACCTGTATGTTTGAACAAGTTTTAGGTGGTTTAGTGTTTAGATTTATATGATTTAATAAACAAATGCCACAACTCTTCCCACTGAGCAAAACCATAGCTTTGATAGGCAGCTGGTGGAAACAAGAGGGAATGGCCTCAAGCTCCGCCAGGGAAGATTTAGGCTAGACATCAGGAGGAAGTTTTTCACAGAAAGGGTCATTGGCCATTGGAACAGGCTGCCCAGGGAGGTGGTTGATTCATCTTCCCTGGAGGTGTTTAAGGCACGGGTAGATGAGGTCGTGAGGGACATGGTTTAGTGTTTGATGGGAATGGTTGGACTCGATGATCCGGTGGGTCTCTTCCAACCTGGTGATTCTATGATTCTATCTGCACTTCTTAGGAGTCAGAAATCTCATTTTCCAAAGTGAACTCAGAGGTACCAAATTCACACCGCAAACTAACCAGAATTCCTCCTCCCTGTATAAATTTTTGCCTAAAAGCTACATTTTCAAGTTTTGTCTTCCTTTAAAGGCTGCCTGTTACTATGCCCTGCTCTGTTTTTCTCACTTTGAGCACTGATCACATTCCTCTCACTGTAGCAGCAGCCTTGAGCAGATCCATTGTGGTTATTAAAAATATTACACACACCAAAATATTTTGACTGACACAGTGAAACCAGCATCCTGAGATCCCTCTCTGCTGTAAGTCTGGTGAAGAGCTGGCCCAAAATAAAATCATGTTGGTGGCTATTACCACTTCCAGACTGGTAATTACAGGGAAGAGAAACAGAACTGTGACATCGAAAATCCCAGGGTGAGAGGCAGGATAGAGAACTGATCCCTGGGCAGCAGTGATGCTTTGGACAAGGCATGCACTACACAGCACTTCTGTATAGCCTGAACACAAGTGAGGTGAACATTACTTGCTGATAAAAAATACTTTGCCCCATGGAAAGGCAGGAGCCCTGCACTCCTTGTAACAATAACCCTGTGAGATGGAATCTGCAAAGGAGGCTTGAAGTATTTAGCTTGGCAGAAAGCACAACTTCTGGGTTTAGGCTTCCATGCTTTCTAGACTTTGCTTTTTCATGAATGCAAATAGCAACAAAACAAAACACCTTAATATAAGCTTTCACTCAAATGTAACTCTTTGTCTGTGTGTTCCATAAAGGACCCTCCAACCTCCACCCCCAGCATCATTTCAGCTTCTAGTCCATTTTTTTCCTAGCTCTGGCTCCCATTTTACTGCACTTTCTACTCAACGAGAAAGAATGAAGGCTTTTTTATAAGTCCCTTACACTGACACCTGAAAGGGTAATGCAGAACTCAGTCCATTCCCAGTCTTTATTCCCTGGGAATATTTCCCACAGTCAGCCTCACACCCTGACCCCACCATAGGAAATGTAATTTTCCTACAAAAGCGAAGCTCTGGGATTTTCAGGGAGATAATGTCACGGATGTTACACCCAGGAGATAAGGTTCCAGCAGGCAGCCCTGGCTGCGGCGGAGCTGTGGAAGGTGGCCAGCAGCGGCGTGTAGCCCAGCAACCTGCCCCAAACAGTCAGTGCTTCCAGGAAATGAAAAAGAAACACAGTGATTTTAAACAAGCCTTTTCACGGGTCTCAAGGGACTGGGAAGAACTGGTGGATGAATCACTGCTCGCAGCACATGTCTTCAAGGAAGTCGGAAAAAATAAATGAGCTCCAAATGTCATAATTGGCTCCCTGGGGCATGAGAAGGACCCTTCGCTGAAGGCTACAACCATATCTCAGCCTACAGTTGTACCACCCCAATCCTGATGTGCGCAGCAACCAGCTTAGTCAGAAGTTGGGCAGGGGGCATGTAAGAAGAAAGCCAGTGTCCAGCAGCAAAACAACCTGCTGACGCAGCACAATGTGTTGAATCTGTAAGGGAATCTTTGTGCTGTTGCAATGCTTTTCTCATTTC
Source organism: Piaya cayana (assembly GCA_013389865.1). NCBI lineage: Eukaryota > Metazoa > Chordata > Aves > Cuculiformes > Coccyzidae > Piaya > Piaya cayana. The sequence continues at coordinate 17,569 of WAAB01010309.1, forward strand.
TGTGTGCTCTGGATGCTTCAGCAAATAGATTTAGCAACCAGGCATTGTTAAACTAAGATACACTCCTCCTTCAAGATTTATTTTGTATGCTTACTATTAATATCTGCTACAGCAATCCTGCAGTTTCACCGAGTTCGCACTAAATGTTGGCCCCAAAGTGACAATTTGCTCTTGATGCTGTTGTCTTAGGATAAGCCGTAAGAGCCCAACAACAGTTCATCGAAAGTCCAGCTCCCAAAGAGCAACTCACTCCGAGGGCTTGTTGGATGCTCCTGCCCTCCTGCCTGAGGGGCTACTGGTTGTTCTCGTTGCCTCTCAGCTAAACAAGAAAATACAGGGGTAAATTTGAGGAGTAAATGTCTGCAATTCCTTTGTGATAAACAGTTGCAAAGTTGCTGCAGAGCCTGGACACATGCTGGCTTCATAAACAGGGGAAAATTAATTCTTAACACTTCACAGAACTAGTGGGAATACTCTATGCTAGATTTCAAGATGGATTATAAATATCTAAATAGGGTAGATCGTACCTTTGCTTCCATATCTAAAATCGTGTTCCCTTCTCAAGCTCTCTGAAAGTAAGCTTAGAAAAGGACACTGTTGCACTAAAGCCTAAGAGCACAAATCTCATGAACAAAACAGAGGTGGCAAGTGTAATTGCAGAGTGTCTAACAAAGAATATAAACAGATATAGCTACTCACAGACTTGACAATTAGTATCTGTATTATGCAATATATACACATATATATTGGCCTCAAGCTCTGCCAGGGGAGGTTCAGGCTTGACATAAAGAAAAAAATTTTCACTGGAAGGGTCATTAGGCAATGGAACAGGCTGCTCAGGGAGGTGGTTGACTCGCCTTCCCTGGAGGTGTTTAAGGCACGTGTGGATGAGGTGCTGAGGGACATGGTTTAGGGATTGGTGGGAACAGTTGGTCTCGATGATCCAGTGGGTGTCTTCCAACCTGGTGATTCTATGATTCTAGATATATTTTTATAAATGTGTACATACATCCCACTCCCTGTGATTTTTGGTTCTGATCTTCCATCATCTCCCATTTTCATAATATAACAGCAGGTTTCTTTATCTTCTCTGTTATGTCATGATCCAGTTTTCTGGTTTCAAGTACCTTCATTATTAGTTATAAGAAAATGTTTTCTACACACTTACCGTGCGTAGTTGAGTAATTCTTGCCAAAAATCTGTTTGAGTTGAAAGCAGGTGCTTGTGACTCTTTCACTGGGATTGCCAGGCATTTCCTCTGGATCAACAGGCTGCCTTCACAAGTGAAAAACTAATATTAAAACCACCGTTTCAAGTATCGTGTCAAGAAACAATCTTTTATGTCTAAAGCAAATTTACCCTGCTCCTTATAAAATGCAGCATTCGAGACAAATACACAACACTGCTTATTCATTACAAATAAATACCTAAATCAAAAAAGCTACATAATCTTAGCAAAAGCTAATCTATTCCAGTAGATTTTGGTTCTTTATATTATTGCAAGGTCACATACAGATTTTTTTTTCTTTGTCCTCAGCAGAAGTTAGTAAGGGTGTTGAATTTGTAACATCACTTGCGAAAACCAGCTAGAGGCATTTCCTTTTGCCTTTGTGTGCGGCGTGTTCCTTTGTGCCTTTTCATTCCTAATTCCTCAGTTACAGTAGAACATGTGCAGATTCGAGAATTCAACCTACCACTACAGCCGTACCCCTGAGCGGTGCCAGTGTTCACAGTGAGGCACAACTGAGGCTCTTTTTTTTCTTAAACAAGGTCATATTTCACAGATTTAATAATGCAAACCCACGTAATTACATTGGACTCTGTCTAGGAGGCTGAAGGAAAGCTCCACATCAGTTATACAAGGTTAAATCTGTAGTCTTCAGCGCTGAGAAGTGTTCAGAGTGCAAAATGGGGATTGCGTTAATGCCCATGAGGAAACATGGGTTTAAAGTACCATCCTCCCTGCTTTTGTTGTCTCCAGTGATGTATTGCTAGGTGAAACTACTCACGAGTGCTTTATAAAATCTCCTTTCTGTCCTGGAACACGCTTTGCCTTATCTGCTCTTTCTCTGTACAAACTCTTAAGTGCATTCTGCACAGGGCCAAGCACCAACTGCTGAAAATGCTCAGCTGCTGTAAAGTCTTTCATTTTTCTCCATCTCTGTCTGCAGTTTGTGCATTATATCAAAGCTACAAAAGTTAAAAATAACACCATTAACCTTCTGAAGAAGGTCTCTAGACTCTGGCATAGCACAATATACAGAAACGAGAGCAATAATAGAACACGTATTCAACTCCTCAGTTTAATTCAAGGCTGTGCTACAGCAAGTTACTTTGGAAAAGACTTCCATTTTAATTTGAATCAGCACAGAAGTCTAAAATTATTAAAATTGATCTATTATTGTCTAGAAGCCAATATATAACAGATTCCTTGAACCTAATCTCCTGCTTCCCAAAATTGTGAAGAGGAAAATTCCAAGTAAGCAATCAGCAATGTTTTTATTCAAATTGAGCATTAGCAGTACTTTGCCAAACATTCATTACATATTAAATTAGAAGGTACTACTGCGAAAAATCCACTATTAAAAATGGTCTGTCTCTACCACAAGCAGCAAATTATGCATAATTTATAGAAGTTTATCTTAGTCCTGTTGTGTTGAGATTTTATTGTAGCCTTTAAGAGTTACTAGAATATATATGTTTTTAATATTGATAACAATTGCCTTATTGAAAAGGCTCACGGAACCAGTAGGACAGTGGTGGGTACAAGCCATGGGGTTTGCCAGGGGAAGGAAAAGAACTCAGTGGCACTGGGAGGTCATCAGCGTTTCCCATTATTGTGCTTTAAATATGCTCAGCATTTGCTCCCCAGCTATTGTTTTCTAAATTCACCTTTGGAAGCAAGGTCAGCCAGGGCTGTTGGAAAAAAAAAGGCAAAACAAAATGCCCATGTGGGTCTGAGGGAGCTGCATAGAAAACTCTGCAATGGCTGTCATGTCTTACACAGAAGGAAAAAAAAAGTAAATGTTCTTCCCCTCTTTCTTTTACACAGTAATTTCCCTTAAATCTTCTAGATTTGTTTGGACAAGACCAAGAACAGAATACTGCTGTCAATTAAAAATTCTTTCAAAAGGAAAGGGTGGTTGTGATCAGGGATTCAGGAAGGAGACCTTAAAAACAATATTCATAGCAGTCTTTAGTGCTGTTACAACTCTGTCGGTGTGTATATATGTATAGATATATATGTATTTTTTGCTTCATATACAAGTGCCAATATGCTTTGTTCATGAATGTATTAGAGATCCAGAGTCCAGTCCTACCTAGCAGAAGATTAATCCATCAGGTTCTTCAACTGGCAGCAAATTTCTCCATCTGAGATGTCAATATGAATACTTCAGCACTTTACAATAAAATCTAATAATGATAAAGGAAGGATAAAATTCCACAGCTGCGAATGCATTTTCTCTTTAAAAAAAATTAACAAAACCACACTGAATGTATTTTTACATCGTACCCCAAACCCACATCTCTTGCTGACATTGATTCCATACAGACACAGTGATTAAAGAGCAGCTCCTGCATAAGAAGCAAATGGCACAGAGCTTTGTTTGAAGCATCACATATGACTTCTGATCAGAACTTACCCTATCCCAGCCTTTCATTGTGAATGTATTAGTGTCAGCAGAAGAACCAGAGGTCTCCCAAAAGAAAATGTCGAATTTGCATCTGTAAAATATAAAATATTAATCTGGTTTCTGACATAAATTGTATTTTCTTAAAGATGTGGGAGGGCATCAAACCCAAATCCCTGACATTTCAGTTTGATATAGTGAAACAGCAGAACAATTTCCCAGCTCACATTGTATTCCCTTTCAGAAGCAGCTTAGCTAATGAGTTAGGTGCATTTGGTGATAACAAACACACTGATAGGAAGGCCGGTCACCAAGTGAAAAATAACGTGTTCTACAAATTGTAGGAAAAAGCAACAACCATTCAATGTCATTATATCTAGATCCAGATATGCAAAAAAAAAATTCCCCTCCAATACAGGTCTGTGGTTTGTGCTGGAGCTGGGTGCAAATGTCTCCTGATCGATACTAACAAACATGCCCATCATTTCTAGGGAAATGAATTTAATATCGTATTCACCATCAGTAGAGTGCCAGTAAAAATCCATAAAATTCTTAGGAATTGACCTACCTCTCTGCTGCTGTGTAAAATTAGAGAACAGGGTGTAGATTTAAAATAAATCCGATAAAATATACTGAACATTTGAATATACTGAAGGCTTATTTCCCAGACCAGAACTACCGTTTAGCCTATACATGGCATCAAACCCTTCTCATTTTGGTTTCATAGAATCATAGAATCACCAGGTTGGAAGAGACCCACTGGATCATCAAGTCCAACCATTCCTATCAAACANAAGGGACAAATGTTAAAGACCAGTGCCTATTTCAGCATGTTTGACCGAATGCATAAAACCCCCTGTCTTTACATCGCTGTGGAGTGTGAGGTGACCATACGAGTGACCAGTTCACTCCCTGGTGTGGGGTGACACGGTTGTGCAGCACTCAGCTCGCAGCAGTGGAAATCTGCCAGATTACCCAGGTTCACTTCATTTTACAGCATGGAAAGCTGAAAAACTTTCTCCTTGTAGTCTCTCCAACTGGAATGAATGTCACGAAAAAATTACTGTTTATTCCTTGTTCTTCACAAACTGTTTTTTTCCTTGAGCTTTAAATTGCTGAAAGTCTTTTAGTCAGTCTTATTATGGGATCAAAGCCGCCACTGAGATCATAGCTTTCGGTTGTCACTTGGATTTTTTTCAGTATAAACACTGTTTCAGTGATTATAATGCTCAGGAAAAATACTACGTTGGCCATGCTGAAGGCTGCGCTTTGTAAGCAATGTTATTTCTCAGTATTTTCTTCAATCCTTAAACCTAACAGGGACATTTTCATTTTGAATTGACCATCATGCTGCTGAGTGAACTCCACTACGCAATGTGGAGAAATGAAAATAACAGTTCTTGTAGGTATTTCTGAGGAAACAAGTGCGTATTTGTCAAAACAGTATGACTAAGTAAGAAAAAAAAAGATAATTTTTCTCAGTTCTGGGAACACACAGTGATGCAGAAAAGAACAAACAAGGAATTATTCCTAATCAGAACCAGGAAAATTAGATTATACTGAGACTGAGCAATGATAAGAAAACTGACGAAGGAAACATACTACTATTCAGTAGTATGTAAAGGAGACAATATGTATATGAATTACTTCAAGAACTGGAGACAATCGCTGTAATGATTTTATTCCATATTCATCTAATTCTCAGCGTAAAAATATAGTTCCAGTTAATATTTTGAAGCCACACAGCAGTATCTATAATAACTAAATATTAACCTGGCAAATAAAAAAAACCCTTAATATGGATATTGATTTGTTCTGAGACATGGTTTTAGAAGCTCCTGAAGAGCAAGTTGCCTTTCTTGCTATTGAAGTAGCCAATCTGCTTCAGGACTGTATCGTCTGGTGTTACAGGAAACCTTACAAGTAAAATTAGAAGTCTGCAAATTGTCATTACATCTTTTTAAAGATGCTAAAACTAAGGTAAAGTACCTACAACATAATTAGAGGTTACGGCATTTAACTTTCAGCAAATCTTTAAAATGAGGAGGTACAAATTTGGTTTGTGATGATAAAAACGCCCTGCATAAATCAATCGCTGAAATGTCTCCCTGCAACAAAACTTCTAAGATAATTAACAATAAATTCTATTTTTCCAGCCTAAATAACACGCCTAGCTAATCAATAAGGAGTACTTTTGTATGTGTTTCATCATTTGTCTGCAAGATATCAGAAATTATGGGGAAAAAATCACTCAGGATCAGCATTTAGGTCTGTCTGCATGGAAGAGTCTGTTCAGGGGTGGCAGGACCATCCTTGGCTTTGCTTCTACCTGTGTTTGCGATTATGCAAGGCTTACAGGCACCTTACAGCTCAGCATCCTCAGCTGCTGGGAAGAGCAGACACCTGGAAGTGGTTGCTGCAAAGGACGGAGAGACCAGCGGTCACAAAAGAGAGGACAAATGGGACGATGCAGTGAGCAAGGCGTGGAAAATGTGTTTCCTCTCAATCTGTGCTTCTGCCGGATCTTTTCAAGCACGTCACCTCACGAGAGGTTCGTGATACAATCTTGTGGAATTTAGCATCAGAATTCACTCATTTGTCCCCACCTTTTATAAAACAGTAACTGAGCCGTCATCCCCTTTTTGTGCAAATATTTAATGCCTTGTTTAAACATTGTGCAACCAAACACTTCAAAAATTATTGTTCTGTTGCAATAGTTATTTAAAAGTGACATACATCGAGACTTTATAAAAGCAGAGTCAAAAAGCACCAGTGTCTCAAGGGGACTTTTATTGCTATCATCTATGAGTAAATGTTAGCCTCAAACAAATTAAAATAGTTTGGGGTGGGGAGGGGGTGAGGAGTCATGACTTAGCATCCGTCCAGATCTGCCAGGAGGAATTCAACATAAACAGTGCTTCGGGTTTCATTTTAGACCCCATCTTTTGGAGCTCTGGAGCACTGTCCAGCCAGCACAGCTGTACGGGCTCTACAAAGGACGGAAATCCTCTAACCAAACATCACAGCTCTGCCCAGCCTCCTAGCCCAGTTGCTCTGCACAAAATACTTGAATAGGTATGCGTACCTAGCAGCATTTCATCTTTAAATAGCTGGTTTGATTTCTATGTATTTTTAAAAAGGCCCGAACCCGTGTCCAAGATCTGTTTGTTACAGTTTCACATGGCAGAATTGTGCTTTCAGTTGATTTATTTATTGATTGTGTTTATTCTTGGCTCTGTACGGTTATATCCCACTGGGCATGCAAGGGATTTCTTTATAAACTAAGATTTCTCTGTTCCGTAGTCAAAAGAAAATTATCATAATAGGTTGGCAGAATGTTCTGTGTCTCCTCTTAATGTTAGAATAACAGCGATAATAATCTGCAATGATTTACTCCCCTTGTTATAAAACGGGGCCTTTCACTTTCCTTGGGCTTAGGTCATTGCATATTTATCCTGATTTTCCAGCAAAATATCATTTCTGATTCCATTGTTTATTTCTTAAATTTCAACATCTGCTGTAGCACATCTCACATCTCAAGCCCAGCAGCCCCCAAGCAAAACCCATCCCGAGAAATACCCTCCAAACCTTTCAAACTGGCATGCTAAGCTGCTCGCTTTTCTGCCAGCCAGATTCCAGAGGTGCTGGCACTGCAACACGTGCCGGCCTTGTACACTCGAGAAGAGTTACGAAACTAAAAATAGCAGTAAATGTGGTAAATCTTAGCTTTGTGACTATTCCCCAAGGCAGATGACTTTAAATGCAGTCCTATTATGAAATAAACCCTCAAGAAACCCCTGAAGAATCAGTGCTGTGCGTGGTTTTAGTCACTTGACATGGTTACAGATGCAGCCGACGACCCATGTTTCATGCTGAATTCCCCAATATGCATGATACAATCATTAACGAAAGAGAATTCAAACTGCACGTGCTCTGTGTTAGTAGGATTGATGCTAGAACACTTACACCACAACCACTGTTTGTATCTGAGCAAGCAGAATAAAGGAGGATCCTGTAAATGCTCGTGTGCTTGAGAATTTCTGTGCTTTTCCGCTTCACAGTGCTTACAAACTTTTTCCTGCACTTAATTCTTTGCCACTGTAAAAGGTATTGGTTTGGTAGAGTAAAGCTAGAGTAGACTGAAAGAAATGCCATGTGGCTTCAAACACCCTAGGGAAAGAGAGTAGAATGGGAAATTAAAGGTGTTTTACACCATCAAAAATACCTTCTGAACTAGAGTAGCCTCCGAGGAACAAGACCAGAAGTCCTGATGGATAGTTCACTGGAAAAGTTTGTCAACAGTGCAGGAGTGGTTACGAGAGAACACTGAAGCTTACTCGTGATGACACTTTTACAGGACGTTGGCGTGCATTTTAAAAGCAATATAAAAATTACAAAATAATGGAAACAATGGCACCAATCAATTTGCAGGTTTTTGGCCAGAAGGGTTCATTAGACTTTCTTGACTCACATAGATATCGCAGTCCCTTACGTGTCAAGGGTTATTCCTGTACCGACCCAAATAACTTGCATTTAACTGATGGCTTTCTAGTCCTTTCACTTTTCTTTGTTTCCTGGCTTTAACAATTCTGGTCAAAAACAATCCTATAAATTTAACTAGAGACCGAGTCCAAGGCCTCGAAGGTAATTCATGTCACGGAGAGTATTTATTGGCTTCAACTGCTTTCTCTCTTCTTATTTATTTTTCTCTTGGTTCCCTGTGGGACTATTACAGCAACACAGAAAACTTCCCCATGGGCCAATTGACACATATTATACACAGGTTTTCAGAAAACTCGTCTGCTGTACATTCATTCAAAATGTAAGTGACTTCGTTTTGTCTTTAACTCAGCCTGCCCTTTTATAAAAATGCAACATATCATAGACTTGGAGCACTAACAAGCTGCAGGAAACACAGTCTGTGTTGAGTCACTTACCTTAAAATCCATCGGGAAAGTTCTGTTACCTGGATGTGCAAGGACGGCATCTTTCAGCATTGACATTGAGTATATATGTTGGTCTTTTAAAAATCCTCTCCATAATCAGGAAGTTTTAAAAGAGTCAGAAGCCTTCAGAGGCAAATTTCCCTGAAAAAAATATGAGACACACTGAAAACAACATGAGTATTTTTATGGCTATGGTTAACCATAGGCCAGGTCAACCCACCAATGCATTAGAAGATCACCCTTTCAAACCTTCATTGATCAAACAAATAAACTGAAGACTAAAATACACAGAAAATAAGCTCTTGTGATTAATTATTGGGAATAAAATAAATAAAAGTTGTAATTATTATGGGTGGTGGTGGTGAGCCATAAACAATTCACTTAAAATCAAATCACAGAGGTTGTTTTTAAGTACAGCAAGATGCTGAAGTTAGAACAGGAAAAGTTGCAACACAAAATAAACTGAAGTTTGTCCAAATTCATTGTATTATATTACAGGCATCTGTTAGTGATTATAAGCCAGTGAGGTCTGTTGTACAATGCTTACAAAGGATACAGAAACAGTCTTCAAATATGAAACAAATTAGGAATTACATACTCGTTTAGAGGCCAGTTATGTATGGAAAAAAAAAAAGAAGATGTTGAGCAAATGAAAACCTCAGAATGCTTTTCAGAGCTTCTGCCTGAAACAAACCTTTCCATTTTTAAAGTGTCCAGGTCAGATGTGACACAAGCACGATGAAAATGTTAATGTTGGGAAATGTGCCATAATGTGCAGTTTGCTAAAGAGTAGAGAAGGAAGAGTATGAGAGGGTTATTAACATATCAGTTACACCATCAGTGCCCTCTTTGAGTCTGGACCAAGCTGGGATGAGAGGTAAGAAGATATTGGAGAAGAAAAAAACCTACATGCACTGCTTTCTAGCTAACTAGAATATATATTTCTCTTCAAGTTATATCACTCACTTCAGTTCCTTTTGTTCCCATGTTCATGATGTAAAGGCTTCATTTTTGACTGTCACCAAGAAGACTGAAGTAAACTAGCAGAGCCTAGAGACTGCACTTCCAGCTTGTAAGGGCCACATGAAATTGAGGATTAAAATAAATACATTTTCTAAATGTTGTGAAAACATCAAATGCCAGTGTTTGTATGCATTTAGGACCATCCCCCCAGCCCTGACTTGGACCTGCTCAGCATGGAATCTTTTATTTTCCCCAAGTCAAAATTCTTTGTAAATTCAGAGTCACACTTGATCAACAGCAAGTTACGGCAATGTAATCTCTGCAGTAATTTAGATAATTTCTGTGGAATTGTCCCTGCTTTGTGACACAGGTTCTCCATCCTTGTCATACTGACCCCTGAGTCTTGGTTATTCACGATGTCTTTGTTGCACTTAGGAGGAAGGAAACAACTATATCACTGACAGCAACGCTGACCGAGAAAGCAGGAAAAGGAGGAGAACCTGAAAGGGAAAAGGAAGTACATCGAAAGCTACGGATGGGGTCAAAACCTCACAGCTCGGACATCAAGATTTGCAGGCTTTTCCAGCACAAGGGACAAAGAAAAATCTACAAGATCTTACCCCTCATTTAAGTCTCTGAACTCCCACAAAACCTAAGGCGTCAAACCCATGAGGGTGAAACATTTGTGCAGGGCAGTCTTAACTTTTTTCCTTGAGCGGAGAGAGAGCTACAGCGCTTGCATACATGAATGTCATGAGCTGGAGAAGCTGACCCCTCACAATCCTCACCTCCTTCCTCCCCACCCTCTGTTGTACACGTTGTACCAAGGCTTTTCTCACCCGTGATCCTCACTTCACCTCGCTGCTTCCCTTTCCGTGCCCTGTGCTTCCTCCACTCCCATGACATCCTCAGCCACTCGTCTGACCTCCAGAGCACTGGTGTGAGAAATAAAGTCCATGAAACAGATTGGTAGCACTGGGAAATGATTGGCACTGCTCAAACCCCTCCAGTGTCCACTAAGGAGAACCACGTTTTGTATTTCATTTTAAAAGTGACATCAGAGCTGTCATCGCAGTGAGGATAAATGAGAAGAGACTGAATCTTAGTTTCTTCCAGTAAACAGAAAATATGAAAGACAAACATGGCAAGCGGTCCAATGAGGAAAAAATTAGCCTGCTCCCTCTGCAAAATCTTATTAATGTTTCCCCCCGAAATACATGGAAAATGCTATTACTCTCTAATAAGCAGCTCTGTGACTCCAGACACAAAGTTAATTAAAGCAGTGAATTGTAAAACAGAGAGATATAAAATTAATCAGACATTAACCTCACTGTATGGGATATAACTCAGGTGCAGGTGAGAAGTTTGGCCCTTGAAGTAGATAGAAGAAACTTAATGTGCTGTCAGTGGCAATTAAGACTGAAAGCAAAAAAGACCCCGAGCTGTATAGCTGCACACTTTCTCTTGGATGCTGAACTTACAGAAACTGTCTGAATTTCCTAAAACCTTACTAATTTCTACTATGATTAGTATCAGAGAACTTTTTTTTTTTTTTTTCATTTTCCCAACAGAATTCCTGGAGGAAACTGCCACACAGGTTACAGGGACTCTCTGGAGATGAGGACAGAAAGCTAATTAATGTTAAAACAAGAGACTGAAGAGAAGATGTTTGTCCTTCTGTCTGGAACGAGAAGTAGTAACGTGTTACAGAAAATCAATTATTAGGCTGAGGCAGGAGTACTGGCATTAGGAAAAGGTACTGGGCTAGGAGAGCTCTTGGCTGGATCCAACACGGCTGTCGTCACTTTGCATTTTCACGCAGCACAGGGCCCATTTCTCTTGAGGTACCACAGAATCTGTAACGAAGAATTTGTTAAGAAGCAACAAAAAGGAATAAAACAAGTGGCAGAAGGGACAAAACAGAAGGAGCATTGGGTTTCTGGGAAGGTAAGAGAAGAAGGAGGAAATACAATTTCATCTGCTATCCCAGAGAAAAGAAAGAAAAGAGCATGCAAGAGAACGTGAAGATACAAACTATTATTCCTTCAAAATATTTCAAGAAGGAAAATTGTAATCACCAACAAAGTTAAGGCAATTAAATGAGTTGAGTGGCACAAAAAAAGGCTGTAATAAAGAATGCTGGTAATAAAGAATGCTATTAAGTTATTATGCTTTTATTGTAATATTTCTTCCCCTTACTTAGAAAAGCCTCACAAATACTGAATCTGAAGTTCTACGAAAGTGTTACAGTAAGAAGGCAACATAAGGTACCTAGGGGTATGGTTTAGAGATTGGTGGGAAAGGTTGGACTCGGTGATCCAGTGTGTCTTTTCCAACCTGGTGTTTCTATGATTCTAATGCTCCATGGTCTTTCAGGGAGAAGAGGAGGCTGAGGGGAGACCTGATCGCTCTCTACAGCTCCCTGAAAGGAGCAAGCTGAGTGTTGGTCTCTTCTTCCAAGTAAGAAGCAATTGGATGAAAGGAAATGGACTCAAGTTGGGACAGGGGAGGTTTAGATTGGGTGTTAGGGGAAAATTTCCTTACTGCAAGAGTGGCGAAGCATTGGAACAGGCTTCCCAGGGCAGTAGTGGAGTCATCAGTCCCAGAGATGTTAAAAAAAAAACACGTAGCCATGGGACTTTGGGACATGGTTTTGTAGGCACAATGGTGTTGGTCTGATGTTTGAACTGGATGATCTTGGAGGTCTTTTCCTTAGAGGTTCTAAGATTCTGTGACTCCGTGAAAGACAGTTGGGTTCTTCTTTGATGTCCCAGCCCAGGAGCCTGCTGCAATACATATGCAGAAACATAAAACCAGATTCCCAGCCGCAAGCGCTAATTCCCATCTGGTGGAATGATAATAGGTCATTCAAACCCCAGCATTTTTAATGCAGGACGCATTGTATTTTTTCACGTTTTACCATATTCAGTCTTTCTGAAAGAGAGAGTTCCAGGAGCAGTGAGGCAGCAAGCCCACTGGTGTCCTAAAAAGTCATTTTGAGGGAATCTGGCCATCGAGATGCTCTCACATCACCTGGCTGAGGGGGTCGGGTGTTGTCTGAGGGCCTGTTGCCTCCGCTCCAGTGGGAGGTGCCCCTGCCCATGGCAGGGGATTGGAACTGGATGATCTTTAAGTTCCCTTCCAACCCAAACTAGTCTATGATTCTGTGTTTTATGATCTTCCTCACAGCTGAACTTTTCAACTCTCACTTCTTGCACATATTCTTAGATTCCTTGGGCACCTCTTCAAGGTTACATCTTGTCCTAGCTGGTTCTTCTTTCTCTTATCATTGCACTACTCCTTATTAATCTGTCTTAATTAGACATAGCCACATTCTTTCCCATGAGGGGCACGGGTTAGTGATTGACAGGAATGGTTCTACCCAGTGATCCAATGGGTCTTTTCCAACCTGGTGATTCTATGATTCTTCCTGCATCCTTGTTAAAATCTCTTATTTAAGCATAAGCATGCAGGCATAGGTGAGTTATTATTCAAGCTATCCCTCTATTTCAGTTCTAAAATCACAAAAATGATACATAACCTTCAAAGATACAACAGGTTAGCAACTCATAACATATATAGGAGGATGTCCCAGCCCATGGCAGGNGAGGGGAGGGCTGCGGGGCAGGGGAGTCACCGGCAGGACCGGGGTTCCCCGCGGGCGGGCGGGCCGCTCTCGCCGCTATTTAACGCGGCCCCGCGCGCTGCCCGCCTCACAGCGCCGCCTCCCAGCACCATGCCGGGGCTCCGAGCCTTCCTCCTCGCCTCCCCCCTCCTCCTCCTCGTCGCGGTGCCGGGGCCCGCGGGGGCGCAGCGGGACCCCCTCCCCAGCCCCGGCGGGCGGCGGGCGGCGGCGGCGGCGCTGCAGCAGCGCAACTTCCAGAGAGCGGAGCCCGCGGCGCTCAGGGCGCTCGGGCAGCTCCGCAAGGCGAGCAGCAAGGTAGGAGGGGGGAGAATGGGGGGGGGATGGAGAGAATGGGGAGCACTGAGGTACGNTTTCTTCCTTTGCCCCTTATTCAACCCTGGTTCCCTTGGAGCCCCCCAGGCTGGTGTGGGGAGAAGGGAGGGATGCGGAGAGGAAGGAAGGATGCAGGGAGAAAGGAGAAGGATGCGGGGNCGGTGCCGGGGCCCGCGGGGGCGCAGCGGGACCCCCTCCCCAGCCCCGGCGGGCGGCGGGCGGCGGCGGCGGCGCTGCAGCAGCGCAACTTCCAGAGAGCGGAGCCCGCGGCGCTCAGGGCGCTCGGGCAGCTCCGCAAGGCGAGCAGCAAGGTAGGAGGGGGAAGAATGGGGGGGGGATGGAGAGAATGGGGAGCACTGAGGTACGGGGGGAAAATGGGGCGCAGCAGGGTATGGGGGGAGAAAGAATGGGGGGATGGAGAGAATAGGGAGCAGTGAGGTACGGGGGAGAAGAGGGGCAGG
>WAAB01010310.1:0-29645 GCA_013389865.1 Piaya cayana
ACTTCCACCCAGCTTAGTGTCCTAATGATGACTAGGACAGCTTACTGTGCTGCTTCTCTAGCAGATGTTGAGGTAATTGAAACTCTCCAGCAAGATCAGAGCCTGCAAGTGTGATGCTTCCTGTAATTGAAGTAAGAACATTTTATCAACACCTAACCCTTGATTGGGTAGCTTGTAGTAAACACCATACATAAGGTTTCCTTTCTTGGCTTGGCCTCTAATTTTCACCTATAAACTCTCAATATGTTCATGGCTCTTTTTCAAAGATGGCTATGTGCAATGAATCAGGTTTTTTATATGAAAGGTAACCTTTCATCACCACCTCTCTTTCCATGTCTGTCCTTTCTGAGCAGTTAAAAGCCATCGACTGTAGTGCTCCAGATGTGTGATTTGTCCCATGATGTTTCAGAGACAGTGATTAGATCATAGCTTTCTAGCCACACAGTGGGTTCTAGCTCCTTTTGTTTGTTACCCATGCTGCATGCATTGATATAGAGACAGTACAGCTGGGCTATCCATCATGTCATCTTTTTAGAGGAAAATGTGCTAATGTCTTTGGGGCATCTCATGTGTTTCCCTTCTGGCTCCTAATATATCATCAGCTCCTGAATCTTCTCTGTTATCTAAAACTCTATACCCTTCCCCTGTGAAATTTAGTTTAATGCTTTTCCTATAAGTCTGAGCAGCTTGTTGGTGAAGAGCCTTTTGCCTTACTTTGTCAGATAAATCTCTTCAGTGCAGGCAGCAACCCTATTGTAGGCAGGGTGGGCAGCCCTACCTACGTGTCCTGCTTTCTCAAACTGCCATAGAGACTACCAGTGCTGTTCACAGCCGATGCCATCCCTGTTTACACAGCCTGTTTGTGGTGGTCCTGGTAGCTAGCATTCTGCAAGGGCCAGACATATACTGCTTCCCATGATTTGAACCACAAGCACTGTCCCACTCCCATCTACCCATCTCATGAGACCAGCAGAGCTGCTCTGGGAATAAGTACCTCATCTCATGTGATCAAGTAGCACCATGGCAAAATACCACACAACTGGGCTAAAAGTGAAGTGCTGTGTTTCTGTGTTTCATTTCTTGTGTGCCTTAGGGTTTGGGAGGATCCTACCTATGCCCTGTTCATCAGTTTCTCTTTGTACTGGTACTTCATCCTAGTGATGACTGAAAACACTGCTGGAGCTATGGGAAGTTGCTGCCTTGTCCCAGTGCAATACACTGCTCCTGTATCTTCATAAATTCAATACTGTAACACAGAATTACTAAATCCTGCTGTCTCCCCACCCCATGCTTTGAGAACTGGGTAGGATGGCAGTGTTTTTTTAAATAAGTTTAAGTTATTCAATAGCTGAGTTGAATTTTACAATTCCCAAACTATTTAGGGAATTATTTAACTGAAATAATGGAAAGTCAGCAGACTGGGGGGATTAAGCAAAACAGATATCCTAGTTAAAAAAAAAAAAACATTCTTGTATTACTGGAAATGGGATGGTTTGAATTACTTGACTCACCCAATCTAGATACTGCTCAATTCCTCTTCTATATCTACATTCATAGTCTTTATGGATATTCTTTAAGAGGAAATAACATCTTAGCAGCTTTGCTATAAACATTGTTCCACTGCCTTTTTCGGGATTAAGTTGGCAGCAAAAATACAGAAGAGGGATTTGTGTTTATTATTGTTTTATAGAGATGTGACCTGAACTGTCTTGTGGTGAGACTTCAGTATAATGAATCCCTGTTTAGCTTGTGCAATGGTAAAAATAATATCCGACAAATTTACTCCCCCTAAAACAAAAACAAAAAACCACAAACCAAAAAGCAAAAAACCCAAAACAAACCCCCCATACCTAACCAAAACAATAAGACAAAAGGCCCAAAGCCCTTTTTATGCATTTAAGTTCAGGCCTGGTGTTATGCACATGGATAAAAATTTAAGAAATCTTCGCAATAGTTTTCATAGTCAAATATGAACTCAGTGTTTTTGTGTGAACCATTAAAGGCAAAATGAGAGATGGATTCTAGAAATATGAACCAGGTATTTTTGTAAGCCAGAGTTAAATGAAACATCTACTGCAGTAAATGAGATGCACTCAGAGTTCAAAATTGCAAAATTGACTTAGCATTTTGAAGACCACTTGCAATTTAACATATTCTTCCTTTTAGAATTCCACTTCATTCTGATAACATAGTCTGTCTCTTCTCTATCTCTCTTTCTGGCAATAAGCATCCATTTTAAGTACTCTGTCTGAAAAGACTGGACTTCCTTTTAGTAGAACTTATATCCACATGCAATTATAGTTCTCTATAAATGATCCTATTAGGCAGTGTAGTATAAATCAGAGGTCAGTTTATAAAGAGGCTCAGCACTTCTGCATGTTACTGAGAACCTTAACTTTATGTACTTCACTAACTGCCTGGTTAGCAATTTAAAAAGTCAGTGTAGTGAAACAGTGTATACTGTAAATGGACTGCTTAGGATTTGACTGACCGTTGTAGGTCCCTTCCAACTGAACTCATGTCCTGTTCTGTTCTGTTCTATTCTATTCTGTACTATTCTGTACTACCCTGCCCTGTGTTGCCCTGCCCTGCCCTGTTAGTACAAGCGAATTTGCAGAAAGGCAATAATGAAAATCTACTTTAAAAGGAGCAATAATTAAGTGTATTTTTGATTTGTCAGTACTCTGAAGCTTTTGTCTGAAAGTTTATAAGAAGATATCAAAGTTAGGGTCAAATACCATCATAACATACGCCTATAAAGTAGGCTTAGTGAATGAAAAGCTTGGAGTATAGCCTAGCACCTATTGTGGTTTTTTTATTAAACTTGTAGATTCTATATTATTAACAAATTCAGAAATCTATTCAATGACACTATTAAACTGGTATAAAAATGAAAGTATTGCCTTATTGTCAGTGTCTTAATTGGGGATGAAACAGGTGTAACAAGCTGTTGAAATAACCTAAGATTAAGCAATTATCACTATAAAAAGATACATAAAAAAACTTTTTAAAGTTAAAATGAAGCTAAGGTGGATTTAAAGTTTCCCTCAAGAGCTGCTATGGTATGTACTGATTCAAGACAAAAATACAACTCTTGCTATAAAACTCTTGGTCTTTTGTGTTTGTTATTGGCAAATCTATTTCAATCTGGAGTTACAGTTCTTCTCACGACTATAGAATTTCACTATAAATTTTAAAGGGAGAAAATGAAAGTTACTGGTTACTCATGCTTCGAAGGAAGTGCTGGCCTGCTCTGCAGTTTCTCTCAAAAATCTAATCTTGCACAATTGAATGACTTCACAATAACATGCAACACTATAGGCCTGGGGATGAATGACTGGAAAGCTGCCTGGTGGAAAAGGACTTGGGGTGTTAGTCAGTTAAGGCTCTTACTGTAATTAGGTGATGCTGAAGTTTCCTCATTTATTTTCATTTGCCTATACCTTGTGCTATATTTACCTATAAAGTTATGATAAAACCTCTTACAAGGAAATAAATTATATAATTTTTTTAGCAGTTAAGGAGTTATAATGTCCACAAGAGAGATGAAAAGATGGTGGAAAAAGACTGTTGGAATTCTGAAGCACTCCTAAATCTGTACAAGAAATACTTGAGTGGAAAGACATCACTCCTTCATTGTTTTATTTTCATTTTCTTCAAGTTCTGGAGACACAAGTCAGTCAAAACAGTGGACTTTTTAATATTGTTGATATGTATTCTCTAGATCCTGTGATGAGTTATATCATAAGGGCTCTGCTCAATATCGCCTGTAATGTCCATTTCTCACTTGTTTTTTTCTGTTTAAATTTTTTATGCAATGTACATAATTTCTCTTCTCAGCTTGGATCATAAGATTTTATTCACTGAAATCAGGAACTTTACATTTGACTTAATGTCTTTCAAAAGCAGGTGAAAGTATTGGGATGCTTTATGTAATATAACACATAGGGAGAAGAAAGAGTTTATCTTAAAAAATTGTCTTAATTTGTATGTAAAATATTTTCACAATATTTTTTTAGATTCTCAGACTTTAAAAAGCTTTAAAAACTCTAATTTAGAGCATCAGACTGAAACACAATGATGATATAATCATAGTATATACATTGCTTGTCTTGTAACTCACTGTAGGTAAAGAACTGTGGATGAAGATCTAAGTGCACTGGAGCCAATAAGAAATCCATTAGTTATGTCTAATGGGCCAAGATTTGAATGTATTTAATCCCCTTATTTCATAAAACCCACCAACATGACAGTCTGCATTTTTAAACAAAGTTTTGTATAGTTTCCTTGAAAGCACATATGCATGCCTCTAGCACTATTACTGAGATTTGGCTGACTAGAAAAAAAAAAAACTTTAATATTTTATTTTGTATTGTATTTCTCATAATTGCTGAGGTTGTAATATTTTATGAAGACATTGGAAGGAAAGAAATGTAAAGTATAACACAATCTAGTCACCCCTTGGATATGAGCCCCATATAACAAGAGTAAAATTGTGAGGTAGCTGGTAATGCCAGTATGCTGCTCATGAGGGGGCAGGGGAGCATTGTACTAAGGTCTGTAGGGTTAAAGTTACATGACTCTATCAGCCAATGAGATGTACTTTTAAGAAGACAGCACAAAACAAATGCATTTTTCCTGAACTATTTCAGACCTCCATGTCATTCTTTGCAATCACAGACTGACTAGCACTGAATGACCCAAATGTTACTACTTTACAATACCTTGTCGAGACAGCTCTGTTGTAATGACCACTGGCTAAAAATATGCTCCCTATGTGTTTAGGGGCTTCCATTGCAGAACAGACTATATATATATTTTTTTTTTTTAATGTCTCCAAAAGCCTAAAGAAGTTATCTGGGAATATTGAATGAATAAAGCTTTTCCGGTGATGGATATTAAGTTCTTTGTTCAATAGTTATCTGCAGGTAAAAGCTAGCAACTGAGACATTTTCATCTTTTCAATTCTCCTTACTAATTGAAAATGATGACTCCCTTTTAGGGAATCAAAATAATGTGTTTCTTTGACATTCATTAGTGCCAGGTCTCCTGCAAGAGCAATGGTTCATTTAGAGCTTACATTGATTAGGAGAAGTAATAATAATACAAGACATAATGCAATTACTGTTTGAAAAGTGGCAAGGCTTATAACAGACATAAATATGGTTTCAGATTTTTCCATATTTTTTTCCACTTATTTCCCATACCATCTGTGGAATGTATTATGTATCTTGCCTAAAAATAAGAACCATACTTGAGATCTGGGAAAGGGTAAAATAAATGCTTGTAACCTTTAGCAGAACTTAAGAGAAGAGAATAAAATCAGAAGGAACATAGATTTCTTCACTGACACAATGTTAATTTACATAAGATCAAATCTTACACATGTAAAGAAAATCAAAACCAATCTCTGTAAGTATGCTGCATAAGATTATGTTTCAATTTCTGCTAGAAATGTTGAACCATCATTTAGCATTCACTCAGGTATGTGACTGTTTTTGAGAGAGTATCATAAGTATTCTTTTTCACATTTGATCTGTGTTCCATTTATAACAAATAATGTCTGATTGTAAATATTTGTACTCTGTGAAAATATTTTTATGTTTGAATGGCAAGTAGCTACCTAGCTCCCTCATGTTTGTGTTATAATCACATCCATAACTAATTGAGTTTCTATGAAAATTTTTCAAAGTGGAAAAGTATCAAATAATACGTTGATTTACACAGAAGATTGTTTATCCCACAGCTAGTGTCAGATTGCGACTAACTGATCATGACAAAGATTTCATGCTCATGTATTTCAAATGGGATTGTGCTTGTCCTTGCAAGGCATAATCAATGAAACTTCTATGCTGATGACAATATTTTAAGGAGAAATATGGTCATTAAAGCTTTTTACCTTTAATACAGATGATTTAGTTACTAGTTTTGTAAATTTTTGGAGATTTGTCTGTGAAGCTTCTTCACAGAATCACAGAATCACAGATACAGAATTCTTCTGTATCTTTTTCCTTTTACTTGTTTGTTTGATAGAGAGGGAAAAAAACAAACAAACCTAACAAAACCAACCAAATAAATAATCACACACACATACACACAAATCCCACACTCTCTACCTATTGTTTTGATTTTACTGTGGGAAACAGGAGAAATCAAACACACATTTTGCCCTAGACTCTCAATTGTTTTTCATAAAGGACTTGGATTAGTCCTTAATAAAAATATAAACTTTTCAGTTCCAAATTTGCCTAAAGGGTTGCTTATAGATGTTGTGCTCCCAAAAGTAGACTGATAAGAGAATAATAATGCTTTTGTCCATACAACCTTAACCAGGGCCTCTAAGCATTATTATCCAATTTACATCATAAAGTCTCTGAGGAGGGAACCATCTTTCTGATGTTTGATTTGTCCTATGCAATGATTGTCCTTGTCTGTGAGTGCAGCTCCTAACTGTTAATGGCACAGGAATTATTGAAGTATGAAAGAAAAAAGATCTTCACTTCTGTTATGCATAAGACTAGGAGCTGTCAGAGTACTATCAGTCAGACTGGCACCAACAGATCCAGGGGCTTCTGCATGGCTTTACTCTCACATCTCATAGTGAAGGTACAATACAGCTTCCAGCTTGCAATCTGCCTCCTCAGAGGTCAAGACTGTTAGCATTTGTTTGTGTTGATACAGATGGTTTCTATGATGCGAGGCTCATCATTTTGTTTTATTTCCAGAAATGATCTCATCTTCATTTACAAATGCTAAAAATCTGCTTTTAAATGAAAGACATTATAATCACTTCTCTTGATGCATGGAAGTTTCTGCTTCTTGTCAGAAATGCAGAGTATAAATCATTGGTTATTTGATCAGGAAAGAAAGCTTGGGCCTTTGTGAAAAACATATTTGCTCACATTTATGGAATGGAATGGAATAGACTAGGCTAGACTAGACTAGACTAGACTAGAATAATTTCATTTCAGTATGAAGGGACCTACAGTGATATTCTAGTCCAACTACCTGACTAATTGGGACTGAACAAAATTTAAAGCCTGTTGTTAAGGGTGTTGACCAAATGCTTCTTCAACATTGACAGGGATATGTATTGACCACCTTTCTAGGTAACCTGCTAAAGTGTTTGACCACCCTCTCCATAAATAAATGCCAGAATAAACCTTTCCTGACACAATGACATCAACCCTCAGCCACCTTTTCTCCAAACTAGACAAACCCTAAGTCCGTAGCTGCTCCTCATGGGATATTCCTTCCAGTCCTTTCACCAGCTTAGTTCCTGTCCTCTGGATGCATTCAAGGACCTTTACATCTTTCTTAAATTTTGGGGCCAAGAAGTGCACACAGCACTCAAGATGAGGCCACGATAAGGCTGAATAGAGTGGTGTCATTAACTGGCTGTGTGTACTGTGCTTGATGCCCCCCCGGATCTTATTTGCCCTCCTGAACACAATGCCAGAACACACTGCTGACTCATGTCAACCCTGCTGTCAACCAGCATCCCAGATCGCTTTCTGCAGGGCTACTTATCAGCCACTCCTGTTCTGATTTATTCTAATGATTTCTCCTGTGATTTTAGTGAAGGATCAGGTGAAATGCAAGCTAGTTTCACTGATGTCTTTATAATGTTTACTGGAGTTGGCTAGCCATGCCACTGTTCGATGAGAGAGAATCAAACCTAGCTAGCCATCTACTTTTCTGAGAGTTGATTTTTTTTTTATCTCTTAGACCCCTTTATGAAGCTATTTAGCTTATGATCTTTCTTCATAAGGGATATTTTTGTTAAAAGTCAATAGTTTAACTCCAACACCCCCCATGACCTTCATAGAGGATATGTTCATGGAAAGCATTTATCAGAAAATATTGTAAGGATTTACTTCAAATACAGTCTTCTGAAAGAGCAAATTTATAGAGAAGAAAAAATTCATTGTGCATGCCTGCTAAAGGAACACAGAGCTTGAGTTATTATTTCTTCTTCATAACTGCGTTCAATATATTCAATAACCTGTGGGACAAATTTTTCTCACATTCATGATGAAATTCTCCAGCAGTTTAAACCAATACGACTTCTACTTCTCAATTTAAGGCATCCAGTTTTCACCTTCAGATTGCTTTCCTTAAGAGAAAACATCTTCTCTTACTGCAAAGAAGGTCTTCCTTTCATTTTAATAACTTCACTGTCATTTGCAAAGATAATAACAGGAAGCAAATCACTCAGACAAAGTAGTATCTCAGTCTGGTAATCAGTTACCTATACAGCTGACTCATCAAGGACAAATTGCTGGCATCTTGATATCTGTTAAAAAAATGGTACCTAAAAGAAGAATATATTAAAATTCCCATATCTGGAAACATATTCTATGTCATCTCAACAAGGAAATTTACATTTAGAAGCATTAAAGAGACAAGTTAAATCAGAAGTTATAAATTGATGGCATTTACCCTTTCCACTTTTTGCTTTTTTCTGAAGGCAGTGCTCAGTGTGCATGACTTTGATATACCCTGCCTAAGAGAAATTAAATTGATGGCTTAGGGAATTAATTTATAGAGAGATATCACTTCAGAAATTCTAATGAATCACCTATGCAATTCTGCTTATAAGAAGAAGTAAATAAAAGGCAAGGTCAGAAAAATGAGAAATAGCAGTGTTGGTCAGATATTAATACAGTTAACATGTACACAACATCATGTATTCTGCTTAGGAAACAACAGAGCATCTCTTCATTGGCAAAATGGAAGATGCTCACTGTTGTTTACAGGAAAAGCAAGACTGCATAAAAATTGCTGAGCAGGATCTTTGGTTAGACTCACCGATCACTACCACATGGCATTGATTAAAAATATAATTGAAACAGACTGATCAGCAGAAAGTTCCTGTACTCAAGAGTACAGTAACAAAAGTTTGAACCTACTCAGCATGCTGGTAAGCAAGTTGGGATTTTCTGGCTTTCTTTTTTATTTTTTTGGTTATTTGTAAGGACAAGAGCACGATCACTTGATTTATACCAGTATTCAAAGAACTACATACAATTCAGTGTGCTGTAAGTTGGCACTCTAAATAATTATTTTCCATGTTACCATTTTTTCCCTTGATACGCCCCATAAATAGAATATTCAATCAAAAGCAGTTGACAGCAATGACATCATTCAAGTGGTAAGGCTGATCTGCAGATGTTAAACAAATTTGATTAAGTTGCCTGTAAGCAACTACTTGTACTTTAGTAAAAGAGACATTTTAAATACTCTTACAAAATATTCTAAAATACACTGGTTTAGGATAGGGTAAATTGAACCCTGAAAACAGATTTTTTTAAAAGGATAAGAAATAGCACAGTGTTCTTCATGTCTAGGCTTCTGGAAAATACAGACTAGTTAAAAAAAACCCAGGACTTGGTGTGTCTCTTCTGGACCTAAGTTGTAACATCTATGAGCTTCTCTATTTTTATCTTTCAGAATAGGATAATGTTGCCAAGCAGATAAAGATTGCAGATATATTGATTATTAAAATATTGGGCATTCTAAAGTATGATGATCTTAATGCAAAAATAACAGAGAAGCAGTGAAGAACCTATAATAGGAATGTTAATTTCTTCCTATACTCAATTTATACTTTTCTTTTTTCCTGTTTTACAGAGTTCCCTAATATTGGCTACAGTCAAAATAAGGTCAAACATTTCCAATAGCAGCTGTTACAAGAAATTTCTTTTTATGTGGACTTTCCCCAGGGCACTGACTCTTTTCTGTGTCCTACAAAATAGAAGGCTTCCTGATTAAAGTAACACTTAAAATATTGAAGCATCTGGCACTAGTGCTGAAGCTAAAAAATTGTTATATTGTAAGGCCAAGAAATAGCTGAATGCCAGGAAGTATTCCCTATTTGGAATCAATAAAAAATATAAATATTCAAGGAACATTTTAATCCTATTTATTTTTTAACTTAGAGAAAAAAAAACCTGGGCTCCCCATTCTGAAGAGTAAGAGAGAGATCTAATGTAGAGCTAAATTCCTGACTCTTGATTTTTTGATATACAGTAATTGTTCTGTTATTCTGTATTTTATTTTTTTGTAATATGCAGCTTTAATTAAAAATTGTAGTTTTGTCATGATTTTGTCTGAAAATTTCAGATCAGATGAAGTATTTGCTATCTTTGAAACCACTGCAGTGGTTTTTGAACAGTGTATTTTTCTTGGTCCCATTTTCTTGGTTCCTATTTCCATTTTAATGATAGGTTAGAATGAGAATGAGAATCCGGAAAGACTTGCCTTGAACTCTATAATGAGTAAATCAGAGGTGAAGTTCCTTTAACCTGGTTAAAAATAGGTTCTGCAAATGTCAGTTGTAGATTTCAGCAAAATCATCTATTTTATCTGTGTCCACATGAGCATGAGAATAATAGAATAGAGTTCCTTTCTCAGATGTTTTCAACAGAATACAAGTAAATTCACAGTATCTGTGAAAATAATGATGAATGTATCAGAAACTCTGCAACCCAGCTTTGTGAAATGATAGCCCTTTGATACAGAATTGGTCTGAAATGTGTTTATCAGACTCCTTTATCACCTGCTACTTTAATCTCTTTTTTTTCAAAGATACTACTTGAACTTTGTCAGAATTCCTATAACGCTCCCTGTCTTCTTGTGGTGTCAAATAGCTTATATACCTGATGCAATGCAGAAACAAGAAAAGAGAATTTTAAAAACCCTTTCTGGTTCAAGCCATTCATATTTTTATCCTTTAACTTTGTGTATTCTATTTCCTATCCCACATGAAGTGGTAAACTTTGAGCCATTGATGTAAGGAGCTAAAATGTCATATTTTTAAAGTTGATTGCCTTCTCTTTATGTTGTGTATCTGTTCTTCCTGGTTACCCAGGAATCACATGAAAATCCTAGGAATCACATTAAAGTCCTGTTAGTCACAGTTGACACTTTTTCATATGTTTGAGGATCAGACATTTCTTGAATACTGCCTAAGGACAATAGAGCTGAAGGTTACCTTTGACATGGTTTCAAGTTCTGATTGCACATTGTGCCATAATAATTTTCTGAAGCATGCTGTGTAGTTTGCACATGGGCTGCATGAACAGTTATATTCAAGGGGATGACTGGCTTCTGAAATAAAAGAAAAAAAAATCAAAATGGGAAGACCAAAAATCTTCCCAGCAGAGAAATCTCTAGCAGCAGAAAAATTGCTTTGATGCCAGGTAAAAAAAAAAAAGGCAGATACAACCAAATAAGAACTAAATAATTATTCTGTTTAATTCAGAATGAGTTTGATGATGAGACTTAAGATAAAAGGACCTCCACTTTTTAGAGTAGTTATTAAGTATTTATATATTTAAGTGTAGTTATTTTCAGATTGCCTCCTACTGCATTTTTTTAAGTCATTAGTTATCTAAATCTTCAATAATTTTATGATAGAGGCAGAGCATCGAGAATAACTGAATGAATGCTGCATGTGCACGCTGAAGGTAAGGTTTATCATCTATGACAGAAATACGGAGTTCTGTGGCTATCACTAAACTAGATGTGAACTTTCCTAGTAAAAGTTCCAGTGATACACTTGACAGGCTCTTATGTTTAGAAAGTAGTCTGATCTGGAAAACCCAGCTTGAGGCAAGAACAAAGAACCAATTAAAAATGCATAAATACTATTTACTTTTCAAAACCACTTTTTTAAAGGAAGGTATAAATAAATATCAACACATTATACAAACATATATTCTCATTGATATTAACTCTTCTAAAGTCATGAGCGTACTATTGCTCAATTATGTTTAAGAGTTTTGCTTAGCTTTCATATCCTGATTAAATTGTGTTGTAAATTATAATTATCTCTTTCTTGAAATGAGCTGTTTTGAAATCTTCTGAAGATTTTACTGATAAGATTATTAATATTTGATTTGTGATAGTGGAAATCTAGATTCCATGTAAGCAAGATCTAGACTTTATATGAATATGGAAAACAGAACAGGTGTAGTATTTTTACTTATACTTCTTAGCAGTAATACTTCGTTTTCTTAAGTGATACTAATCCATATCTACCCAATTTGTTGGGCTCGAATCTCACTAGTTTCTCTCTCTCTCTGTATGCCACACACAGATAGGTATGTAACTTTATAAATGCCATGATCATTATTGTGGAATAAGTTAAAATAGCATGCATTTATTTCATCATGGAGAGAAAAAACTTACCAAAGACCTTGACAGAAATAGAAGAAAAAAGTTATCTGTTTCTGAAGAACAGTGTCTGGTGCAGTGGGAATCATGACATTCCCCACTGCCATTAACAAGTGGCACTTTTCTTATGGGAAATGTGTATATAATTATAATTATTATTTTCCCTCTCCCTTCTACTTCTAGTCATTACTGTAAAAGAAAACATCATTCCTGTTTTGTTTGGGTTTGTTGTTTTTTGGGGTTTTTTTGCAAGATCCGAGAACTCTTAAAATGTAGCAGGGGAGAAAGATTATAGAGCATAAACAACACAGTAAGAGATGCTAACAAAATTTATAACTTCATATATAATATAATATAAACTTGCAGCCATGGTGGGCATGAATTAAAAAAAAAAAACAAAAAACCAAAAAAACCAAGAATGGGGGAAACAGGGAAAATATAGAGAGATCTTTACAGAATTGTTTTTAAGTTAGTAACTGGAAAAAAAACCCTCCTACCAAATGGTAATGACTTGGTCAAAAATACACTGAACTTTTAAAGTTATATTCAGATTTTAATTTATTTCTTCTAAGTTCTGAAAAAATGTCAACCCTAAAAGAAGTTAATCAAATGGGGAAAAATCAACAAGATCACTTAAATTTCAGTGCCCCACAGAAACTGGAAGTTGCTGTCTCAGGTGTGCCATGGCCCTAGAAGTGTTTAGTACTGGAGATATAAAAATATACACAAAGAGAACTGATGGAAAAGATTCTTTAGGGACTCTAGTGGCCAGGAGCTTTGGGAATTCCCCATGGCTCTCAGAGCCTGGCAGCCAAGCCTCAACTCTGGGCATCTGGGGACACAAGGGGATCCCAAGCACTGGGCACCTCCCTGGGGACTGGGTCCACAGGTGGGCCCAGCTCAGGGATCTGTGGCCAGGCAGGGCAGGGCTGGGAATAGCTGGAGACTGACCCTGCTGCTGCCTTGCTGGGGCTGGGGCTGGGGCTGATGACCCTGGGCAGGGTTAGGGGAGAGGGGTCCAGGCAGGGCCAGTTGGGCTGGTGGTAGATTTCAGTGTAAAACAGCAGAGTGGTAAGTAGAGAAAAATAAAATTATATTAAAATGGAAACAATAAAATTACATTAGTCTTGTTCTCTCCAAGGCTGTTTCATAGTCAGTTGTGTCAGAATGTATTACCAAGTTGTCTGCATGTTGAAGACACATATAAAGTTTTTGTTTTCAAAATGACAGGTGCAGTCATAAAATAAATTGATCCTGTAAGGTGCTTATCAGTTGGTTCTGATCCAGCAAAAGTTTCACTTCTAGTTCAGTCTCATTAATACCTTTATTCCTTTAAAATGCACTGGAAATCCATTGACAGAAAAAAAAAAAGGAAAGAAAAGAACCTAAACAACCTCTAAACCCAAGGATGCAATTATAGCAGTTTCATTCATCCAGTGAGGCATTTCAGTTTTTAGTAAAGATTTATGTTGAAACCGATAAAGGACTGCTGAAGTTATATTTGAAATATGTTTTGCTTATTGTAAAAAACATTATTATTATTATTATTATTATTATCATCATCATCATCATCGTCATCATCATCGTCATCATTGTCATCATTATTTATCAATCTGTTTATTTTTTATTCTTTTTGTTTCCTTTTAATTAGTGTTATTAGAAATAGGCCCGGTCTTACCTAATGTTTATGAAAGATGTCTTTATAAAAAAGATATACAGCATATATGCACTATTATCATTATTTTATTGAAGCATGCTAACATTAAACATAAAATCTCTAATTCTGTCATTTAGAATATTTGGCTGGCTTGATTCTATCAATCCTCAAGGTAGGAAAGGGCAGAAAATGAAGAAATAAGTCTCTAAAGGTCAAGTAGCCCTAAACGGAATAGTATTTATGTCTTTTTCAGTGCTTGGTATATGAGAGGCTATAGGAAAAACAGAAGGTGAAAAAATAAACTGAACAGGCAAAACATGAAGTACTAACTACCCACCCCTCCCCCCCACCCTCCACTAACGAACTTGAACTCACAGCAGCTGTTTTTCTGACTGTAAACAAGAAAGACTGCTTTTGAGAAGAAACAGAAAGAACCACCACAAACCCTAAGATTAATTGAGGGTTAAGGGGGTTGAGGAGATATCACCTCCTTATCTATCCGCTGCACTGAGATCTGGTACAGGCAGGTTTTGTGTGAGAATCTGAGGACCTAAATTATTGAGGAAACCTTAGAAGCTAGACAATGTCAAGACTATAACTACCTGCTTCTGACCCGGTGGTTGTGGTGGATAATAGCCTGGTGGTTACTCACTTCAAAAGAGTAAAATGGGACTCCTAACTTGTACTGTGTAAAATGTAACCAGTAATTTTGTGCTCAGGGGTATTTGAATCTGAGTTCTGCCCTTTTCTACACTAAGTTTTGGCTTGTTCTTCTTTTTTGCTGCTATTCCTGAAATATTACATTCTCAGCCACATATTTTCTCAGTTTGATGAAAATGAACAGTGGAGAGTGCTATACAAGGATTCAACACATCTTGGTGCATAGGACACTTCTGGAAACAATTTGTCTTGAGATATGACTTTTCTATTCATTGTGAAAAAATACTTAGAATCTTTCAGAAGCAGGACATTTCTAAGGCAATTTTCTCTATACTCCTACCACATGTAAAAATGTCTTCTTGCAGTAACTCTATTATCTTCAGGGTGCAAGAGGAAAACAAACAAACAAACAAAACAAAACCAGTTCTCAAAGTTTCTGCTGTCTTTTCGGTAGGAGATAGTAATCTAAAAAGTGACCTTCCTCAATCAGATAATAGCTTGAGGGGGAAAAAATATTTGACACTTGTCTGTCATTAACTCAAAACATTTTCTCAGTTCAAATGAATTTTGTTTCCCAAAGGGCTTTAAAAAATTAATAGGAATGAAGAGTAGCATTAAAAAAAAACCACCACATATAAAAAATACCCTGACCTTTTTAATTTTGAAGGAATTAAAAAGCTGTTAGAATTATATCAACTGACTTTTAAAGAGAATAATGTTCTTACAGAAACTTATTAAGAAATTGATAATTACATTAGATAAAGCTGATTATATTAAGAATGTAGTCTGAAAGTCAATTAAAAAAAGAAAGAGGATATTTTTCATGTGCTAAATGTAATAAAAATAATAATAATAAGCTTGCAAGCTTATGCTGTTGAAAAATAGTAAAAATATGACTTTTTTCAGCTCTGTGACTTTCAAGCAATGGCAACCAACAATTTGACTCAGCATTCAAGTGTTGATAACAACTGTTGGCACTGTGCAAAACCTCACTCTGTAGGACTCCAAAGTACCTGAAATGTTTAGGGGATTACAATTTGTGTGTAATGGAATTCAAAAAGCCACCTTGTCAGTGGATGAGATAGCTTGATTTAAAGGGTAACCAGCAAGAGAAAGGTAAGGACTGCAGATGATTTAGAATCAGCTGTTAAGATGATGATTCTGAAAAGAAGTGGTTTCTTGGGGGTACAGGAAGAAAATGCTAGTTCTTGCACTATTTTCTACACTATTAAAATATTATTTAAAACTGAATTTATCTGGTTTGGGGCGGGGGGGGTGTTAGGCATCTTTTTGGTTTTAGTTGTGCTTTTTTTCTCCTTATAATAGTTATGTTTTACTGGGTTTTAGAATATGAAAACTTTGAGAAAAATACATAATTGACCTCAGGGAATATCTGTTTTGTCTATAATGTGACCTGAGCTAGGTCGCTGCTTGACACTGCGGTGTATGTATAAGCATCATTTCTTCACATAATTTCTTCTGTTAATTTTTTGTTATGGGATAATTTCAACTGTTCAGCAACAAAGGTAGAATCAAAACTTACATTTGCATTTGGAGGCAACTTATTGTAACATGTAAACTTTGGAGGCAAATTGGCATCATATGTGTGGAACAGCAAATAGAAATTCATAATGACACACACTGTAGTCTCACTTACAATACAAGACAAGCTGAATTAAAGGAATCCTGACAGAATTGCCAGAGGGAACAATGTACGCAATATAAAATGGGAATACTGCATCACAGTTCAGAAACATGGAGAAGACCTGACAGCACTAACAGCTTACACAGTAGAAGATGTAGTTTCAGTGTGTGGCATCTAACCTTTAAGAAAGAACCTGTCTCCCTAGTAATTAAATGCAAAGAATAAGAAGGATTTGTTAAAATGGGGTGACTGAGTCACCATTTCCTTCAACATGACTAAATCCAGGACAGAACAGGATACAAATATGTGCATATACTGGATATTCATTTTCTTCCTTTCAAACCTGGCAATTTATATTATTACTTGACAAGCAAATATTATACCAGAGGAGCAGAATATTGAAAAATATTATAAAATTTCATATACATTAAAACCAATAAATTTAAGTGAGTTTGTTTTTTACATGACCCTACTAACGACTACATCTTATTCACATAATGGTCTTGTGGACATATAGATTCATGGCAATAAAACCACTGATTAAGAGAGGTCTCTGTATGGCAGAGGAGAATATCTTCATTGTAGCTAAAAGGTCTTGAAAATATATCTGAGGTCAGTAAGGCAAATTAATAAAATTATGCATGCAAGACATCATTTTCCTCTTTTGTCATTAATGTATAGCAATATTCAGTTTGTAAGTGAGATGTTACATGCATGACTTTCTGATGACATTAGCTGTTCTAGTGTGAGCCACCTCAAGAATGTTTTTATGTAAAAAGTAGTTAAACTGTTACTTTCAAGTGATGCATGAGACTGGAGCAGCTCAAGAAAGGAGGAAAGACCTGAGAATGAAAGTGAAGAATGAAATATTGATTGAAAAGTTATCAGAACATTTGTTTCTTTGTCTTGTGGCTTGTTCAACAGCCTGCATTCTGTATATAGCAGGTTGCACCTGCTGTTCTTTCACTCATGTAATGAATAAATATCTTCCCTCAAGAAACAGTCCTCTAGGTATCACTTGCTTTGTAACAATCATGTGAAATTACATTTACCACCTAAGACTGGGGTTTAATTACTGAAGTTACTAAAACTGATTTATCTTCTAATGCCCTAGTAGGGAAAAAGATTAGTGAAAATACCACTTACAGTCATAAAAAAGAGACATCACTTTTGCCATCCCTTTTGTTCTTCAAATCCAAGGCAGTATTTCAAATAAGTAAAGGTAGATTCTATGGGATGAAATAATCTGAAATTTCTCCAGCAGACCTTATTTCAGTTTTCACAAGTATTTTTGATTGCTTCAGTTATCAAATACCCAGATACATAAAATAGTTTCTTCCATAAAATCTGTTGTGATACTGTAATGAGATTTATTATGCTTGACTTTTGATCTGGTTTTCAAACTCGAACTTTACTCATACACAGTATCTTTTCATCAGGTGGGAAGGTTTTGGGTTTTTTTAATTCTAGCACCTATGCAGACCAAGGCAACTGGCCTTTAGATGGGAATGATGCTATGGACAACAATCACAACAATTTTCTTTTAAAATACCCCGCAAGCATGGTTTTGGCTGAAATGGAATTTTGACTGATAAATCTCCGTGTCTTCCTCTATATAGACAGATAATTACCTAGATTCATTGAAATCTATACACGGTTGCAAGGTAATTAGTTTTCACTTGTAAGATTTCTGGAGGAAAATTATGTGAGTGCATGATACTCATGAAGAAAATAGATGCCATTCTGCATTTCCAGAACAATGAGGTTTACAGTTTCACTGTCACTTAATTTGCTTGAACTAGAAACAATATTACTATGCAAAGCATTTAATACACTAAGATGCTCTTGAGACAGTCAACAAATAGGGAAGAAATGGAAAGAAAAACCAGTGTATCCATCAGTGACATAAGTAAAGGACACATTAATGTGGTTTTTAAATTTTCTTTATGTAGAGGCATCTTGTTCTTTGTCTAGAAGAACAGGACATATGGCAGAGACAACCATTGGCACCAGGGTCCCTGTCTGCAAGAATAACTTCTATCAACACTGTGAGCAGCCAGCAGTTCAACCTCTGCATATAAACAGTATGGGCATGCTAATTGTGGTGTCTCAATGAACAGATATTTAAAGACTTAATTCAAGTTCTACTTGCATCATTATTCTGTTTCTTTATACCTTCTACCTGATTATGCATGTGGCCAGCCTAACTTGTAACACCTCATTTATAGGGTCAATAGAAACATAGAATGGTTTGTGTTGGAAGGGCCCTTAAAGATCATCTAGTTCCAATGCCCCTGCCATGGACAGGAACACCTCCCACTAGACCAGGCTCCTCAAGGCCCCATCCAACCTGGCCTTGAACACTTGCATGGTAGAGGGCATCCACAACTTCCCTGGGCAACCTGTTCCAGTGCTTTACCACCGTCATCGTGAAGAATTTCTTCCTAATGTCTGATCTATATCTTTCCCCTTCCCATTTAATGCCATTCCCCCTCATCCTATCACTATATACAACTGTAAAAAGTCCCTTCCTAGCTTTCTTTTAGGCTCCCTTCAGGTACTGGACAGCCACTATAAGGTGTCCCTGGAGCCTTCTCTCCTCTGGGCTGAACAAGCCCAACTCTCTCAGCCTGTCCTCACAGCAGAGGTGCTCCAGCCCTCTGATCATCTTTGTAGCTCTCTTCTGGACCCATTCCAACAGTTCCATATCCTTCCTGTATTGAGGATTCCAGAAAGATACTCCAGGTGGGGTCTCACAACAGCAGAGTAGAAGGGGGAATCACTTCCCTCAACCTGCTGGCCATGCTTTGTTTCATGCAGCCCAGGATACAGTTGGCCTTGGCTGCAAATACACGTTGCCAGCTCATCTCAAGTTTCTCATCAATCAGCACCCCATCAATCAGTCCTGCTCTTCAGGGCTACTGTCAATCACATCATCTCCCATCCTCTATTGAAACCGTGGATTGCACTGACCTAGGTGTAGGACATTGCAGTTGGCCTTCTTGAACCTAATGAGATCCACACAGGCCCACTTCTCCCTCTGGATGATATCTTAGAAGTAAACCTAGACTCTAAAGACACCTATATTTACATTTTTTTGTATGAAATTAATATAGTACTGAACATGATCATTAATAATATCCAGGGATAAGATACTGATTATTTTGAAGATAGCATCACCTTAAATAACTGATTTGGTCTTTGCAATAACAGAATAAAATAAATAGAAAGAGAATCAGTGGTGTGATTGTGTGTGGTGTCATAAAGAAATCCAATCCTGAAGTCTTATTCTCATTCTTTGATCAGATTATCATTTTCCTGTCAAAATGCAAAGATGCAGTCTAGGCAACAAAAGTGTTCAGATATAATAAAGATTCAGATAGCCTTCATAAACATAGATTTGCAGGATTGTAAATAATATTTTATTTCAAAATCATGTAGAAATATGTTTGAACATTTACCTCTGCTGATAGCATTTGTGGTAGTATTTTTTAATTTCTTTTTGATACTACATGATTATTTTTCAGGAATCATTTTGAGACATCTGTTGATTGGTCTACTCAGAGTCCAAATCTTTTTTATGGGAAAATGTACCAGCCAGAGTAATGTGAATGAATCTGTCTGTTTCACAGCTAAAAATGTTAATCAGTGGGTTTTAAGTACTTTAATTCCTAGACAGAAATATAATCTGATGAATTAGACACCTGAGCTCTTTAGAACATTTTCTGTTTATTCCGTTCTCTGGCTCTAGTGAGTCTCATTTGCTGCCTCATGCCTCTTAACTTTCCATTTGTTCAGCTTGGTGCCAGTAGGAAAACAAATTCGGTAAGAAAGATTTTGCCTAGAAAACTCTTTGGCCTAGTGTTTGGAACACTTTTCTGGAGTGTGATTTCAGTCTGTGTGGGTGAGTAGAACTGAGAATCAGATTGACTTAATTTTCTGACATCCATCTCAGCTTCCATGGATACTCTAAAGACAACAAAAGAGGTTCATCCAATGGATTACAGAGGATGAATTAGAGGGATGCAACTCAGTCTATCTGATAGAGGCCCTGGGTCCATTACATTTTGGATAGCTTGTCCCAGAAAGTCAACCCAGTTAAATGACTGGCATTTTCTTGGAAATATCAGGAGAATACAGAAATCCAGTCCCTATAACATGTTCACTTTATGTGCTAGAGACATGCCTCTCTATCCCTGGATTTTGTTGTTTTGGTTTGTTTGGGTTTTTAAAAGACTATTTTTAACTCCACTTTATGGGAACATAGAGGTCCTATTGTGTTGTTAACAATCCACATATTATTAATTTTTCTTTGAAAAGATCTCTGACTCAGCTATTACCAGCAGTCTCTACCCTAACTGACCCCTACACACTGTTTTGTTGAGAATTTTTTGCATTAGTACTGCGTTATGTTGGCACCCATATACTGGGCTTGTCTTTGGAACTTGCCTTATGATATTGCAAAAGGTATAAGATTCCTTGTAAATGTAAAATTAAAAAGCTACATTAATGTAACTGCAGTATTAGTCATTTACATCAGCAAACAATTTTGCTAAGTTTATAGCTAATTGTAGCAGACTTATTAAGGAAGGTGAAGTTACTGCCTCTTTTACTTAATGAGAATGCCGAGCTAAAGCCCAGCATATTTGATTACTATATTAGTCACTAATTTACCTACACAGAACTTTGGTCTGATCCCTTGAGCCCATGAAGAATAGCTACTGGCAATATCCAGCAAAATGATATGTCATAACAAAGGGATTTCCCACCAGAGTAGTTTCTCAGTGCTACTGTTCATCATTACATACAATCAGCCACTTTCACAAACACTAAACATCATGAAATTCTGACTTTGAAGGGTTATCCCTTGATGTAAATGCTACTTTTACATATTTTTTAATAGTTTGCAATTCAATCCTATATATTTGTTTAAAAATTCAGTAAAGATAAACATTTTATTACTTATTATTACTTATAAACTTTTTATTACTTATTTTCCAAAGACTGAAACTGCTGGTTTTTTGTTCTGCTTTGTATCTTTCTGTTTAAGCATTTGACCCACAGTATTCTTAGGGATTACTGCCCGTACCATGTATCATAGCTACTGCAGAACTGTTTTGGGAATGTTTTGAGGATATTAAGGTCTGATTTTTCTCTCTTCAGTTTCACTAACAAGAAACTGTTGTTGCTTTTTTTGCTTTGGGTTCAGTTCAGGATATTGGTAATCTTATTATGTAGGCTGAATATAGACTATGAAATATAAGTAACCTTTGGTGGTGTCAGGGGAGATATTTGTGTTCCCTTATGCAGCATCTGCCCTTAGGATTGAACATGTTTTCTTCCTGTGGGACTAAAAAGAATGATAGCTGCCCCTGTTAAAGAATGCACAGACAAAGAGCAGTAGGCAGTCTCTCTCCTAAAATCTTATTTCAGACAGGCAGTCACAGACTAATGAAAGGAGGATAACAGACGCACATAAAATGGTGGTGGGAGAAGTAATGGATGATAATTTTTTTGAGAAGGTGTTCTTAGGAGGATAATCTAGTGGAGAGAATTAGGCAGAGATGAAGTATGATAAGCTGAGGTGAATATAGTAAAGAAATGACAGCTAAGAAAACTGAAAATGGGGTAGAAAATTTAGAAAAATGCAGACAAATCTCATTCAAAACCTACTGATATTTACATGCCCAAATTTGGCTTCAACATAGCTGTTTCTGCTAGTCAGATTTCTCTGTTGTCTTGTCTTTGCTGTACTGAACCAAGCATAGGACTGAAGAGAAATGTGCCATTTAATGTCTTTCCATCTGGCGACAACTTCCTCCTGTGGCTTGCATCGAGGGAAAGTCAAGGAAGTTCAGCTTTTGGTTTGTTTGGTTTTGCTAAACTAGTGCTTGTCTGCAGTCTCTTTCTCTGTCTACTTTTCTTTATTTGTAGACCTACTTATGATTATCATTCCTAAATTGCATGGGAATATAATAGAATAGTATAACATGGAAAGGTGAGCCATTTGCTGCATGTTACTGAAACAAACAAATAAAAAAGCAATTTTCTGTTTTGATTCAAATGGCTTATCAGTATTAGAATAAATCTCTGCTGTTTAGGTTTTTTCCAAAAATTTGCGTCTAGTAAAACTGACTCAATGTTGCTTGCACATAGCTGTACTTGAAAAAGTAGCAAAGAGCAAGGTGATACTGTTTTGAAAACACACTGAAAAAAGCAGGAGAAAAGAAAGAAAAATAAAACAGATGACAAAGAAGACAAAGGGAAAAATACCTTTTGTTTTTCTGTACTTATAATTGTAAGAACTGTACTTTTCACTTATAAATGGCTTAATCACAATTAAGTTTTTCCTCATTTTGTAATTTTTCTTCTTTGAAATGATACTCTTTTAGTAGATACTCCTTCCTTATATAGTCAAGTCCACAATGAAAGAGACTGAAGGACTTTGCTATTTCTCTCATTTGCATGCATTTATTCAAACATTCATAAAGTGCACTCTACAGAACTAAAATGGGAAAGAAAACCGTAAAGTAAATATAATTTATTTTATGCATAAATTTATAAAAGTTGTATCTGAAGAACTGATTTTCGGACCAAATCTCTCTCAGTAACAAGTCTGATGGTGGCGTTTTCTTATTCACTTATAACTCAGTTGTCACCTGTATAAAAGTTGGATTGTAAAAAAATAAGCAAATAAGTTTAATCAAACTGATCACATATTACTGTGTAATATTTTTGTCTTATGATAAAATGGTCTCATTTTGTCAACTGTAATCTTTCACAACCTACTATCAAACAGCATATTGAATTTTATCCTTGATTTGTTAGGAATCTTTTAATTCGTATCAGAACACTATATTGAGAAAACTGATTTGATCTGTTGTTCTTATCTCTGTTGAAAAAATTACAGTAATGTTTCATTTTATGGAAATAATAAAAATGGAAATAATGTTTTAATTTGTGATCTGCCGTGAATGCTCTATTACAAGTTAGCATTTTCCTTCAGTGTTTACTGTATAACATCCATAAGTAATATTTTACTCTCAGAAGAACTGATTTACCAAAGCTGTTTTCTAAGTATTTGGAAAATTTATAGAACAACAGGGGACAAGAGCTATAGTTTATAGGAAGCTTTTAAGAGTCTCCTGTGTAAAAGATGTTTTAGAAAGATATTGTAAAAATAAAACAATATCTCTTCCACCACATGGTTAGGGGGTTATTTTGGTTGTTTTGTTGTTTGTTTTTTTGGGTTTTTTTTAATCATGCCCATTTTATATTTATTTAATCATTGAAACAATCTAGGTTCACGTAACAGAGTAACAGATTCACTGTGAGAGCCTCAATAATAAAATGAATTTCTTTGAAATAGTAAGATAAATATAGAACTTTTCTGTGAAATAGTGAGTGAAATATAGAACTAAAATGACCATGAGTCTTGATGTGGGATTAGATAGTAAGTAAAGTAGGAAATGATATAAAGATTTTTACCAAATAAAATAATTTAAGGAAGCAGAAAATTACTTCCGAACTTAAAGACCACTAAAAGTGGAAATGGAATAGGCATCCAAATATGCATTCTTTTTAAGCATATATGTTATTCTCCTGTGGTGTCAGCTTAGGCTTGAACTATATATGCAGCTGATAATGATTTTAATACATAGTATGAATTTTTGTCTCACCTTGTGCACAGGAAATTTATTGGCAATCTTACAAAACCATCATTTTCTTGTAGTAAAATTTATTTCCAGGTTTAAAGACATAAATGATTTTTTTTGACATGTTTATATTCCTATTTTCATAAGAGGGACAATTTGTGTTGATTTGAGAAGAGTGAATCCGAAGTTAAGAAAAAATAAAACGCACAACTGGAAAGAAATGGCCCCACTCCAGTCTCAGGGTAAATGTGTCTGCAGAGGGAGCTATTTTGAAAGAGATACTGAAGAATACTTTATTACAAGTATTCAGTTGATCCTTGTGTGGGGATACTTGGCTTCTTGCTTCTTTGCTGTTTAGATGATTCAAAGAGCCTCAATTTTCCTCATGATTTTTTTTTCTTTTGCTTGCATTTGTTCTTTTCTCTTTTTCTTAGACATCATATGAACACTCTAGAAGTCCTGGGTACACAGTCATGATAACAAGAAAATGGTATTTTTTATACCAGTGGTTATCCTTCTTGCCACTCTACCCAAACTTGCTTGGGTCATAGGACAAGAATATGAAAGGATACATCTTTCAAAACACATTGATATGAATTGCAAATGCTAATCCTTTAGCTGTTCTGTCTAGTGCAGGATTATGTGAGAGCTCTGAAGATGCTATGTAAAAGCTGTCTTATCAAGTCTGCATATATATCTGTGTAGATGCTCATACAGCATTTGTGTATGTAGCTGCTGTAGAATTTAGCATAAAATAAGTTACTTTGATTTACTTAACAATCCATTTCAGAAATTCTGAGAGTCTGATAGTAATCCCTTACTACTAACTGCAGCACAGAAGGACTAAAACAAAAGCTCATAACTCTTAGCCTACATAAAAGCTGGGCTGAGTTGCTCTAAGGCATTTTCCATTGACTGACTAAAAGAGGGACCTACATGATAAGTTTCAGCAAGGTCCTTAACATCAGTAAAGTTGGATGAAGAGCAATCCTACTCTTAACAGCTTCCCTGAAGTCTCTAAGTTTGGTTAAACTTCTTTAATACCTTAATACCTTCAGCTGAGCTTAGGTAGACATGTAATTTTCATCACTACCTAAAGTATTTTGAGGCCAACTGTAGAGAAAAGAATTTGACTCTGTTACCCCTTTACTCTTTGCTCTTCAGACTGTAAGAAAAGACTCATATGCAGAGTAGGCTGGTAAAAATCTGAAAGGAAGACAAAGACATAACATTTCCAATTTGATATTCATGTGCCATGTTAAAAAAACATTTGAATTAAACAACAACAACAAAAAAGAGTTCCCAAAATGTCTGAGAACACATAAAAATGTAATGAAAGTTTGAACTGAATCATAGTATTCAGTATTCAAGGCCGAAAAAAAAAGCTTTTGCAGTGCTAACGGGACTTCACACTGGCACTGACATTTTAATGTATAAAGTTTAGCTTTTTTCACACCAGTGTCTCCTGTCAATGGCTAAACAGACATATTTAATGCTCTACATAATACCACAGAACAGTCTGTTAAAAAACTATTATAATCACATATTTTAAAAGACTACTGTTGTGGAAAGAATATGGAAACTCTTTAGAAACACATAAGTACTGTAGTCCCTGTGTATAGTTCAGATTACCAGTACTAATGGTCCTTAATTTTTTTTGTTAAGAGTTTTAAATGAAGCTTAATTGAATTTGAGGAAGTGTATCCTGAATAAAAACTGCTTCTTCTGTTATTATGTCTTTTTATCCAAATTTTCATAAGACAATGGACATCTCCCTGTGGACTTGAGATATGAGATTTATACTGCTGAAAAAGAAGGGTGCCCTTTCAGTTAAGTTTGAGAGAAGAGGAATCACTTCCAAAGATTTAAAGATTACATGCCTGATCTTGGATTTATTCCCAAAATAATATAAGCACCCAATGTTCCATTTTGTTGTATATTACACAATTCTGTCTCATTGCTATTTCTGTAATAAAGAGATGATACACGTTCTTTCACTAATCATTCAATTTATCTGTCTGAAGTCTAGGGACACAATTAAAAGCAGGCAAGGATTGATGTTAATGTCTAACTGCTAAGTTTGAGACCTAGTACCTAATCCTTTAAGGAGTAAGATCTCCTTAAGTTTCTTTTTATCTCTTTTTCTTGACTTGCAATTAGACAGTTTTATCTTATTGGAAAGTTCTAGTCTGTAATAATCAAAAGTTTTTGTTAAAATCCATTTATTTAGAATACAGTTCACTATCAAATCAAGGACAGAATGACACTGCAGCTAAAACACACACACCAAAGTATCATTTTTCTTGGGGTTGGAAGAAGTGGTTAAGATTACTTAAGGGACCCAGTTTGAAATTCCTACTCAACCTAATTTGAGGAGATAGATAAACTACGCTTTTCCAGAGGAGTACCCCAATCAGTTCTAATATAAAATGATATAGAAGAAATCCTGATTGTTCTGCCTGATTATTTATACTGTTATTTCTCTGCCTCAGAGTTCTCTTCCAAATTGTTACTTTTATATTAACCTTTCCCATTGTTTCTCTGCTATCTAAGGCTGAGCATGGCTTCTTCCATAATGCTATTGCAACTTAATAATACCACAAATATCTTTTTATCAAGTATAAGAGAGAATCATAGAAGCATAGGAACATAGAAGCATAGAATGGTTTGAGTTGGGAGGGTCCTTAAAGATCATCTAGTTCCAACCTCCCTGCTATGGGCAGAGACACCTCCCGCTAGAGCAGGCTGCTCAAAGCCTCACCCAACATGGCCTTGAACACTTCCAAGGATGGGGCATGCACCACTTTTCTGGAAAACCTTTTCCAGTGCATCATCACCCTCACAAGAAAATATTTATTCCTAAAATCCATTCTATATCTGCCCTTTTTCAGCTTAAAACAGCTACCTCATCCTGTCACTGCATTCCCTGATAAAGAACCCCTGTAGGCCCTGTTTAAGTACTGGAAAGCTGCTAGAAGGTCTTCCTGGAGCTTTCTCTTCTGTAGGCTAAACAAGCCCAACTCTCAGCCTATATATTCTGTGTCTTTATATCACAATCCTAATATCTTTAGAATTTTCGTGTAATACTCACTTATTCTCTCTCATGAAGTTTCAGGTTTTGGTTGTTCTCTTAGCAATGGTTTTCATTCTATAACTGCTATGATCTTTTTTACTTACCTTTGAAACTTTTTATACTGGCAATGTTTACTGTGAAACAGATGATGTGGTTCTCCTTTGGTTACTGCTGGAGGAACCATGCTTCTTAACTGTCTTTTGGTTTGATAAACAGGATTCTGTGGCAGGGAGGTGTTACTCATCTTATATAGATGTGATTGCAACTGGAGAAGACAGTTTCACATCATCTCACTACCTTTTCTCTAGCTGAAAGTGCATCACAGTCTGATGAAGCCTTGTTTTGTGGCAGATGGTTAGCATAAAATTAACAGCTACTGTATTTTGCATTTGAGGAATGTTCCCTACAGGCTATGCAGTCTGATTTTGTAAACAGTTAAGAATGTGGGTGGGTTCTTTGATTTCAGAAGACCTAATCATGTGTGCAAATCTATCCTTGTCCATTAATATTTGTATGACTGAGACCTAACATGGTTATCAGCTTCAAAACAGAAATAACAAAAAAATATCAAGCCAAACAATAACCAAAAAATCCCCATTCAACCACTCAACTGAAAGAGAACCAACAAGGAAAAAAAAAAACCAAGACTAAAACCATATTATCATAGCTGTGTTAGACTAGAAACATTAGGGCAATTCTTTTCAGCATTTTTTTTCCCTTCACACTGGAGGACTGTTAAGTCACCTATGTATCTGATATTTGCTTGGAGCTCTGTTATTACTTAATTTCTCTGTATTCTCATAGCAATGTCCTTTTTACAAACACTGTAAGACATTTAATAAGTAGGCAAATGCATGTAAGTTCCACAATGAACAACTTAGCTTAAAAGATACAATGTATTAGCCTGTGCTGTCATCTTAAAATTAAATAACCAGATAATGAGAATGCTACTTAAAAATTCATTCTTTTTCCTCGTGACATTTGTCTACATCCTTTGTTTCCTTGTAACAGATTAGTTAAAATCCGATTTAAGATGCAGATTTGAAGCATATTTGTTTTCAGTGATTTACACTCGTGGTCTAACTAGTTGCTGTCTTTATAATTGTGTGTTATTTTAAGGGTAATGATTGGTTTTATTTTTTAGATCTCCTTCTCAAATAATCTTTCAGGAAAAAGATAATTTCCTAGTCTTTTTATCTCTTTAATTTAATTCAGTGAGGAGAAGACGAACACATAAATGTGAACATTCATGGCAAAGCAACAATATAATTATATTGTATACTTATGACTTAGTAGTAACATAGATTGCATATTAATAGAGAAATTGCATGGAAGTATGAATTGTAAGATTTCCTTGAAAGAAGAGGAGCTTCCACCAATCTATCAAAGTGAAATATTTAATCAAAAGGTCAAAGCTGATGAGTGGTTTCTTATGCTAGTACTTTGCTTAGCGTTGCTAGTTTATTTCTCACTCTATAGGGACGTTATATTCCCCAGTAACTGCCACTGGTACATTCATAGTTAGCTATACCATTCATTTCTTGTACATAGGAGCTTATATGTAATTTTTAATGGGTACACAGAATTTTGAAAGGAGTCCCCTCTTAGTCCTAGACTAGAATATAAACTTTGGTTCCAGTCTTTATTGGCAGACTGAAATTTAATCTGGTTATATTGAAATCGTAATATATAGCCACACAACATCTTCAGGGTTGCCTTTCAGTACATAAAGATATATTTTGTGAAATAAAATAAATCCTCACATAAATTTTATGCTACTAAATCTACCTCTTAAAGGGGTTGTATCGACATAATGCAGTAACTGTTAGATTAAAGTATCATTACTTGTTCTTTTTTTAAAAAATGCATTAATTGTATCTGACTTGAATTTGTCTCAATTTAGCTTATAACCTTTTTATCATAGTTGCTTTTATGATTATTCCTTGCTAAATAAGTGAGATTTTATAATCAGAAGGGTATTTTTACATTGCAATTAAGTCATGTCTCGATCTTTTTGCAAAACTTCAGCAGACTTTGGCTTAAAGAATAGGATTACTTTCATTAAATGT
The DNA here is from genome assembly GCA_013389865.1 of Piaya cayana. NCBI lineage: Eukaryota > Metazoa > Chordata > Aves > Cuculiformes > Coccyzidae > Piaya > Piaya cayana. Next base: position 28,940 of record WAAB01010310.1, read on the forward strand.
GTATGCCTAAAATAAAGTAGATATTTATTAGCATTAAAGGGGGACCTAGAAGTTCAACTCAGCTGTCTACACTGCAAACATTTTCCTGAGCTGGTACATTTTTTGGTTTATCCCTCATTTGCACTGATAATCTTTTTAAAATAAAATCCTCAGAATGGATTGCAGTGTTCTTAGTAAGGATGAAGTCATCCTCCTTTTCTTACAAGCTTCCTCTTTATGCATCCAAAGATAGTATCTATCACACTGGATTCTTCTCTTCAGTTTCTCTAAAAATAAACCTAAACCCCTAGAGCTTTTTAAGTACTGATTTGCAGGGTACTGCCCATTACTCCTCCCGAATTCATATACGTTCTATAGATATGGCTTCCAGTTCTTGTTCCTATATAAATCTGTGCTTTGGATAAAGAATTTTTGTTTGAAGATAAAAGAACAGCATACTAAGTGGATTTATATTGTGCTGCCTGGGTGTTTTATTCTCATTGCATTGGTCATCTGTAAGATTTATTATCAGTGAATTTCTATTTACTTCCAGGTCTTTGATGAAAACATTCACTTTACAGCATGGTGAGCTTAGGACTGGGAGTCGTGCATTTTTATTCTATTATTAATTCTAAAAGTGTGCAGTTTCTTCAATTGTAAAATACGGAAAATTCTGCCCATAAAGTACCATGGCCTGGCACAAAAAAAAAAAAAAAAAAAAAAAAAA